>OY728155.1:1594781331-1595195111 GCA_963277665.1 Viscum album | reverse complement strand
TGATGTTGTCAGGGTGAAAAAATTGAATGATGCTTCCACGACTCTAGTATATCAACAATGCGATAAAATGAAAAAGATGGAATTTTTAATCCGATTGTTTCATGGGAAAACTATGTATAGTATTTCTAATACAATAATCAATTACATTATTACCTTCTTGAAGGATTTACTTCCAGATGATGCAGATATTACCTCAAACCACTATATGGAATGGAAGTTAGTTGAGGAACTTGGATTTTCAAGAAACAAAATTCATGATTTCCCAAAAGATTACAGTTTATTATGGGAGGAAAACGCTGAATGAAATGATTGTATAAAATGTGGCACATCCCAATGGAAGTAAAAATCTGATGGAACACCACCCCGTATGCCAAAAAAAGTAATGTGGCACTTTCCATTGATCCCCAGACTCCATAATCTTTTTATGTCTGATGAAATATCAATAAAAATGAGATGGAATGATACCGAGAGAAAGAAGACTAATGATGAGTTGGTTCACCCTACAGATGGATTTGCATGGAAGATATTTGATGCTTGATATCCTGATTTTGTAGTTGATGTGCGTAATGTGAAGCTGGATCTTTCATGCGACGATTTTAATCCATTTGGGAAGATGCTTACTTTGCACAGCACATGGCCAATTTTTATACACATTTATAATATTTCCCCATGGTTGTGTATGAAAAACCTTTCACTTTCATGAGTATACTCATATCTGGACCTTCTGATCCTGAAATTGATATTGACGTATACATGCAACCTTTAATAAAAGAGTTGAAACTTCTTTGGGATGTGGGTGTGCACACATACGATGCATATTCGAAAGACATATTTCATATGCGTACTGCACTTATGTGGATGATCAATGATTTCCTGGCTTATGAAACGATGTCTGGATGTATCACGAAGGGAAAACTATCATGTCCTGTTTGTATGAAGAATACACGATCCAAAAGACTGAAACATCGTTGTAGTTTCAGTTTTATGGGACATCGATGATTTTTTCTAATGGAGCATCCATATAGAAATAATCGTCGAAGATTTGATAATACCATAGAGACCGATGATCCACCTTAGCGTATGTATGGAATTGATGTGCTTAATGAATTAAAAGATTTTAGTTTTTCATTAGGGAAGGGTCAAATGAAATCTGGAAAGAGAAAGAATGTTTCTACTGAAACCTGTTACAATTGGAGTAATAGGAGTATATTTTTTGATTTTCCTTATTGTTCAACCAATTTGTTACACCATTGCTTAGACGTAATGCACATTGAAAATAATATATGTAAAATGTTGCTTTCAATACTTCTAAATGTTAAGGGAAAGACAAAAGATGATTTACGGTCTCAATGTGACTTGGTTGATTGGGGCATCAGACCAGAATTGCATCCTGTGCGTATCAGTAAAAATAAATGTCAAGTTCCATGTGCTTCCTATGTGATGAAACCTACAAAAAAAACAATTTATGGAAGTATTATAGACTATTATAGTTTCTGATGGCTATTCAAGCAACATATCTAAACAGGTCAACAGAAGAGAGTTGAAGCTAAAATCTTTGAAGACTCATGATTATCACGTTCTTCTACATGATTTGATTCCAATAGAAATCCGTCATATTTTGTCCAATAATGTAAGGGTGACTATTATTCAGTTGTGCCATTTGTTTAGAGATCTTTGTGCTAAGAATTTGTCCAAGTCTTTCTTGAAAAAAATATTGACAGATGCCCCATCAATTTTGTGTGAGTTGGAGAAAATATTTCCTCCATAATTTTTCACATGCATGCTGCATCTGACTGTCCATATTCCCACTGAAATAATTCTCGGAGGACCTGTTTCTTTTCATTGGATGTATCCAACTAAAATAAATATGTACACATTAAAGTCTTATGTCCGAAACAGGAATCATCCCAAAGGTTCTATCGTGAACGGTTACTTGGCTCAAGAATGTATGGATTTCTGCTCAATGTATTTGTCTGATATTACTACAGGAATGAACAGAACAATGAGAAATGAATAAGAAAAATATGAGAAAATTGAACCCAATTTTCCATCAATTCCTCAAACAGGAGGAATTCCTGGATCATATACATTGAAGACATTAAGCCTTGAAGAGCGGGAGATGGCACATCGCATAGTTTTGTTCAACTGTGATTTGTTTGATGACTACATCGGGTAACTAAATTGAATATGTATATTATATATATATATATATATATATATATCTGTTAATCTATTCATATTTTTTATCTATAGGGAACATAAAACAATGATAAATAGAAAGCATCATTCGTTATATTTGAAAAGGAGGGAGTCTTTGCATAGCAAAGAGTTTTTTTCTTGGTTAAAATTGAAGGTAAATATATTACTATTTAAAATAATTAAATCAATATTTAATTAAGTTTAATATTCATTTATATTTCGGGTATTGAGTTTTCCTGCCGACTCTGTCTTTGAGGAAATAAGAGCTTTGAATTTTGGTCTTAATACCGTGGTTCGTGACTACAAATCAATTGTTATCAATGGGTACAAATTTATTGTCACTGAACGAGAAAATAACATGAGAACACAACATGATGGTGTTATGGTTACTGCCACAATAGATTTTTATTCCATTACATTAGATAGTAGACCATGATTTGAAAATGTGGGTTATTATAGATTCGTTGAAAAAATAGTAATATTGGATTATTACTCTCATGGAAGAGTCATGATGATGAAATGCCATTGGTTTGATTCGATGACAAGACATGGTACATTTATTGATTATTGTGGATTTTGAGTAATTAATATGACTCTCACTCTTGCTAATGAAGAACCATATGTATTGACATCAATGGCTAAACAAGTTTTTTATGTCAAATACCAACTTTGACCTGAATTTGGTGTCATAGTTGAAGTAATTTTAAGACATATTTTTGATGATGGTGATGATGGAATTGACACTGTCCCTACTACCATTGGAACCAATCCATTTATTTCTTTTGATGAATCTAATAGCTCAATTTTCAAAGTTGATTGTGAACTTGAAGTTGTGGTGGAAAATATATATAATCATCTATCTATGTTCTCAATTATTTTGGTTTACCTTGAGTTGGGTTGTTAAGGTTGGTACTATTAAAATTTATTTAATATTGATTACAAATATGTTATATCCGATTTTACTGTTATGTGCATTTTCAATGTTTATTGGTTGGAATTTTTATTTTAATTGCATTTTGTAATTTGGAATTGAACTCAATTTAAACCTATGAAACCAACATTTCTAACTTGGTGAACATTTCAATGCTTCAACTGTGATTTTTATAAAATTTGTATGAATCTAAGACCTCTCTTTAACATTTTACCAGGTAATGAACATGATGGTTTGTATTCTTCTGCAAAACATGTATTGAAACCCGCATCATCTACCTAAGCTAAAGAAATTAAAATTTTCCTTAATTTTGACAACTGCTTCACCACTTATGAATCTGGTAGAATCAATGTTCCATGATTTTAATAGAATGATAACACTTAGTAAATAATAATCCTACTAAAAATTAAATTTATTTATTAAATCTTGTACGATTTATTGACTTCATTATATATTTGTTCAAGCTCACCTAAAACAATGTTTAGTTAAATTATCCATGAATCCCACTATTCCCTCTAATTTATTTTGTTTTTTGGGTTACACATTAGTTATCCTTTTCTATTTACTTCCATATTTGTTTTCAAATGTAGGAAAATGAAACCAATTGAATAGAGGCGATTAAAACAGATTATGGACAACAGTCGTCTCATGGCTGAGCTGGGCATTCCACCACTAGTGCCTGCAGTGAGTATTTTATTTCAAATATATTTATTTAAATAATATATAATGTCATGTGATTAATTTTTTTAAACATTTTTTCAGGATACATATATTAGGATACAATTATTTGATGAGCAACCTAGTAGTGGTCCTAGTACTCAGGGTGTTCATACGAGGGGGGGTGGTACAGGAGCTAGACGATTTGGTCGGCGTACCCGATTAGACCCTGCCCCTCCCACTGACATACCATCCATCCCAAATTCTTATCCCGATGTGCCATTAGGGACACACGGGATATTTATACCTCCCATGTTTTCACCACCCTTTACATCTGAGCCTCATCACCCGTTTATACCATATCCAATGATGATTCCCACTCCCCATCCAGCATTTGGCCAGCCATCCCTGTCATCTTATTTTACTTCTACTTCCTTCTCTCTGGGATTTTATATTCCATGTTCTTCGACTACTGATCCACTAGAGTCTGTCCCTATAGAGCATACATTGGGACCCACTCCATCTATATAGGGCGTTCCTTCAGTTTCTGCGGATCCAGCGACGCCCATTGATCAGACCACCGCAGGTATACTTATACAACCCTAATAAATTGTTACACAATTATTTATTTTAATTATAACATGTATTGATAAAATATTTGTTTTTCTTTCATAACAGATACATATACTGATAGGAGGTGGGGGTGGGGGCGTACATGCATGCGTTTAGTGTGGAACCACCACACGCAGTTGATGGTGGAATACAATGAAGATAGTCAGATGATTGAAAAATCAGGGCAACAATGTCGGAGTTTTTTGGCGACACTTTCCAAATACTACGACATCATTCCTGTCAACCCGCTCTCATGGAGACAACTACCAAATGAAGTCAAGGATAAATCCTGGGTAGAGATATGGGTAAAAAAATCTATTGTATTTAATGCAATATATTAATTTTTATATTTATATGAATTAATATTTTGGTTTCAACTGCGTTTTAATTTCCCCGATGGTGAGGGTACACGACCAACACGTCTAAAGGATTTAGACAAGCTTTGGAGATCTTATAAGCATGAGTTGTACATTAGCTAGCGTGCTAGAGTGGGCACAGAGTTAGAGGCGGTCCCTATCGTGGATGATTGTCCATTATAACAGTACCGACAAATGATTACTCATTGGGTGACTAGACAATTTATGGTATTAATCAAATTAGAAGTATTTAAATGAAAATTTTCATGTTTTTCGTTAATACTAATTATTGAAATTTATTTAGGATGCATCTGCAAGAAATAAAAAAAACATTGATGATAAGAAATATGTCCACACATTGGGACGTACTACGATGCTAGATCATGAGAGACATCTGGTATGACAGCTTATAATCTTTCTTTACGACTTGAACTTTCTATTGCTTCCTCCATAATTTATTCGATTGCTAAAGTTGTTATATAATTTTAGTTATGCAATTACTATGTTTTTTTGGTATCCTAATTTTAATTATGGTTTTCTATATTCAATGTCATTGTAGAGGCATAAATTGAATACAGAAGGACGTGTGCCTTGAGCAAAACTGTTTTGCTCAAGTTGAAAGAAGAAAGATGGAAGTGCGGTTAATGAACCGACTCAGCAGCATATTGTAAGTTTTACTTTGTAGATTTAAAATTTTAATCTCTATTTTTTAACTTAATAATCTATTTATATTTGTAACATGCTACTTTAGAGGCCCTTGATGCCCAGGAACCTGAAAATTTTGGGCCAAACGATCACTTACATCAGGTGTTGGGAGATGAGCACCGTAGTAGAGTATGCTGCTGACCTAGGAAGAGTATAGTTACGAAGAGGTATTGGCCCTCCTCAGGTATGATTTGTAGTGCCACCGAGTTGCAGCAGGTTATGGAACAGGCAGAATAGGATGAAAAAAAGGCCACAGAGATGGCAGAACAGTCTGCTAGGGAAAACACAACATTTATAAAACTGATGGAAGTTTTACATCCAACACTTCCACCAGAGGCCATCACTACTTATGATGAATATATGTCATCGATGCGTTCTATATATGGTGATCCAGGTGACAGTTCTAGTGGTGGTTAAGACGATGGCGAGGAGGAGGCCGAGGCGGAGGAGGAGGAGGGTGAGGGGAGGGTGAGGAGGAGGCTGAGCCAGAGGAGGAGGGTGATGAGGAGGCTGAGGCTGAGTACGAGGGTGAGGAGGAGGGCAGGGACGATGATGGAGATGATGATGAGGACGAGGGTGAGGGTGACGATGATGGTGATGATAGTGATGGTGATGAGGGACAGATTGATCCATTAAATTTTTAACTGATATTACTGACCTTTGATGTTTATTGATTTATTGTGCCTGAATATATGTGTGATTATGTAGGTCAAATTATCTTTATTTTTTATCTATTTTAATGAAATTTTAATTTTTTATTGGAATTTAGAAAATTGGTGGTCTGATTAAAAGTTGATATATTGATATTATTTTTTTAACCTTGAAAAAATTTGCTTAGAAAATATGTAAATACCATCCCATGTGTCTGGGAAAGCCCCACAGACAGCCCCATGGATAGCCTCCCCTACTCCCTAGATCCTAGACAGCCCCTGAACAACCCCCCAGACAACCCCCCGGACAGCCCCCACCCTCCTCCCTGGACCCCAGACGCCCCCCCCCAGACAGCCCCTCACCCTCCTCCCTGGACCCTGGATAACCCCCCACCCTCCTTCCTAGATCCCAGAAACCCCCCCTCCTCCCTGGACCCTGGATATCCCCCCACCCTCCTCCCTGGACCCCAAAAAACCCCCGAACAGCCCCCCATACAACTCCCCAAACAGCCCCCCGGACAGCCCCCCTGACAGCCCCCCACCCTCCTCCCTGGACCCCAGACAGCCACCAACCTGACATCCCAACATTGAGCGAGCGAAGATTCAACATATATAAAACATAAAAACAATTCACAAAAGGATAAGGACCACCTACCTTGATTCCGAATACAATCGCACTCTTTATTCGGCGTCTTGGATCCCAATCTAAGCTCTCTTTAAAATGGACACCCTTTTAAGTAAAAACAACTAGCATATGGAAAACTGACCAAACGTATTTGGATTGTGTTGATACTTTAGCACAAGGATACATGGGTCATTTTTGACATGTACGAGTCAACCCCGCCTCAATCCGAGGCACGTTGTGGCCGGTACCACTCAAAGTGTCTCACTTTTATTTTAATTGGACATCATTTTAACTGAACACAAAAAATGACATACGGAAACCAAAAAAATGCATTCGTATTCTATTGATACTTTATGAAAACGATCCATGGGTAATTTTTGATGTGTACGAGTTAACCCCGCCTTAATACAAGTCACGGTGTGTCCGGTACCACTCAAACTGTCTCACTTTTATTTGAAATGAACAATATTTTAAGTGAAAACAACAACTTGCATATGAAAAACTGACCAAACGCATTTGGATTCTTTTGATACTTTAGGAAAACTATCCATGGGTCATTTTTGACATGTAAGAGTCAACCCTGTCTCAATACAAGGCATGGTGTGGCCGGTACCACTCAAACTGTCTCACTTTTATTTGAAATGGACAAGATTTTAAGTGAAAAGAACAACTTGCATATGGAAAACTGACCAAACGCTTTCTGATTGTATTGATACTTCAGTAAAATGATCCATGGTTCATTTTTGACATGTATGATTCAACCCCACCTCAATCCGAGGTACAGTGTGGCCGATATCACTCAAAGTGTCTCTCTTTTGTTTAAAATGGACATTGTTTTAAGTAAAAACAACAGATATACGGAAAACTGACCAAACGTATTATGATTGTGTTAATAATTTATCATAAGGATCCATGGGTCATTTGTGACGTGTAAAAGTCAACCTTGACTTAATCTGAGGCACGGTATGGCCGGTACCACTCAAAGTGTCTCACCTTTATTTGAAATGGACAACATTTTAAGTGAAAACAAAAACTAGCATATGTAAAACTAACAAAACGCATTCGGATTGTGTTTATACTTTAAAAAAATTATCCATGGGTCATATGTGATGTGTAAGAGTCAACCCCTCCTCAATCCTAGGCATGGTGTGGCCGGTATCACTCGAAGTGTCTTTCTTTTGTTTAAAATGGACACCCTTTTAAGTAAAAACAACTGGCATACGGAAAACTAATCAATCGTATTCGGATTGTGTTGATACTTTATCAAAAGGATCCATGGTTCATTTTTGACATGTAAGAGTCAACTCTGCCTCAATATGAGGCACGGTGTGGTCGGTACCACTCAAAGCGTCTCACTTTTATTTGAATTGGACAACATTTTAAGTGAAAATAACAACTGGCATATGGAAAACCAACCAAACGCATTCGGATTCTATTGATACTTTAGTAAAATGATCCATGGGTCATTTATTCCATGTAAGAATCAACTCCACCTCAATTTGAGGCATGGTGTGGTCGGTACCACTCAAACTGTCTCACTTTTATTTGAAATGGACAGGATTTTAAGTGAAAACAACAACTTGCATACGGAAAACTGACCAAACGCATTTGGATTCTATTGATACTTTAGGAAAACGATCCATGGGTCATTTTTGACATGTACGAGTAAACCCCGCCTCAATCCGAGGCACAGTGTGGCCGGTACCACTCAAAATATCTCACTTTTATTTGAAATGGACAAGATTTTAAGTGAAAACAACAACTTGTATACTGAAAACTGACCAAACGCATTCATATTCTATTGATACTTTAGAAAAACAATCCATGGGTCATTTTTTTATGTTTACGAGTCAAATATTCCTCAATCTGAGGAACGGTGTGTCTGGTACCACTCAAATTGTATCACTTTTATTTGAAATGGACAAGATTTTAAGTGAAAACAACAACTTGCATACGGAAAACCAACCAAACGCTTTCTAATTGTATTGATACTTCAGGAAAATGATCCATGGGTCATTTTTGATGTGTAAAAGTTAACCCCGCCTCAATAAAAGCCATGGTGTGGCCGGTATCACTCAAAGTGTCTCTCTTTTGTTTAAAATGGACATTGTTTTAAGTAAAAACAACAGACATTCGGAAAACCAAACAAACATATTCTGATTGTGCTGATACTTTAGAACTAGGATCCATGGGTCATTTTTGATGTGTACGAGTCAAACCCGTCTCAATATGAGGCATGGTGTGGCCGATACCACTCAAAGTGTCTCACCTTTATTTGAAATGGACAACATTTTAAGTGAAAACAACAACTGACATACGAAAAACCGACCAAACACATTAGGATTCTGTTGATACGTTATGAAAATGATCCATGGGTCATTTTTGATGTGTAGGAGTCAACCCTTCCTCAATCCGAGGCATGGTGTGTCTGGTACCACTCAAACTGTCTCACTTTAATTTGAAATGGACAGGATTTTAAGTGAAAACAACAACTTGCATACGAAAAACCGACCAAACGTATCAGATTGTGTTGATACTTTAGCACAAGGATCCATGGTCCAGACTCACAAAATCCACTTCTCATGTGAGGAAATCCTACCCCTATTCTAAAACACATGACATTTAATACGCCAATACCATCCTTAAACAGTGGGTTCTTGGACCAAACCAAAGTCCCTTTGAGAACCCAATACCAAATACATAATTGAATATTCATACCCGCTACCCAAAATGGGGATTCATCTCACATCACACCCAGGAGACCAAATTACAATTATCCACATACCCCCTTATTCCAATTGAAAAGTCTATTAAAAACATGTAGGCTATTCTAGTAACCCATCTCATATGTTGAGATTGGACAATGTTTCCCACTAACACATCAGGAACCATTTATACATGGATACATAGTCATTAGAGTAATATAAACATCCCATGCGCTTCCTATAACTCATCCTAGGTCTAAGAAAATGACCACTACCATTGTCTATCTTATGGGTATCACAATTCTTGTCCACTCTACCCAAGTTTTTCTATTGGTTTTAAGATAGTCAACCCAAGACCATGAGAAAACATCCCATGTGCTTCCTATAACATGTAGGTTTTTTCTCTTGTGTGTATTGGTGTTGTGGTTTGAGTGAGGAGTGAATTCTAAATTTTGAATACTGTTATGGGTGTTATTTCTTTTCAATTATAAATTTCTAAATTTTGGATGTATTGGATTCTGGATGTATTGGTAATGAATTCTAAATTTTGAATACTGTTATGTGTATTGGATTCTAGATATATTGGATTTTAATTTTGTATTAATGTTATGGGTGTTATTTCATTTCAATTCTAGATGTATTGGATTGTGGATGTATTGGATTCTGGATTTTTCTTTTGTGTTGTGGTTTGAGTGAGGAATGAATTTTAAATTTCTAAATTTCTGAATTCTGGATGAATTTTAAATATCCCATGTAGCCTTTTGGATTCTCGATATATGTGTTTTTCAGGTCATGGAGAGTAGGTTGGAGGTGGCTGCTGGCTGCTGCTGCTGTGGAGTTACAGCATATTTATACCAACGGTTTTGAAAACCGTTGGTATAGCCTTTTTATGTATATTATACCAACAATTTTTTTATAACCCTAGGTATAAACTTCAACCAACAGTTTTCAAAACCGTTGGTATATCCTTTGGAGGTATATTGTACACTATATACCAATGGTTCTAAACTGTTGGTATAAGGGTAACATATACCAACGATTTGTGAAACCGTTGGTATATCTCTTCATTTAACACATATACCAATGGTTTACACAGAACTGTTGGTATAAGCCTATACAAACGGCTTACTTGGCCATGGTTTGGGAAACCGTTGGTATATAATATACCAACGGTTTCCAAGCCTTTACCAACGGTTCAAAACCGTTGGTAAAGGGTAAAATTTCAGTAGTGTATAAGATCAAGCAATAGGGTACATTCCTTACATCCTAATAGAGTGTAATAAATCACGAAAGACACTCAAGATAGTGAGTGAGCCATCATTTCATCACTCTAAATAGGGAGTGTGGCACCTCATCCCACATCCTACTAGTATCACTGGTGTGAGAATCCATGAACTCAACACCGATGTAAGGGAGTGTGATTTTACACCATGCTCAACTGATCCCTTACCATCATTCCACAACCCATTTAAGGAATAATCATATAAAAATAATAATAACCAGAGCCATGAGGCATTACCTATCATGCTCTACATTTATTAATCCATTATATCAAGTCATAAAAATTATTAAAATCTATATAAGTCATGCTTATTTATTTATCTCAAGAGGCGTGGTCGTACCACCCAAGTCAATTCCATTTCAAATAGACATCTCACTTAAGGAAATCCATCATCATGAATGAGACATCATATACAATTTAATTCAATAAATTCATTTAATATGGAATTACAATTTAATAATCTCAAATAATCACTTAAAAAGGTTTCATGGTCAAAGGAGGCAATTTCCTACATGGGCAATTCCATTTAGGAAGTAATCCAAGCCCTTAGGAAGAGCTTGGTTCATTAAAAATCTATATCAAAGGAGGGATAATCCATTTAATAATATTTCAAGCAATACCAAAGTCTATAGGTAATCACTAAAGCAATAGAGACAATAAAGATATAAAATCAAAATCACTACTTTGTAATTTTAAAGACATCGCTCTTCATCTGAGGGGTTTTATTATAAAAACATGACATTATTTATCAAAAAATTCATTTAATACAATTAATCATTACAATGAATAATCACAACTTAATTCATCAAAGATAATAATTTTAGGAAGCCACCATACATGGATATTAATTTACAAATCTCAACAAGGAACCCAGGGGGTGATATTATCAAGTTGGGTCAGCCTACAAGGGAAAACCCATTTTACATTTCAATCCAAACACTTAGAAGGTGATTCGAGCATTTAAAAAATTTATTATAAAGGAGTAGTTTGACTTAGAACACCCATGGGGTGTCCATAAATGAGTTTCACATCCTCTAATTTACCAAACATGAATCAAAATATGTATAACAAGGCGCAACAATCAATTTTATTTGAAGAACTCAACTTAGTGTCAATGCACGATGAAGGCCGACATGCGGCACAATGACGTTATTTATAAAATGATGAAAAATTAATGAAAATGTTATAGACCACCTAACTCGTACCTAGAAAGATCCACTAATCCAATATCAAACTCTGATTCGGTTTGGTTTAGAAGAAATCTAAGAAATAGACATCTAACCTGGAAATAAGGCAGATGAGATTTCGCCACAATAACTTTGTCGAGAAAAGATTAAAAAAATAAATATTCAAAAGGAATAAAAAGCTTACTGATGTAGATCCATAGATACTGACGATGCTCGAATCATATGACGGACAAAGGAGTTATCTCCATGCCTAGATTAGGATTGATGAGGAAGCCAAGACACCTGAAAGGAGGTCTCATGTGGGTGCTGGTGAAGGAAAGAAAGAAGAAGAAAGGTATAAGATTCATTAAGGGAAAATAGTCATTTTACCCTAAAAACTAGGTCACATGGTTTGGATGCATGGTTTAGCCAAACCATGAACTAACCGTGTGACACCCATTCCTTAAGAAACTTACCTCACAAGGTTGTGCCGCACAATTTTCCTAATCATGTGCCAACCATGTGATGAATAGTGCGATCATACTGCCCAAAATGGAAATAACTATGTGAGATAGGCACATGGTTTGGGTAAACTGTGTGAAGACCATGTGGGGGCATTTCTAATCCCTCACTATAGCTACACGGTTTGCTATTGGGGGCTACACGGTTTTAGACAAACTGTGCTCCCTATGCTGACCCTCCAAAACTTGAGATTTCTGGCCCCGACACCCCCAAAACTTGACGAGGCACCCAATAAACCTCTAAAGACTTTAACCAAGTATAAAAAAACAATTTGAAGTGTTACAACTCTTGAAATCATGTTCTGAAGCTCATTTTTTTAAAAACAACCCATCTAGTGAATGCCAAAATCCAAATTCCCTTGGAATTTCACCTTGGCTCGAAAGCACGGGTCATTACAACCTCCCCACCTTAGAACTTCTCATCCCTAAGAATCCTTTAGGAACAATATAAACATCACCTGACCTATGAGGGTCGTGAAGTCCCATTAAAACATTCTCATTGTGTTTCAAAATGCCCAATGTACCTGTAAGAACATATTAAGCACATGACACTTAAGCTGTTAAAACCCAAGTCAACACTCATCTTCCAATTGAAACACCTAAACAATTGTTATACAATCCCATTTAATTAGAGAAATGATCACATTGTAATATATTTAAGTATTTGGCTGATGGTTCTCTCCACCATAGGCCTTAACACAAAAGGGTTAATTTCAAGCCATGACACCTCCACCATCGAAATTACCTTCAAAGCCTCCCTAAGTGTTTTAGTGATTCTCATGGCGTGATTTATTTAACTAATCAATCTCAACTACATCCAAGGTCATATCAGGTACCTCATCGGGAAGAAACAATTGAATGAAAATGACATAACTGAAAATGCCCATATAATTTTTCCAAGAAGACACTACAAACCCTAAAAGCACACATGCCTTACCCTAATGGCATGTTTTAAAATAGTTACATTCAACCATAAACATTAAACAAGGACTACAATTAGAGCCACTCTATCCGAATTATCTTAGAAATTCTCAACTTAGATGGCCAATGTATTTCAAACTAAACCATAATTCCATTCTTCAAGGCATCCTATGTTCACCATAAACACATTCACTAAAGCTCATACCCAACTTCTAGTGACGTTCCCTGATCAGACCATCACCCGAACATTTGAACTAGTGTTCCTTATCACGAACAAGGGTGTAACCTAGATCTATCCCATTTGAATATTCACCCTTTAAATAACACTTAAGATTCCAACAAAAAGTCTAGGATAACCTTAGATTCATAAAACTGGATTCCAAGGAACTAACCCAAGGTAGTCCATACTCCATATTTACAAAAGAGATGTTGGAACAATTCCACCATGTCCAATTAAAAACATTGACTAAGCCTAGAGTGGAATCTTATTGGCGGTCAAGTCAGAGATGAGAGGATAGTGTCCAAGAGTCTGTCCAAGGAATTCCTAAATGGTAACCTAGGTATCACTTAGGACTAACCAAGACTCGACAGAAAACCACGCATCCAGCATGCAACTCAGATAGAGATCACTTATCAAGCCCAAAAACTTTTAAAACTTTAGCGCGATGTAAGAATGATGTTATCTTAGTGTATCAAGGAAAATGCCAAGATAGGGGACATGATTGCCTCTTTCATAAGAGTACACTAAGAGGAAAAAAAGAACAGTTGAACCACTACTGATCGACCTCTTAAAAGAAGAACAACTCCACCCTGCCGATGCATCAACACAAACTAATCACAAGCCTTCACCCCTGTGGCATTCCGTGATCATTTATACTTAACCACCGAATTCCATTAAATACCAATTTTTTTTATCAAAGGTTTCATACACAACCAACCACATTAATTTTGTGCTACCGAGAAAGCACCGACACATTTCAAAACTTGTAAGCCTGAAAGGAATTCGATCAAAACTAACAATTTCCCAAGTTCCTCCTTGATTTTGTTCCTTCTACTTGGACGGGCACATATTAACCATAACTAACATGACAATCCCCACCTTAGGAGTGTCATACCCTTCAAAATATTAGGTAGACTAGCTGATCATAAGCGTGCTAGGTAAAACTCACCTTCGACACACATGTGATGCTCATTCGAGCCATGCACATGCATGTCAAATCATCTAGTATAAAAGCCAAAAATCAAACTAACCAGCATTTCAAAACACCCAATCCTCTTAGAAAGTCATACCGAGCATTGGGAAGAACTTGATTTCCTTTAATGCCTAGGTCACTCTACTATAGAGATGACCTGAGAACGTACTCAATAGCACAATGCTCAACAATTACACTGAACTCAACCAGTTTGTGATATCATTTAACAAATCGATGGGCACTGCGTATGTGAATGCATACTACCCCGAGGTTTTAGAAACAAGATGAGACATCCTTGATACTATCCATTGGCTGTATTCCCTATTAATCCAAGTATCAAGTGGTCCATACAAAATATTTAGCCCAAATTTTCATTGCCCCATACAACCAATAACATGGATGACAACGTACCAAGTCATCCATCACTGAGGAAAAGAGAGGGTCAAGCGACCTATGAAGCGATTGAACATTCCCAAGGAATGTCTAAACAACTGAAACTAAGAATTACCTGATGATCACACCCATAACAAGGTCAAGGATACCCTGAACACCCATCCAAACAAGGGTGTAATTTTTAAATAAAGATTCCTACTAGGGAAAACGACACCCAAAGGACACAAAATGTTAGAAACTCACGACATTTAGAAAGGAAAAGAATCTATAAGGGTGATACCTACATTAGGATAGCCCCTTAAAAAGAACAAACATCGACCCCATCACTAGGTCACATCAACCATAAGTCACCAGTCTTAAGAGCCTATCATTTTAATCCATTATTAAAACAAGGAAGGCCTATAGAAAAAAATCATGTTTCTGTGCCAATAAAACTCAAATAGAAGATTAAATTTCCCTTACATGAGGGTTTAAATAAAGGACACCACTTCAAGTTCTATTTTCAATTCATTACACTGATTTACATTAATCTTTTTAAGAATTTAAAATATTTAATGAAAAACATCAAGTACCATTTATAAAAAAATCACTTGGCACTTGATTTAGATAAAGCTCTAAGGTATAATAGGAAAGTCTCATAAAACTTCCCTTTTAAACATTTAAAATTTATTGAAATCCCATCATAATTAGGTAATTTATCACATAAATTCCTTTTAAGAATACTTAGTAGTAATAGATAAGGAAACCTATGAGGTACCCATTAATCCAACCTAGGTTCATAAAAAAATGTAACCCAATAACAGTTTCTTAATTATAGAAATTACAAACACCCAAACGGGTCATGCCATTAGAAACATGCCCCAAATTACCTTCTTGGGTCTAGTTGTAAATTTTATAACATATTCATATGGGTCATTATGCCTGAGTAATAAAAGAACAAGACTCAATAAGGTAGTCATATAATTTTTAGATTAAAATTAAATAACCTTTATATTTATATCCATTTCAAAATATATGATCATCACATAAACAATGGTTCGATTACTTGGGTTGCCACCACTCCAATCTATAAAGTTCACATACACTTTATTACCCAATGTATAACTACCATTTAATTGAGACCAATTTATTTTAGGATATAACACACTCATATTTAATGATTCAGTCATATGGGTGGCCATATACCAATCCATAAAGTACCCATACAGTTTATAGGATTTCATTTGGCTCCTATTAATTCAAAACCAAAAAAAAATTAACAATTAAACTTTAATGTTCTTTTAAATTTTAAAAAGGGGCTAGATGTATATACAAGTTCAAAGATGGTTTGATTATATGAATTATATTTTCCAAATTATAAGGCACCCATACACCTTACAACTAAAAACTAATTCCTATTTTCTTGCAACCCATAAATTTAGCCCATGAAACCATTTATTTATATCAAAAAAGTACTAGCATTCTAGCACAAGTAATAAAAAAATTAATCATGTTATATAAAAAAGAAATATGGCATAAAATCAACTAAGCATGGAAATAAATTAACAGGCTAAATAAATACCCAAGCATGTTTTATAAAAAAGCATACTAAAGAAATAAAAGCATGGAATATCACTCAAGGCACACAATCCAAAGTAGTAGGAAAGCTAAAAATACAACTACATGGAATGGAATATGCATGACATGTGAATTTATATGTGCCTATAATTATGCATGTAATGCTTCATACTTGTCATACCAGGCCAAGGGTAATTACCAAAAATTTCATAAATAAATAAGCAGTGGAAATTACACTATTCACTCAAGGTGAAATAATAATCAACTGTAATAACAAACAACATGAACAACAATCTCATTCCTAGACACTTGGAATTTTCCCATGAGTGGGGTGATCATTCCCAAACACAGCTATTTACCAAGCACTAACACATTCCTAATCTTCTATCTACCATCCCAAAAATAGCAAGACAAAGGAAATGAAATAACCTTTGATACCACTTTGTAACATCTCAAATTGTCTGACCACTAATATGGTAGCCAGAACGGTGGGTCATATGGCCTTAATCACGCCTCTCCATATGCTATAGGATACTGACTAGCAATAAGGGTGTAAGGAGGTGATAATGGAGAGAATATACCCTCATGAGCAGAGTATCATAATGTTATATCAAATAATAAATATCAATCAATAGTGGAAGTAGTAATAAATGAAATACATAGTAGTGGAAGAATAATATAAACTAAATACAAAATATATGGCCAATTCTAGTATAAAAAAGATACATGCATGTCCTGATGATAATACACAACTAAAATAATAAGCATACAGAAAGAAAACATGCTAAAATACAATAATATATAAAAGGAAACAAAATTCCCAAGGTAGATCTCCATGAGAATCCTGAGATCCATCTTAGATTTGTTTTTTTAACTCCAGGTACAAGATAAAAATAACAAGCAATCAACCATGGTCCTACAAACATAAGGTCTACTCAAGAACCATAGTGCAATGGAGGCCCAAGAAGGGTGTGGGATAATAATCCTAGTCGGTTCCCACCCATGATATCTATGACTGAATATAGTTTGTGAATAAATACTAAGCAATGTTCAGATAATATATATAAATAAAAAGCAATAAATAAATAAATAAAAACCATCCCCCTCAGGTTATAGAAGGATACATGGTTGCTCTACCTACTTTGGCTCACGACCGGAATGAATTCCTGGTCAGTTACCATACATATATAATAATAACATATATGTATATAATATAGTTATATATCGCATACACTTATATGAACCAAGTAAATGTGGACGTAAGTGGCCATATACCTAGAATACTAGGTGCTGGCTGGACCGAGCATAACTCAATCATCTATAACCAGTCTAAATGAGTTTATAATCTCAAATAATAGGGCACATGCCCTACATCTCAATAGAGTATAAGACTTCATGCAAGACACCAAAGATGGTGATTGAGCCATCATGTCATCACTCTAAACAGGGAGTGTGGCACCTCAGCCCATGTACTACTAGTATCACTGGTGTGAGACGCCATGAAATCAACACCCGATGTAAGTGTGCGTGATTTTATACCACGCTCTATAGACCCCTTACCATCATTCCACAACACATTTAAGGTGTAATCATATAATAATAATAATAATAAATGTATCCATAAGGAATTACATCTCATTATATACATTTATTAATCCATTATATCAAGGCATAACAATTATAATAATCCATATAATCTATGCTTATTTATTTATCTCAAGAGGCGTGGTTGTACCACCCTATTCAAATCCATTTCAAATAGACATCTCACTTAAGTAAATCTATCATCATTAATGATCCATCCTATATAATCCAATCTAATAAATTTATTTAATATGGAATTACAATTTAATAATCTCAAGGAATCACTTATAATGGTGTCATAGTTAAAGGAGGCAATTGAATACATGGGAAATTCCATTTAGGACGTAATCCAAGCCCTTAGGAGGAGCTTGAATCATTCAACATCTATATCAAAGGAGGGACAATCCATTTAATAACCTCAAGAAGGCCATGTACTAAACATTCCATATGTCAAGCAATACCAAAGGGCATAGGTAATCACCAAATCAATAGAGCTAATCAAGATATAAAATACAAATCACCACCTTTTAATTTTAAATACAACGCTTCTCATCTGAGGGGTTTCATTATAAAAACATGAAATTTTTTATCAAAAAATTAATTTAATTAAATTAAGCATCATAATGAATAATTACAACTCAATTCATCAAAGAGAATCATTTTAGGAAGCCACCATACATGGATATTAATTTACAAAGCTCAACATGGAACCTGAGGTGTGTTATTATCAAGTTGGGCCAACCTATAAGGGAAAACCATTTTACGTTTAAAGAAAAATGATTAGAATTAAGTTTTAGCATTTAAAAAATTTATTATAAAGTATAAATTTGACTTGGAACACCTATGGGGTGTCCATAAATGAGGTTTACATCCTTTAATTTACCAAACAGAAATCAAAAGACATACAACAAGGTGCAATGATCAATTTGATATGAAGAACCCAACTTAAATGAAATTAACAGAAAAGGCCAGCATGTGGTGAAATGATTATATTTATAAAATGATGAAAAATTAAGGAAAAAGTCATAAACCACCTACCTCATACTTAGGAAAATTCACTCATCCAATATCAATCCCTGATTTAGTTTGGTTTGGAAGAAATCTAAGAAACATACATCCACCCTAAAAACAGGGCAAATGAGCTTGAACGTTGACAATTTTTTTCAAGAGAAGATTAAATGAATAAATATTCAAAAGGAATCAAGAGGTTACTGATGCAGATCTATAGAGACCGACGATTCTCAAATCATATGACGGACGAAGGAGTTATCTCTATTCCTAGATTAGGATTGAGGATGAAGCCAAGGTGCCTAAGAGGAGGTCTCACGTGGGTGTTGGAGGAGGAAATAAATAATAAGAAAGGTATAATCTTCATTAATGGGTAAAAAATAAATTTACTCTAAAAACTGGGCCACATGGTTTGGTTACATGGTTTATCCAAACTGCACACCAATCATACAACACCCATTCCTTAAGAAACCCACCTCACATAGTTGTGCCACACATTTTACCTAACCGTGCATGAACCAAGTGATTAATAGTGAGAGAATACTTCCCAAAATAGCACTAACCATGTGAGAAAGGTGAAAGATTTGGGTAAACCATGCTCAACCCTTGTAGGGTGTTTCTGCTTCCTTACTGCAACCACATGGTTTGATGCTGGGGGCCGCGTGATTTCAGAAAAACCATGCACCCTATGCAGACCCTACAAAACTTGATATTTCTAGCCCCAATGCTCCCAAAACTTGATGATACACCCACAAAACCTATCTAGTCTTTAACCAAGTATAAAAAAACATTTTGAAGTGTTCCAGCTCTCAAAATTATGTTCTGAAGATCGGTTTTAAAAATGGCCCATCTAATAAATGCCAAAATTAAAATTCCCTTATAATTTTGCCTTGGATAAAAAACACATGCCATTACAAGACAAGAGGTAAATATTGATTTATTAAAAAGTAAATTTTTGATCAAAGTCATGAGCTATAGATATTGATCTATCAGACGATCTACATACAATGATCCATCGGATGAGCGGTTGACACCGATAAGTCATCAGATGTAGTGTTTCATCGGACGAGTTGTTGGAATTGATCCATAAGATAATAGAGTTTTTTTATAAATTTGAAGTTGATAAAATTAATATAAGAGATGTTAGATTTTCTATTAAATTATTTGTATAAAAAATGAAGTCTTTAGGAGTTACAATGTTATTTTCAATCTTTTTCCAGTTGTCCCCAAACATCACAATGATAAATTATATTTTTTTTGTTTTCAATGGGTCAAGCTAAAATGTTGTGATTTATTTAAATTGATTCAAGAGTATCTGACAGAGTAATACTGAAGTCATAAGTTGTGAAGTTTTAAGTTTATACATCAGATAGTATCTGTTTATAAAGTTTGAGCAGAGAAACGTAATCATACTGAATAATTTTTTTGTATTTTAATTGGGTCAAGAGAATAAGAATGATCAATATAGTTTTGTACTAAGATTTCTGGATCACCATTTCTAGAATGATGTTTTGAAATTCGAGAATATTTTTGAATAATCAATAAGTTTCAAGAAGCTACCAGAAGAGATGAGAATAGTTAAAGTGGTCAAAATGAAGCTCAAATGAATGATAAATTTAGGGTTTTGGAATTTGGGTGAGCGGTAAAAATATTTTTTTTACACCTTTACTAATTCTGGAGTACCTATAAATGTAGAAGGAAAGTACATTGGTACTTGACACTATCCACCTATGTATACAAGATGTTACTCTGTAGAATTGGTGTTAGAAGTGAGTCTGCCAACCAAAGTAATTTCATGTTGAAGAAGAGTTTTCAAAAAGAGGGTTCTATTCAAAAGATTTGGCTGGAGATAGTTCATATTTTTTTAACCAATCAGACCCAGGCACATCAGACTGAGGTTTCAGACGAATACTTATGGAGAAGAAATTTTCTTTATTACATTTTATTTTGTGGATAAAATTATTATAAGAAATTTTTTGTAAACTGATAGGAGTCAGTATAATCATTCCTATTGGGAGATATAAGGTTTCTAATGGGAGTTAACATAAGTTTTATTCACTTTTTTATAATAGTTAATTGCTATAGACCCATAGGAGTGTCTATGGAAAGGATATAGGTTATCTCACTAAGGCTGAACCATGTAAATCGTGTGTGTCTTGTTTACTTTTCTATTACTATATGTACTTGATATTACTATAAGTTTATAAGGAAGAAACTCTAACAAATTTCAATGGTTAAATTTACCAAAGTTGAAATTTGTTAAAAGGAAACAACTGATTCAACCCCCCTTATCAGTTGTTTTATAATCCTTTAAAACTTAACATATCACAATCTTATCTCTTATTATCACCTTTATATATAAATTATTATAATGATTTAGTTTTTAATCCCAATTCCTTCCATTAAATCAACACATTAAAACCATATTAATGTATAACTCTTTACATAACTCATATCTTGAGTTACTAACCCAAATTAAGATCCAATTAGGTTCGCACATATCTAAATGAATCACATGCATAAGGTACATGAAAAAATTTCATGTAAATGTTTAGAATCATATGAATTCAAGTATAACAAACTAGAGTTTTTGAGGTACAATATAACTTATTTTAAAGCCTTCTTTAAGTGTTTTTGAGTTATGATTTTATTAGTTGAAGTCTCAAGTATCTTATGGTTTATTTTGTAAGGTTTTATAGGATATTAAGGTGGTGAACAATTAGCACATGGTTAGGGGAAACCATACCGTTCTCCCTAGGAAACCACGTGGCTTGTTGGAGAATTATAGTGGGTGATGCATGGTTGGTGAAAAATTAGAGATAATCATGCGAAATTTCCTAGAAAACCTTATGATTTGTGATAGAGGTGAAAAACATGGTTGGAACATTGTTTACCAAATCGTGTGGGTTCCCATAAGAGGCAGAGAGCTTCACACAGTTGACACATAGTTAAGTAAATAGTGTAACCAAATAGTGCATGATATTTTAATTAATCTAAAAATTAGGTTTTAAACCTAACACCTCTCTAAAACTTCTAATTATTTCTCATATTCCTAAGGCTCTTAAAACTAGGGACTCTAGTGGTTATTCTTATCATTTTATCTCCCTCTGTACTTCAAATCTGATGGATCTAAAACATTGAATCTTATGGATTAAAGGTAATAAGTTGTTCTTCCTCTATTCTTCATATCTATCCTAGATATATTATTTTATATCGAGATTATGAATCATAGATCCAATCTATGTTGGATATATCTATTGATTCTATAATGATCTAATTGAGTATTCTTGGTTGTTTGTTTGGTAAACACCCGATCTAGATAATTGGAATCTTTTCCTTAAGAAGATCTTGAGTTACCATTGATGATTAATATAGTTTTCTAAGTTGAATTTATTTTAATCCTATATTATCAATTCATTCTTGAATCATGACATATGATTCCTTTTGTGACGTTTTGGGATTGGTTCTATGTATCCTTAATATATGGGATTGATTTTGGGTGATGAATCTTGGTTGAAATTTCTATTTGGAATCAACACCTTTGAGGTAGAAATATCCTTACCATATAGGTCCCTTGTATATAATTATTGTAATGATATTATGGTGTGTGTTTATGTACCCAAATACCCATGATTTATTTGTGTTTATTATAGTGCATGTGTGTGGAATTATAAAAATCATGCTTTATTTGACCGAATTACCTTGCTATGATATAAGTTTCTTATAGGTGTTGC
The DNA here is from genome assembly GCA_963277665.1 of Viscum album. Lineage (NCBI taxonomy): Eukaryota > Viridiplantae > Streptophyta > Magnoliopsida > Santalales > Viscaceae > Viscum > Viscum album. The sequence goes on along the minus strand of OY728155.1, from coordinate 1,595,172,312 downwards.
ATAAATTGTTGAACTTGTTTCAGGTATCAAGATAACTAGGTTCCTCAGAATTGGTTAAATGTATCCTTATATTGGAGTTTGGGAATTGAGACAAAGTCTAAGGATTTAGTCTTTCTTGGTGGTATTTTCTATTATCATGAACATGTTCACCTGATGCAGGAGTAGAACCATGTAGGGGTGAGGTATATCTAATGTGTTATAATGCTAACATCAGAGAAAGACCATGAAGTGGTGTTTTTGATCCAATTCATTAGGCATGTCAGGTGAACATACTATCATGCGAGGATAGATGACCACCTTAGGGTGGGGTGTGAGGTGTTCCTTAAATATGACCACCTCATGGTGGGGCGTGAGGTATACCTTAATGGTAGTACGTGGGAATACAACTGTTGGGAGTAGGGTGCCAAATCGATGAGAATACCATGTGGCATATTCTAAGATATGGAATTAATAACACTGGTATCCTTACTAGCATAGTGTTGAGGAAAGTGTGGTTGAGGTTTGTGGTAGCTTGGTTAGTACACGATGACCTGACACTTGTGTGGTTGATTGTCTACTCATGCATTATTTTAATGTTGTTCCATATACCTCATGTATATTTGTACTTATGTTAATGACACATTGGTTGTGTCCTACTGGGATTATACTCACACTATGAATAATCATCTCAATGTGCATGAAAACTTCATGATCAAGGATCTAGGGAAGGGAAAGGGAAATGGAATAGCGATAGGGAGTTGAGGAGATGGTGCATGGTGGTGGAGGTAGTACCATGAAAGTATCTAGAAATATACCACAATGTATTTATTATTTTTCCTATTAATTTTTTATACACTAGATGACCTACCACATTGGGGGTCCATGGATTATTTTCTTAATGAATCTATGATACTTGACATGCCATCTGATATAGAATTTATTATTATTTATTTTAGTTGTGTTATTATAAGATGATTATTTATACTTATCTAAGATTATAGTGTATGGATATTGATACTAAGGGTATAGTATCCCCACTACATCATTTAGAACCTCACTTATTTTTTGCAACCTCTTGTGTATGAGGAGGCATGCATGAGGTCATGTGGAACTCCATCCTGGACCAGGTGATTCAGGTCAAGGAATTACAAAGTAGTATTAGAGGAGGTTTTTAATTTCTTTTCTTCTTGACTATGTTTATGGAAAGGTAGAAAATAGTTAGGCCATGTGACACTCACTTAGGGGATCCACATAAGTTCCTAAACAACTCTTATGTGATAGAACTTCAAGTTATTGGTGATGGGATTTCTATTACAATTATGAATTTATGGTTTTATGTTGATCCTAGGTATGTTGTGTTGTTACAATTTATGGGATATGGGTGAATTCATGCATTATTATAAAACCCTATATCCGTACGGGCTAAATTTTCCTGAATGAAATTTTGTTTTTCAATTAGTGGATGGGTAGGGTTTTGAAATGGTCTTTGGACTAGAATTTTAAAAGTCCAAAACTCCCAAAATAGGTGTTTTGATGAGGAATGGAGGTTAGATAATGGTTGGGAGTAGTGGGAGTGCCTCAGAAAAAACCCATGCTAGTCGGACAATAGTCTGTATCCACCGGCTAATCGGTACCATATAATGACCCACGGTTTCATAAATAGATATTAAATCTTAATAGATGAATATTCATTACATAACATAATGATCCATTCCAGAACCATTTAGGTCTAGTTCCTTTGGAAACTTAGAAACATAAACAACTAGTTCATAGGTGAACTATATCTTTTCCCACTATTTTCTTCATATCTAAATCACTTCTTAGACTTATCATATATAAAACCTTTTTTCATAACTCGAGGAAGGAAAAATAATAAAGGGTGATCTCAGATGCTCAGTAAGGGTAAATAAGGGAGATATCAATGATCACATCAGAATAACATGAGCATAAGGGAATGATAACATTATCTTAACATTTAAAAACCATAATATGTATATCATAGATCATAAAATCGAGTCATGGTATAAATCTTTATATTTAATAAGACATGAACCATAAATGAATCAAATAACATGAGTTATGAGGACATAACATTGACATAAGACATAGATTTATGGCATACACATAAGCTTATAACATTGTGAACATGTATAAATAGAAACAAGTCCACTCATTAAGTTAAGGACATGAAATCAGGTCCTTGCATAACATTATGGACATGTAACTAGGCCCCCTCTTAATCTTATGAACATGAAAACTAGACCCACGCTTAATCTTATGGACATGAAAGTAGGTCCACTCATAACATTGTGAACATGAAAACAGGTTCAAACATAACATAATTAACTCATGAGTTATTCATAATTACCCAATGCATTGTAGGGAGATATAAGTCCCATCCACCACACAATATATACATTTTTATGCCACAAGATAATAAAACATTCATCATATCGTAACCTATGAAAAGTAAATGGGTTTCATAAACATTTTATCGCAGTATAATCTATGTAAAAGAAACGATTTTTATAAACCTTGTGTATTCATAAACATAATACATCCAGATAAAGAATAATTATGTTATAATTGGATCATATCCCAATTAAATCTTATGTAACATCAAAGGATGTAATCTTAGATGGAAAATGATTTTGAAATATCACTTGAAACATTTCTTGAGGAAAATAGATTTTTCAATTTGAAAATTAACTTTTAAAAAATAAAAGTTCACCAAACATTGTAAAAATATTTTTATTTGAAAATTACCTTTGAAACTTATAAATTAATCTTTAAAATATTGCGTGGTCATGATGGCAAGAAATTCTATTCATGTCGAACATGTTAAAACAAAGATTCCTTTTATATATTCAATAAAAACCAATGGGGTATTGTTTGAAAAATGACAGGAATATTACTTTAAAACCATTTTATAAAAAAATAAAACATGAATAAAAATGTATTTAGACAATAATTATAGAATATTAAAAAAATTATTTAAAACATTTTTAGAAAACATGGAAGAAAAAGTATTTTCGACTAAGGAGAGAAATGAAGTTGGTTTTCCTTAAAAAAATTATTTGGAATATTGAGTACATAAAGAGAGGAAAATAAAAGTAAAACATGTAATTTAAAGAAATAACCAGAGTATAATAAAATTCATGAGTTTATTGAGAGGTATATCATAAGATCTTATCATTGTAATCATATCATAAACAATCTTAATAAACAGTGAGATTGTAGCATTAAAACTTTACCACTTTGGTATATTTTGAATCGTAATCTATGTGAAATAAATATTATTATATGGATATTTATATCTCATAATTATCCTTATAATTATCATAAAATACATTAATGGTAGGTATATATTCCACAAAAAATAAATGAGTGTTGAATTTGGTATAAGTCTCCCAGAAATAAAAGTGAGACTAGAAATCTCTTAACTTAAGACTCGAGTTCCTTCAAACACATTAAAAACTCATGTATAATAAATATAGGTTTATTATATATATATATATTATAGAACCATAATTATATATATCATACCATATATTATTTATTTATGATATTTTATTACCTGTTTATTAACAATTCCTTATTAAAATCACGTTTTGGGTAATAACTGCTTTGTTTTTCGTGTATGTTTTGATTTGGTATTTTTGGTCCTATTAATTTGATCATGGTTATATCAAATAATTTTTTTTAAACTTAATATAAATATCATATATATTTAATATATATTTATTTAGATTAATCCATAAAATTTAAAGATAGAAAATGAAATACACTATTCATGGAGATGGTAGGTTGTACGTATGCATGAACGCTGTTTCCATTTTATAGAAGGATGGAATGAAAGGAAGGTAAATAATAAATAAAAATTATAGAGCCATTATTATGTCATATATATCACATATACTCATTAAATTTATCCTTATTATCTTCCATGTAAAGCGTAAGTTAAAAAACGAATCACATCGTTTCGCGAGGCAGTAGTCTGCCGTACACACGAGCGACGTTATCATATCCCCATGAAATGAAAAGTAAGAAGTTATATGTGATATTATAATTCCAGAAGTATAATTATTTCATAAATATCATATAATTATATTAAATTAATCATTATATTTAGCTATGAGAGGTGGTGATGGAAAATGAATTACATCGGTTCGTGAGGCGGTAGTCCGCCGTACACACGAGATCGGTGGTTTCGTTTTCTATTTGATGTAAGAGGAGGTGAATATAGGTTATTAAATTAACATAATAAAATATTAGTATATTTTATATAATTATGTTATTATATAATCATATTTTTAGAATATTTTAAGGATGTGTAATAAGAAATAAAATAAAAACAAAAGTTTGAGATGTTTTTCTCTTCTTCAAAGAACCTCTTTAGGTTTATACCTAAAGCCTTATTAAGAGAATTTTATAAATAAAATAAGGACTCTAAGATGTGGGGATGGAACTAAATAATTTATTTTGGTAGGTATTTCCCAAACCAAAGGGTTTGGTAAGTGTGGCGAGGAGAGGAGAGGGGGTGGATTCTTATAAGTGGGGGAGAAGACACACTTGGAATTTTTGAAAAGAACAAAGTGTACCCATGTTTTTCACATGATAAAAAGATAAAAAATGGGCCATTATTGAAACTTATAGGTTATAAGGTCTAAATATGTATATAAAATGGTATTTGAAAAAGTTTATAGTTCATTTTACCTCTTATCTTTTTAGTTTAACACCCCGGTAAACCCATTTTAACCTTAACCACAATAATTAATTTTTACAGTTTTTACTATTTACTTTGAACAACAATTAAGTTGAAAATATTATATAATATTAATTATAAATATTATAAATATGGAATAAAATTTTCTAAATTCCATTCATATAAGTGAAAAAATTTATTTTAAAATTAAACCCACAGACATGATGAAAAAGAGGTTTTCCCAAGAAAACATTTTCATAAGTATTGAAAGTTATGTCAAAATTCAATATGGAATTGATTAAAATAAAATAAATTGTATTAATAAATATATAATTTAACCAATTTTAATTTTAATTTTCTTAAAAAAATATTGAACTTTGCAAATGCTTTAAACAAAAATGTAGTTTTTTTTAATAAAAGTCAGTATTTTTTTAATATTCATAAAAAAATTATCTTTTTAGAAAATTATTAAAAATTAACTCAAATATAATTTTGACATGTATATTGAAAAAATGAAGTTTATTTTTTCAAATACATTTTATAAAAGTGGAAAAAATTACTTTTATTATTTTTTCACAAAATGCAATAATAATGTTTTTTAAAAAATAGTATTTTTGAAACATATAAAGACTTTACTAAAAATTAAGTACTTTTTTATCAATATGTTTTATTTATATAAAAAAAATATTCTTAATATTTAAAAATTGGTTATTACTATTCATAAAACCAAGTTTAATGTCTAGGTTATAACAATGTTTTTTAAATAATAGTAAACTATGGTTCATTAAAGATTAATATTGCGTGTAACCCATGCTATCAAAGAAATTAAATTTATTCAAAAAAATATTTCATAAAATCTTGGGGTGTTACATTATACCCCCCTTAAAATGAAATTTCCCTCAAAATTATATCACTTTGGTACAAAAAATTGAGGATAATTATACGTCATTACATCCTTATGTTCCCACGTAGCTTCCTCATGTTGGTGGTTTCACCACAAAACTTTGACCAGGTGAGTGGTATTGTTTCATAGAACTTTATTTGTGCAATATAGAATCTCCATTGATTGTTCCTCATAAGAAATATCACGATCTAGTGGCATGACCACTGAGTTTAGTACATTTTAAGGATCAAATATATACTTCCTCAAGAGAGATATATGGAACACATCATTGACTTGAGAGAGGTTTAGAGGAAACAACAAACGATAATCTACCATCCTAATACAATCAAGAATTTCAAAGGGACTGATATACCAAGGGCTTAGTTTTCCCTTATTTTTAAATCTCATTACCTTATTCCATGGATAAATTCATAGAAACATTTTCTCACCAACTTTAAATTTCAGATCACATCAATGATTGTCAACATAAATTTTCTACTAACTTTGTGCTTCCCTTATGTGTTGCTGAATGGATCTAACCATATCTACCATTTCTTTAGCTAGCTTAGGTCCCAATAGATTTCTTTATCCAACTTCATCCTAGTAAATTGGAGTTTTACACTTATTTCCATAGAGGGATTCATAAGGAGTTATCTGAATGTTTGAGTGAAAGGTATTGTTGTAAGAAAATTCAACTTGAGGAAGGTGTGATCTCAACCACCTTTGAAATCCAAAGACAAAGATATCAATATATCCTCTAGGGTTTTAATAGTTATCTTAGTCTGAATAACTATCTAAGGATGATACAAAGTTCTAAAAATAAACTCTGTATCAAGAGCTTGCTAAATAATTTTATAAAACTTTGAGGTAAATCTCATATCCCTATCAGATAAATTAAAATGTGGTACTCCATGAAACCTTACCACTTACTTAATGCATATTCTGTAAAGATTATCTAGAGAAAAATCATCTTTAATAGTGATTAAGTGTACTGACTTTGTAAGGAGATCGACTATAACCCATATAGTTTTATTACCTTTAGATGTTTTAGGGATTCCAATGATAAAATCCATGGCAATGTATTCCCATTTCCATTTGGTATGGGCAATGGTAGTAATATCCCCTTATAATTTTTTCTCTCAGCCTTAAATTTATGACATAACAAGCACCAAGATACAAACTATACAATATCTCTCGTTATTCTATCCCATTATAAATACACTTTCAGATCTCTATACATCTTTTTACTTCCAAGATGAATAAAGAATAAATAACTTCGAGCTTCCTATACTATCTCTTTCTTAAAACCTAATTTGGACGAAACACACACATGATTTTTGGATCTTATCATTCCAGTATGATCAAGGTTAAACTCAAGAACATTTCTCACCATCTTTTTCAACTTCATGTCATCCTTATGTTCCTCTTTTATCCTCACATGGATATATGGTTGAACAATTATTTGAGAAAGATATGATTTCTCCCCTTTATTCAAGATTTTAAGATCTATATTTTGAAAATACAAAAATATTGGATATTTTGTGATCCTCATCATATATAAGATAACATGATCCTTTTGATTCAAAGGATCAACTACCCTTTTTTCTTTCCCAGGTTGGTAATGTATTGAGCAGTCATAATATTTAATCAGAACTAACCATATTATCTAGCACATGTTCAACTCCTTCTATGTGAATATATACTTTAAACTTTTGTGATCAATATATATATCACACCTTTCTCTATATAGATAATTACTCCATATATTTAATTCAAAAATTATCATAGCTAACTCCAAATAATGAGGTGGGTAGTTTTTCTTATGAACCTTCAATTATCACAAGTCATAAGCTATAACCATGTCAATATACATGAAAAATCATCCCTATCCCTTATTGGATGCATCATAATAGATTAAAAACCATTATAAACTATAGGGTAATGTAAGCATAGGTGTGCTAACTATCTTCTTTTTTGTTCCTTGAAATTTTACTCACATTAATCTGTCCAAAGGAAATTTTCTCCCTTCTAAGTTAACTTGGTGAGAGGATTAGATAGTCATGATAAATTCTCTAAAAACTGTTGATAATATCCATCCAAACCAAGAAAACTTTAGATCACAATCATCGTAGTTTGTCTAGGACAATTTTAAACATCCTCTCTCTTTGATGGATTAAATGATATAAACTCTCTTGAGATCACATGACAAAAAAAACCTTTTCTAGCCAAAATTCATAATTTGGAATTTTTTCATACAGTTTTTCCTTTCTTAGGGTCATTAGTACAATTTTCAAGTGATATTCATGCTCCTACTTTCTCTTTGAATAAAAAAGAATATCGTTTATAAATAATACCAAAAACCGATCAAGGTAATCTCTAAAGACTCTATTAATTAAATCCATGAAGATAATAGGAACATTAATAAGACTGAATGGAATCACTATATATTCATAGTGTCTATACATTGTACAAAATGTTATCTTGGGTATATCCTCCTGCACGCTCGCACGTCGTTGGGCACGTACGACAAACTAAAATTTATAACCTACTTACTACTTAGGACAGTGTCAAGACATGGTCGAACCACAGGGATGCCTCATGTTGTGTTTGGCAATAAAAAAAAGATAAACTAAAAAAAAACACACACACAGAAACAAGAAAAAACAATTGGAGATAGTGAAGTGGGGTGAGTGAGAATTGTGTGAGGGAGTAAAGGTGAATTGGTGAGTCAAGGGGAGTAGGCAGTGCAGTAAGGGAAATTCTGGTGTAAACAAACAATAGATGAATAGGGGGAAAGTCCACTGGCTGATTCGATATTGCTTAGCCTTGTTCATGCACTGAAGTTTTTAAAAAAATGGATCTGACTAAAAGTAACTGGCCAAATTTGTCATCTGGTAAGTTTGTGATGAAATAGATCTTACAGTCCTTTGACTCTAAAAGTCATTCCATCCAATGTCAAAATAAGTCAGATGTCACCAGGCTTAACTTTTCAGTTGAGTTCAGTGTGTGTCACTCTCATTCGAGCATAACTCACTTGTCAGTGAGTTCCTCAAATTGAAATAGTTTTCATTAAAATTCAATCAAGACCGGTTTTCACTTGACCTTATTGTTTTGAACATAAATCCATTCCGAGTGAGTGACATTCCAGGAAATGATGCAGTGCATAAATCAGACTAAACAAACCTAATCAACCAGCTTATTACCCCTGAAGGAATTTAGCTGGACATAATGGTTGGTTTTAATGAAATAATAGAATTAAGATCAATGAAATTCATATTGAAATAAGTTGCAGAAAAACAGAGTACAAGGAAAACTTAGATGTTCGAACTCCCTTCTAATTCTCCTGAAAGTACTAATTCCTGCTGCTCAATGGTGGATGCGATGCTGGAATGCGCTCAATGTCCCGCCCTGGGAATCAAGGTATGAAATGCACTGATCTGCTGCTCTTGGTACTCTAATCTACTCGCGAAGAAAGATGTTGTATGTTACTCTTGCTCTGCTCCCCCAATCTCGATCAAAGCCTTGCTTATTGTCCTGAGTTTCCTCTTTCCTGCACTTCCCCTCTAGTGTCTCAATGATTTCGTACCCGTCACGTATGCTAATGACCTGTAAAAGTCTCTGGAATCTCACCCGAGGTGTTCCTTGGCCTCCACGTGTAGCTTTCACTGCCCTGCTCCTCCCGCGCTTGTCACCAGAGCAGTTGCTCCTAATTGAATTAAAATGACGTGCATGCGACGAGAGAATTTTGGCCCTCTACAAATCAAAAAATATACGTGGCATGATTTTATGTGCACGTCACGGCTTTTTAGTGAACTCTCCATAAGTGTATCTTGCCCCCTACAACGAAACAATAACAAACAAACGTGAGCCCAATAAAAAGTAACTGCTATGTATAACTAAATAAATTTATACACTATGTATTAATATCACTACTTAAAGTTAATAATAATAACTTATTAATATATATATATATATATATATCATAATACCTAAATTATTAGTAATATATATTTAGTAACTATTTTATTTAATTAATACATATATTATTATGATATATAAAAACTTATATAATATTTATTATTATGCATATTATTATTATTATTATATTTTATATGAAATATAATACATAATATATATATATATATATTATAAAATAGAATTAAAACTAAAAATAAGAAAATAAAAAAAAATAAAAAAAATGAAAAGAAAAGGGAGGTGGGGGTCTGGTTTGTGCGGCGCAAAGGAGGCGTGGAGAGGGTGGGGGGTGGGGGGGGGGGGTCTCTATGCAGGGGGTGTGCGGCGAGAAGTGAGAAGAGGAAAAGAGGAAGGAAATGGACCAGGCCCAGGTTAGGGTGATGCGGGTGCGGCTGGGGTAGATGTAGTGTGGCGGGGGGGGGGGGGGGGGTTCGTGCTCGGAGCAGGCAAGCGGATGCCAGCACGGCACAGGAGAGTGAGGCTGGAGCAGGCGGAAGAGGGGGCTGCTTGTTCGAGGGGAGTGAGGGATGGGGTTTTAGTGCATAGTGGCGACTTCGGAGAGAAGGGCAGGGCTCAGCTTTAGCGGCGATCAGGGGTTTATACGGGTGTTCCAGCAGGATGGAGGAAGGTGGCGCCAACGAGTAGGTGATGCACTGTGAGGGGAATCTGCAGGTGGAAGGAGTGGGTGGCAGGTTGCAGTATTGATATTTGACGGTTAAGGATGAAGAGGTGCGGCGGAAGATCAAGGAGGAAGTTGGTAGGGAGAAGGTCCGGCAACGAGGGTGAAATGGTGATCCCAGTTCGAGATAGTGAGTGGGAAGGATGTCGCACGAATGAGGGAAATGGTGAGACCAGTTCTAGAAACAATGGCACCGTTTATACTGAAAACGGTGAGACAGGTGCTGAAATGGTAGGATGGACACAGTGGCACCATGTCATGCTAAATGGTAGCACCGTAGAGGATGGAAGCGGTGGCTGAAATGGTGGGTGGTGTTCACAGTGAGACCGTGAGGGGTGAAAACAGTGGGAAGTTCCACCGTGAGTACCTGCAAAATAAACAGACCAAACAAATCAAAATAAAATAAATTAAAACTATAATAAAACGAAGAAATAGATTCATAATTTAATTAATTAAATTAAATAGAATAAAATTAAAAACTAAATAAAACAAAGCTAGATAACAAAATTAATTATTCTTTATTTAAAAGAAAGAATTTATTTGGGCTTAATAACATAATTTAAAACAAATTAAAATAAAAACTGTTACTTGCTTAAATTATTTAACCAATTAATTAACCAATTAATAAAGTAAATTTAAGAATAAGAAATATTAATTGAATAAAATTAAATTTTTAAAACTAATTAAATTATTAAAAGACTAAAAACTAAAATGAGTTATTTATTTAAAATTTAAAGAAGAACGAATTAATTAATTAATTTAAATTAATGAATTAATTAACTAACTTTAATGAGAAATTGTAAAAAATAAAAGAATAAATAAATAAAATTCAAATTCGCAGGACTAATTTAATATAAGAATTATTTAAAATGACACTAATGCACATTAAAACACATGATTTAAACTAAAACTGATTATTTTACACAACAAGTACAAAAACACAATAATTATCAATTATTTAATAAAAAACAACATTTTTAAATTAAAAAGTCACTAAAAATATAAAAAGGATGTGGCAAAAGAGTGTGAAAACAATGCCACATCAAACTTCCCGACACTTAAAACCTTGTTTGTCCTCAAACAAGTACATGCCTTTGTCTTTAAAATAGAAATATGATTTGAGAGTTTCAGTTCAAAAAGAGTGCATGATTAAACATTGATACCCAGAGGATCAAGACCAAAAGTAGGTCTGTCTTTTCAAAGGTGTTCAAAAATAGTGTCCTTCCTAGCTTCAAATACTCATTAGAAGTCAAAATCCTCACAAATTCGTACACTGTCAAGTATGTCATGCCTTCTATGTGTATTCATTAATTGTCCTACTTCACCTTCCAATTCAAGTTCTAATCCAAGAAATGTTGATAGGTTAGATGAAGTGGAATTTAAAACTTAACCAATGGAACCTTCCTTTCTCACCTTCCCCCAAGTTCCAAAAATTAAAGTCCATTAAATTGATCACTTTATTGACTCAACCCAAATGAAAATTAACCAAGTAAATTGCCTCCTTCTTCATCTGGGTTCAAAATTCCCCTCACCTTAATGAGTTCATTTTTGACAAGGGCACTTTATTTTACTTTTTCCCAGCTATATTCTATGTGCAGAGCACTGTACATAGCACTTATTAAGATTGAAATTGGCTTTATTTATTCACAGAAATGCACCCAGTGCACCTTGTCTCAGATACCCACCATGGGATCCCATTTTCCTATTTTAATCCAGTTACAAAGGACTTAATTAGTAATCATTCGGGTTGACTTCATAAAATGATTGAATATTATTTAATAAAATTGTGAGTCCCCTAGGTTCCAGTGAGAACATCAAGTTACTCCAAGTCATGATCCTTATCCCAAAAAACCTATCTTGTCACACTCCCATTCTCAGTTCTTAAAAAATAAAGTTTAATAGAGAAAGTGAACAATTCCACTCAGCAATCACTCATGCTTGACCATTTCTGACTAAGTTCCACTCTCAACATCCATCAAAAAATTATCCACTAAACAGGACATAAATGAAGTACCATTGAACCTCCAAAGACCATCATGTGATGAAAGAATTTGAAAATTTTTGAAGGAATTTTGAACCATTCTTTTTTGAAAAAAAATTGACCATTTTTTTAAACAAACTCATGTTCAAGAAGGGGAAATTTGACATGACACTAGAATGACCCCTCTCCCCCACACTTAAAACCCAACATTGTCCCCAATGTTGAATTCTAAGGTGGAAGACAGTGGAAGTTCAAAATTGATGAACAGTTCAGCTTAAAAAGGATATGGAGGGGTAGCAATGAGGTTCAAAAATTTTCTTTGCCACACAAAAAGTGAAAGAAAAGAAAAAAACAAACCAACAAAAACAGAAGAATCCAACTCCACCAACCATCACCAGAAACAAAGTGTATTTATATTCCTAAAATGTTCATTCTTTGAATCATTGTGAGCAGACAAAAGATTTTATCAATAACATTTAATTAGAAGCATGATGAATAGTTATGTTCAGCAACAACATAATGAAATTGTAAGCAGTGGGTGCAAGCATGCTTAAAAAATCAGATCAAAATAATTTTTCAAATCTCTAGATACTAGTATCTAAACACCGATGAAAGAAAGAACAATCATTTTTCATAGATTAGGGTGAATTCCCCCACACTTAGTTCACAGTGAAGATTAAGCAAGTAATTGAAAGTGAAAAAGGGCAGAACAACACTTCCCTGAATTATTGGACCTTTAACACTAAATTCCATCAACAGATTCACTTCAGCAGCACTGGGTTGTTACTCCTCTTCATTAACCTATAAGTTTAAATAATTAAAATAAGATTGCAGAGTTTTAAGGTCAATATAAGTAACCCAAGAGAGTGAGTATAAAGAAATGTTATCCATATAATGTAGTGGATTGCTCCCTCGGGTTTTCTAGGCCAAGTTTCTGGCAGCAACAACTCTCTCTCTAAAACAATAACAGATCATGAGGCACCATCAAGAAGTTAAGAACTTGAACTGGAGAACAAGCAGCAGGGATTACTTTATTGAAGAACAAAAAATAAAAAGATAACAACTAAGCAACCATGGGTTAGTTCCCATGAAACACTGAGTTTATAGTCTTCGGTTAGACTTGAAACAACTCATTCTTCCAACAGAGATATAGCAGCCAAGCCCTTTGGATGCCCCTCAAAGAAGTGCTTTATTCTTTGACCATTGACTAAGAAAGGTCGATTCTCTTCTCCAACTAGCTCAACAACTCCATTAACCAAGACTCGAATGATGGTAAAGGGTCCTGACCATTTGGACTTCAACTTTCCTAAAAACAGTTTCAATCTTGAATTTAAAAGCAGGACCCTCTCACCAACCTTGAAATTTATATTTTTAATGATTGAGTCATGAAAATACTTTGTTCTTACTTTGTAAATTTCAGAATTCTCATAGGAATCTCTTCGAATCTCATCCAGTTCACTCATCTCTAGCAGTCTCTTCTCTCTAGCAGACTTAAAATCAAAGTTAAGAGCCTTCAATGCCCAGTATGATCTCTGTTGCAACTCAATAGGTAGATGAAATGTTTTCCCAAAGAGTATCGTATATGATGACATCCCTATAGGAGTCTTATAAGTAGTTCTGTAGGCCTAGAGGGCCTCATAAAACTTCCTTGACCAGTCCTTTCTAGATCTAGACATTGTTTTCTCTAAAATTTGTTTGAGCTCTCTATTTGAAACTTCTTCTTGCCCACTGGAAAATGGGTGGTAAGTGGTGCCTGTCCTATGTGAGCACCCATACTTCTCCATCAAACCTTTGAACTTATAATTCTTGAAATGAGTCCCATTATCAGTGATGAATGATCGAGGCACACCAAATTTGGAAAAGATGTTTTTCTTGATGAATTTCACAACACCAGCAGCTGAATTGTCGGGCAGGGCTACTGCCTCGACCCACTTAGACACATAGTTCACAACAACTAAAATGTACTCATTTACATAGGAGTATAGAAATGGTCCTATGAATTCCAATCCCCATACATCAAAGATTTCAACCTCCAAAATACCTTTTTGGGGTAGTTCCTGCCTTCTTCCAACATTTCCTAACATTTGACATTTTTCACAGCCAATAACCAGACTCCTAGCATATTTAAACAATGTTGGCCAGTAGAAACCAGCCTGTAGGACCTTCTGAGCAGTACTTTCTCCTCTATGGTGGCCACCCCAAGGTGATTAATGGCATCTCTCAAGTATGGTAAAAATATCATCCTCAACCACACATCTTCTCAAAATCCCATCAGCACATATCCTAAAGATAAGAGGGTCATCCCAAAAATAGTATTTCAGTTCAGATATAAACCTCTTCCTCTGGTTATGTGAGAGATCCTTGGGCATTACTCCAGCTGCCAGAAAGTTGGCATAGTCTGCAAACCAAGTAGACTGCTGCACAGAGGCAGCAAACAATTGTTCATCAGGGAAAGAAGTGTTGATCTATTTTGGTTCCTTACTTGGGGAATTAGGTAATTGGGACAAGTGATCTGCAACTACATTCGAAGACCCTTTATTTTCCTTAATCACTAAATCAAACTCTTATAACTGCAAGGTCCACCTCATGAGTCTGGGCTTTGAGTCATTTTTAGCTAGCAAATACTTAAGGGCTGAATGATCTGTGAAAATTATGATCCTTGATCCTATCAAGTACCACCTGAACTTTTCCAAATAAAACATCACAGTAGACAACTACTTTTAAGTGGTAGAATAATTCTTCTGGGCATCATCCAATAGCTTTATTGCATAGTAAATAACATGTAATTCCCTATCCTTCCTCTGCCCTAACACTGCTCCTACTGCAAAGTCACTAGCATCACACATAACCTCAAAGAGAAGCTTCTAGTCAGGAGCAGTGATTACAGGTGAAGTAGTCAACTTCTCCATAAGTAGATTAAAGTCCTCTAGACATGTCTCATCGAAGACAAATGGGGTGTCCTTAAACACCAGGGAGCACAAGGGTCTAGTAATATTAGAAAATTCCTTAATGAACCTCCTGTAGAACCCAGCATGTCCCAAGAAACTTCTGATTCCTTTAACATTTTCAAGTGGGGGAAAATTTTTTATGACCTCAATTTTAGCATTATAGACCTCCAGCCCCTTATTAGAAACTTTGTGTCTTAAAACTATGCCTTCAGTGTCCATGAACTGGCACTTTTCCCAGTTTAAGACTAAGTTGGTCTCTTGGCACCTTTCTAACACTAGTTCCAGGTTTTTTAGACAGTTCTCAAAGTTATTTACCACAATAAAAAAACCATCCATGAACACTTCAATTATCCTTTCAATCATGTCTGAAAAAATTTCCATCATTCACCTCTAAAAAGTGGCAAGAGCACCACACAAGCCAAAGGGCATCTGCCAGTAGGCAAATGTCCCAAATGGACAGGTGAAGGTGGTTTCTCTTAGTCCTCAGGTGTAATGGAAATCTGGTTGTAACCAGAATAACCATCAAGAAAGCAGAAGAATTCATTTCTTGCCAATATCTTTAACATTTGATCCAAAAATGGCATGGAGAAGTGATCCATTCCTGTGGCAGCATTCAATTTTCTATAGTCTATATAGACTCTACATTTATGCACCGATCTTGTCTGGATTTTCTCATTCTTTTCATTAGTGACCACTGTCACTCTACTCTTTTTGGGTACCACCTAGACAGGACTGACCCAGGGGATATCAGAAATTGGAAAAATTATTCTAGCATCAAGTAACCTAATTACTTCTTTTCTAACAACTTCCTTCATGTTTGGGTTGAGTCTTATTTGGGATTCTACTCTAGGATTACACTCAGGTTCCATGGGAATTTTATACATGTAGAAGGCTGGACTTATCCCCTTAATATCAACAATCGACCAGCCTATGACAGACTTGTGCTTCTTCAAAACAGTAAGTAGATTTTTCTCTTGACTCACCTCTAGGTTAGATGAAATGATAACAGGAAGGGTGGAACTGTCTCCTAAAAAGGAATATTTGAGATGGGAAGGGAGGGGTTTGAGTTCAAGGTTGGGTGGTGATTGGCTTTAGGGAAGACACTTGGGTGGCCCAAGGTCTTCATGCTGCCTCTTGTAGAAGGCAGTAGAGAAGGCTTTTTTCTCAGTGCTAGAGCTTCCAAAATATATCTCCTCAAACTTAGACTCCTCTCTCGGGGTAAGAATGTGATCTAAAACAAACTCATCTAGGTTATCCAAGAATTCTAACTCATATTCATCAAAAAATTCTCTCTCCTTACTTGAGCTGATCCCCATGCAAGAAGCAGCAGGGATTTCAGGGTCACTATTGATTTTAGCTATCATTATCAGAAACTCTTCTTCCTCCTTATCAACACTACTATTAGAAACTAAAATCTCATATTTTGGGAAAATTGGGTAGGTGGGTTCTTGGATTTTCTTAAACACATTGAGTTCTTCTTTCTGTTTACCTAAATTAAAAATCAGTTTCCCCTTAGACACATCTATCACAGCTCCCCCTATGGCCAGGAAGGGCCTACTGAGAATGATAGGAACCTCCTTGTCACACTCCACATCAAGGATAAGAAAGTCAGTAGGTAAAAAGAGTTTTCCTACTCCCACTAACATATCCTAAAACCTACCCACTAGATGAGTAATGGACCTATTAGCAAGCTGTAACACAACAGTGGTGGGTTGGGGAACTCCTAATATCAGGTGCTGAAAAAGTAACTGTGGAATCCGATTAATACTAGCACCCAAATCACACAAAAAATTGAACTTACCACCTCTATCCCCAAATGTGCATGGGATGACAAAGCTTCCTAGGTCCAGAATCTTAAGAGGTATCCTATTATGCAAGACTGCACTACACTCCTCTGTTAAGCTATAGGTGGGAAATTCTTCCAATGTCTTTTTTTTGAACATATTTTTTTGAGTGATTTTAGATATGAAGGGCTTTGAATCAATGCTTCCAAGAATGGGATATCAATGTTCATCTTTTTAAACACTTTCAAAAATTTCAATAGTTCAGAATCATGAATTGTCTTCTTAATTATTTGTGGGAAGGGGATTGTAGGGGAAAAATTATTCATAATTGGGGGCATCTCTACAGATTCTTCTCCAAAAAATTTCTTCCTTTTATTGTCATTTTTTTCAAGATATTTTCTTTGGGTTTTTGAGTTGGAACAGCAGGAACTGGAGGGATTCTAGTGGTGTTGTCCAGTTTTCTAGATTTAGGTTCTTTCAGATTTGAGTTTCCAACTTCATCCAGTTTTTCATTTTCAGCATTTTGGGGTTCTTTCCTAGGCTCTTGGTGAGTTTTGAGACCACTTCTAGTGGTCACAACCATTGAATTCTCCCTAGTATTGGCTTCAGTAGTGCCAGGTAGCCTACCCTTTTCTCTATTACTAGCATCCCTAGCCAACTGCCCCATTTTAATTTCTAAGTTCTTCATTCTAGTATCCATTTGAACTTTATCATAATCATTTTTGGTCTTTTGTTCATTAAAACTCCCTATAAATCGATGGAAAATATCTCTCACCTCATCTTTTGAGTTGGATGACTCAGCCTTTGGTTGGGGTTGGGGTTGGAATTGCTTCCTAGGAGGCTGTTGGAATCCATGAGGGGAAGTAGGTCATAAGACTCCATGATCCGTCCATGACAGGTTCAAATGGTTCCTATACCCCTGAGTGTAGGTGTTGAAAAAAGGATCTTCCCTAGGCTGCATCCGAGGTCCATAACCAGAAAAGATAACACTCTCTTGAGGTTGGGTAGACATATCAAAGTTTGGACAACATGTTTGAGAATGGCCATACATGCCACAGTGGTGGCACTGCTACTTAAGGATTTGATGTGGGTTCTCATTAAAGAACCCAGCAGCTTGGGATTCAACTTGAAGAGCAGGGGCAGTTTCCTTTCTCACAATGGTTCTCCTCCTAGAGCATTTGTGCTGGGAGTTTTTAGCTAAGGTGTTAAAATTTTGTTTGAGCTCCTCAGCAGTCCTATCACTAAAGTCTCCTCCAGAAGACTGATCCACCAAGGTTTGGTGGTAAGGGGTGAGACTATTGTAAAAAGTGTCCATGAGGAATTGAGGTGTACATTGATGGTTTGTACACTGCCTAAGTAAACCTCTAAACCTATCCCAGACTTCATGAAATAGTTCTCCTTCATCTTGAAGGAATCTAGTAATTTTGTGCCTAATTTCAGATGTCAACCTCCTAGGATAGAACTTCATTGTGAAAGCATTGTAAACTTGATCCCAGGTGACAAAGATTTCTTCTTATAACTGTTGGAACCAGATCCTAGCATTTACCTTGAGGCAGAAGGGGAACACTCTTAGTTTAAGCTCTTCCTCAGTGAGACCCCTAAGTGGTAGCTGCCAGACACTACAGTAGAAGGCTCTAATGAAGTCAAGAGAGTCTTCACTAGGCATTACATTGAAGTTAGGTAGCTGACTAAGCATAGATTGCTTGATCTCATAATTCCTAGACCTAGGAGAGAGTATAATGTATGAAGGGTTATTAGACACTAAAGGTAGCAAGAAATATCTCAAAATATGCCTATCATCTATCTCATTCTCTGGTGGGTTCATCATTCTAGGTTGGTTCAAATTTTCAGGAAGTGGATTGTTAAAGGTTTCATTTCTATTATCTTCCATTTTTATCTTTTATTTGTTCCTTTTAACTTCCTTGAGGTGTTTATCAATTTCAGTATTACCAGGTACTAAGTATCCAAACTTAGACCTGGTTTGCATGCAGCAGGTTCACAATTTTTTTTTGAATTTCAATTTTTTTTGCAGATTTTTTTAGTGATTTTTTAGTGATTTTTTATTTGATTTTTTTATATGTGAATTTTTGTTTGGTTTTTTATCACACCTAGACTCCTCGGCAACAGCGCCAAAATTTGCACGCTCATGCATCGTTGGGCATGAGAGACAAACTAAAATTTATAACCTACTTACTAGTTAGGATAGTGGTAAGACAAGGTCGAACCACAAGGAGGCCTCATGTTGTGTTTGGTGATAAAAAAAAGATAAACTAAACAAAAACACACACACAAAAACAAGAAAAAATAGTTGGAGATAGTGAAGTGGGGTGAGTGAGAATTGTGTGAGGGAGTAAAGGTTAATTGGTGAGTCAAGGGGAGTAGGCAGAGTAGCAAGGGAAATTGTGGTTTAAACAACCAACAGATGAATAGGGGGGAAAGTCGACTGGCCGATTCGATATTTCTTATCCTTGTTCATGCACTAAAGTTTTTAAAAAAATGGATCTAACTAAAAGTAACTGGCCAGATTTGTCATCTGGTCAGTTTGTGATGAAATATCTCTTACAGTCATTCGACTCTAAAAGTCATTCCATCCAATGGTGAAAATAAGTTAGATGTCACCGGGCTCAACTTGTCAGTTGAGTTCAGTGTGTGTCGCTCTAATTCGAGCATAACTCACTTGTTAGTGAGTTCCTCAAATTGAAACAGTTTTCATTAAAATTCAATCAAGACCGGTTTTCACTCGACCTTATTTTTTTGAACATAAATCCATTTCGAGTGAGAGATACATGCCAAGAAATGATGCAGTGCATGAATCAGACTAAACAAACCTAATCAACCAGCTTATTACCCCCGAAGGAATTTAGATGGACATAATGGTTGGTTTTAATACAACAATATAATTAAGATCAATGAAATTCATATTGAAATAAGTTGCAGAAAAACAGAGAAAAAGGAAAACTAAGATGTTAAAACTCCATGCTAATTCTCCTGAAAGTACTAATTACTGCTGCTCGATGGTGGATGCGATGTTGGAATGCGCTCGATGTCCCACCCTGGGAATCGAGGTATGAAATGCACTGATTTGCTGCTCTCAGTACTCCAATCTGCTCGCGAAGAAAGATATTGTATCTTACTCTTGCTCTGCTCCCCCATTCTCGATCAAAGCCTCACTGTCTGTCCCAATTTCCCTCTGTCTTACACTTCCCCTCCGATGTCTCAATGATTTCGTACCCGTCACGTATGCTAATGACCCGTAGAAGTCTCTAGAATCTCGCCTAAGGTGTTCCCTGGCCTCTACGTGTAGCTTTCACTGCCCTGATCCTCCCGCGCATGTCACCGGAGCAGTTGCTCCTAACTGAATGAAAATGATGTGCGCGTGATGAGATAATTTCAACCCTCTACAAATAAGCAAATCCATGTGGCACACTTTTATGTGCACGTCACAGCTTTTTAGTGAACTCTCTATAAGTGTATCCCACCCCCTGCAATGAAACAATAACAAACAAACGTGAGCCCAATAAAAAGTAACTGCTATGTATAATTAAATAAATTTATACACTATTTATTAATATCACTACTTAAATTTAATAATAATAACAACTTATTAATATATATATTATAATACCTAAATTATTAGTAATATATATTTAATAACTATTTTATTTAATTAATACATATATTATTATGATATATAAAAACTTATATACTATTTATTATTATGCCTATTATTATTATTATATTGTATAGGAAATATAATACATAATTCATATATATATTATAAAATAGAATTAAAACTAGAAAGAAGAAAATAAATAAAAATAAAAAAAAATGAAAAGAAAAGGGTGGTGGGGGTCTGGTTCATGCGGCGCAAAGGAGGCATGGAGAGGGGGGGGGGGAGATCTCTATGCAGGGGGTGTGCGGCGAGAAGGGAGAAGAGGAAAAGAGGAAGGTGAGGGACCAGGCACGAGTTAGGGTTATGTGGGTGCGGTTGGGGTAGATGTAGTGCGGCTGGGGGTTCGTGACGGAGAAGGTAGGCGGACGACCGGTGTGGCACAGGAGAGTGAGGCCAGAACAGGCGGAAGAGAGGTGACTGCTTGTTCGAGGGGAGCGAGGGTTGGGGTTTCAGTGCGCATCGGTGACTTTGGAGAGAAGGTCAGGGCTCAACTTTAGCGGCGAGTATGGGTTTGTGTGGGTGTTCCAGCAGGATGGAGGAAGGTGGCGCCGATGAGTAGGTGATGCATTGTGGGGGGAATCCGTAGCTGGATGGAGTGGGCGGTAGGTTGCAGTATTGAGATTTGAGGGTTAAGGATGAAGCGGTGTGATGGAAGAGCAAGGCGTAGGTTGGTAGGGAGAAGGTTCGGCAGTGAGGAATAAATGGTGAGCCCGGTTCGAGACGGTGAGTGGGAAGGACGTCACGCAGATGAGGGAAACAGTGAGACCAGTTCCAGAAATGGTGGCACCGTTTATACTGAAAACGGTGAGACATGTACTGAAATGGTAGGATGGACACGGTGGCACCATGTCATGCAAAATGGTGGCACTGTAAAAGATGGAAGTGGTGGCTGAAATGGTGGGTGGTGTTCACAGTGAGACCGTGAGGGGTGAAAATGGTGGGAAGTGCCACCGTGAGTACCTGCAAAATAAACAGACCAAAAAAATCAAAATTAAATAAATTAAAACTATAATAAAACGAAGAGAAAGATTCATAATTTAATTAATTAAATTAAATAGAATAAAATTAAAAACTAAACAAAACAAATCTAGATAACAAAATTAATTATGCTTTATTTAAAAACATGAATTTATTTGGGTTTAATAACATAATTTAAAACAAATTAAAATAAAAACTATTACTTGCTTAAATTATTTAACCAATTAATTAACCAATTAATAAAGTAAATTGAAGAATAAGAAATATTAATTGAATAAAATTAAATTGTTAAAACTAATTAAATTATTAAAAGACTAAAAACTAAAATAAGTTATTTATTTACAATTTAAATAATAACAAATTAATTAATTAATTTAAATTAATGAATTAATTAACTACCTGTAATGAGAAATTGTAAAAAATAAAATAATAAATAATTAAAAGTCAAATTCACAGGACTAATTTAATATAATAATTATTTAAAATGACACTAATTCACATTAAAACACATGTTTTAAACTAAAACTGATTATTTTACACATCAAGTACAAAAACACAATAATTATCAATTATTTAATAATAAAAAAATTTTAAATTAAAAATCCAGTAAAAAATATAAAAAGGATGTGGAAAAAGAGTGTGAAAACACTACCACATCACCTCCTTAAACCTTAATTGATGATATCTAAAATAAAGGTTAATCTTGGAAAAGTATTAAGCTCCACACAATTAATCAAACAAGTCATCAATATGGGGTATAAGATAGTTGTTTTTGATTGTGATCTTGTTAAGTTCCCAATAATCAAAATAAAGTCACATTGATCCATCTTTATTCTTATCAAACAGAATAGGTTCACCCTAAGGTGACACACTTGTCCAATTAAATCCCTTTTCAATATTCTCTTAGAGTTTCTTCTTCAATTCCTACAACTAAATTGGGTCCATTCTATATGGAGTCTTTGATATAGGTTTACCACCATCCATGAGTTCTATTGAAAACCCAACTTCATGGTTTGGTGGAATACTAGTAAAATCTTCCTGAAAGACATTGAAAAACTCATTCATAATAGGAATATCATTGATGTTGAGTTTCTCCCTAACCATTTGAGATAAAACCCATTTTTAAAAGGAATCAAGACCTATAAAATAGACGTAATCTTCATTGGAATTTCATATTTCATCACATTGATAAATGAGAATGGGTTCATTCAGAATATGAAATGTGTCTTTCCTCCCTTAAAAATTGATATAGGATTCTTATAAATAAATCCAATACATTCCTATAATCACATAAAATTCAAATATAGGGAGAATCAAAAGATTTTTAGGAAGCACTTTCTCACAAACTTCAATTGGATAAGAACTATAGAATCGAGATATAACCATCATACCATTAGGAGTTTTCACCACTAAATCAGTTTCTAATCATTAAGATGATAATTTAATACCCTCTGAAAATTCCTTAGATATAAAAGAGTGGGTAGACCCAGAATAAAATAAGACATTAGCTATACTAGAGTGAATGATAAGTGTAACTTTCACCATGTCATTCTCATAACCAACTTCGACAGTTGTGATCTCATTATATTTCCCTTTATCTCTAGGTTTATGAGGTTACCGACATCGATCCTCATCATTAATCTTCATATTTGTGCATTTGTTAGAATAATTCCAATAATACTTTAATTTGAAACACTAGAGTGTGGGTGGTGCATTCTGTTGAGATTTTCTCTCTATTCATTTCATTAACTAGCCTCTTCATATAACTTCTACAGTAATTTTATAAATGGACAGGTTTCCCACACTTAAAATACCTTCTAGTTCCTTTTATGAATTCACCTAAGTTCACCTTCCCACATTTTTGGAAGGTATGAGGTTAATTTTTTCCCTCCACGTGACATATCATTGGAGCTTTCATGAAACACTACTACAAATACGACCTTTATTAGCGCTAAAAATGGCCTTTATCAGCGCTAGAAAAAGCGCTGATAAAGCCAGCGTAGATAAAGGGGGGGGGGGGTCCCCTTTATCAGTGCTCCAAAAAGTGTTGATATAGGACCCCTTTATCAGCGCTAAAAAAAAGCGCTGATAAAAGGGGTCCTTTATCAGTGCTAAAAAAAGCGCTGATAAAAGTACCCCTTTATCAACGCTTTTTTTAGCGCTTTCGTTTTAGCACTGATAAATGGGTCCTATATCAGCGCTTCCTTTATCAGCGCTTTCGTTTTAGCACTGATAAAGGACCATTTTATCAGCGCTTTTTTAAAAGCGCTGATAAAAGGAAAAAAAATAAAAAAAAAATAAAAAAAAAATAAAAAAAATTTAAAAAAAATTTAAAAAAATACTGCCAATCGGGGGGGGGGGGGGGCTTTTATAGCGCTTGATCCCCCCCCCTTTTACATCACTTTTCTGCCCTTGTACATCGCCCCACACACCCCCTCCACCCTTTAACAGCGCTTGCTGCTATATTCCCCCATGCGCGCGCGCCCCTGCCTCCACCAGGATTTGAACTCGAGACCTCCCCCCTGTGCGCCTAAGCCTTTACCACTACTCTATTTTGATTTGTCTTCCAATTCATGATATATATATATATATATATTTAGTTATATTTATTCGTATACTAATATATATTTATATTAATATATATATAGATATATTATAATATATATATATAGTTATATTATAATATATATATATATATATAGTTATATTATAATATATATATATATATATAGTTATATTAATATATATATATATAGTAATATTAATATATATATATATAGTGATATTAATATATATCTATATCTATATATATATATATATTTAGTTATATTTATTCGTATAGTAATATATATTTATATTAATATATATATAGTTATATTAACATATATATAGTTATATGAATATATATATATAGTTATATTAATATATATATAGTGATATTAATATATATATTTATAGTAATACTAATATATATATATGTAGTTATATTAATATATATATAGTTATTAGATTAATATATATATATAGTTAGATTAATATATATATATATAGTTAGATTAATATATATATATATAGTTAGATTAATATATAGGTATATAAATATTCTTATATTGGTATTTTAAATAAAATGGATATTATTTATTATTTAGATAAAGCTAATATATTTTATATGTAAATATGTTTAATTATTTATTTAAAAAATTTAATTTTTAGGTGTGAATATATAAAAAATATGTACATATAGTTATATATTTGATTATAAATAGCAGTGCATTATAAAAAAGGATGAAATTTAAAAGACATAATATCAATATGAATGTAATACTTTGGAATAAATTCAGTCCCCGCCAAAAAAAGCCAATAATACCCCCTTAAACGAGTTTGAAAATCCACAAAATGTTAAAAAATCTGGGTACCCCGACAAAAAACTCAGTTTTGGAGGCCTTCTGGGCCTCTTTTGGCCTCTAAAAATGCTTTACTGGGTCCCCCCTGGTCACAACGACGTAGATCTCTTCGATTTGATATGTGGTAGAGCTCAAACGGACACCCGGATCAAAAGTTATGGCCGTTTGAAGTTTGAGTTGCGTTTTCAACATATTTTGGATCTTTTTTTAATTTTTTTTAAAATTTTTTAGTCCTCAAATTGTTATTAAATGATTATTACTCCATAATGATTATCAAATTATTAATTAAAAATATATTTTTTAATTTTTTAAGAAGCCATTTTCACTAAATATCTTATATATTAAGTATAATAAGTGTAAATGTACATTTATACTTATCTAAAATATATTTAAAAATTATATATTATATTTATATAACAATATAACTATATTTATATATTAATATATTAATATATATATTTTTTTTTTGAAGCCAACCCTTTATCAGCGCTTTTAAAAAAAGCGCTGATAAAGGCCCCTCTTTATCAGCGCTACTAAACAAGCGCTGATAAAGGGGGTCCCTTTATCAGCGCTAACAAAAGCGCTGATAAAGGGGGGTCCCTTTATCAGCGCTAAAAAAAGCACTGATAAATGGGTGCCTTTATCAGCGCTTTTTTTAGCGTTGATAAAGGCACCCTTTATCAGCGCTTTTTTGAGCACTGATAAAGGCACCCCCCTTTATCAGTGCTTTTTTGTTAGCGCTGATAAAAGGGGGGCGCTGCGAAAAACTGTTTTTGTGGTAGTGAAACCCCATCTTCCTTTTCTTATCTCCTTAACCATAAGGATTTCCAACATCAATTTCCACTTTGAGTGCACATCGAATTATTTATTTATAGCTTCCAAAGTCTCTTATGGATAATTACTTTTTAAGACTAGGTTTAAAACCATTAAAGAATCGGTCAACCTTACTTTTAGGTTGGATGATAATACCATAAGTGAACCTCACAAGTCTGGTAAAATTCACCTCATAGGCACCAATAGATTCATTATCCTTATACTTTAACTCAAGGAATTACTTTTTCATTTTCATGTGAAGAATATAAGAAAAGTACTTATTGAAAAATAAGTTTTAAAATCAACCAATTCCATAGAGTCAATTTCATCTTGTTGACTCGTATTCTTGATATGGTTCCACCATTGATTCCCTTTACTTTCCAAATGATAGACAACCAAAATGAATTTTTCATGCTTTGAACACTAGAGAATAGAAAATATCTTTTCAATGGTACTAATATATTACTAAAAAAGTAATGTATTAGCAGAACTACTGAAACATGGTAGAACTTTTATCATGAAGGAATCAACAGAACATTGTTCCCTTCTTTTCTCATTTGGAAGTTCAACAGGATTCATAACTTGAGAAAGCTGTGTGAGCATAATAAGAGGATTTTACATTCCATATCCCATAAAATTTGGTTCCTCTAGAGGAAAATCATTGCATTGTATTTCACACTCAGCATTAATATGGTTCCTTCAAGTTCTGACCATTGACTAAAACCCAAAATCATAGTGTAAGTAACAATAATCATAGCGGGGAACCAAATAATCATGAAAAATCACTTATAGGATGTCTAAATCATGAAACCTTCTTTTAAATATATGAAACCTTAGGCTTAAGGTAGGTTATTCATGGTCTTTATTAAAATAATTCATGATGGTTCATAAAGAGAATATGAATTAACAATATCATATCCCCTAGGAGTGTAAAACCAAGTGCGTAGTAAGCCCTATTGTTGTGTACCTGCCAACTCTCGAGTCAAGATCGATATACCTTTTTCATAGTTATTACCCCTAGGTACATCTTTGCTATAAAAATGTCCAATTGTAGTATCCATACATGTATTTATTTCTCTGTAAACCAAATAATCTCTTCCTCATCGAAACATTAGGATGTTATCCTATACTTAGACTCATCCAATGGGATATTCACTGAAGTTTTATCATCCTAGTTTCCAAATGTGCACTGAAGCTTACTCTAATACAAACTATAATAACACACACTTTTCTTACATAGATATTTCATATTAATATATGGATATTCATTACATAACATAAATATCCATGCCAGAACTGTTTTGGTCTAGTGCCTTTGGAAACTTTGAAACATAAACAACTGGTTCATAGGTGAACTGCATATTCTCCCACTAATTTCTTTATATTTAGTACCCTTATTATACTTATCATATATAAAACATTTATTCATAACCTAGGGAAGAAAACATAATAAAGGGTGAGCTAAAATTTTCATTAAGGGTAAAAAAGGGAGATATTAATGATCACATAAGAATAAAATGATCATAAGAGTATGAGAAAACAAGATTAACATTTAAAAACCATACCTTGTATATCATAGATCATAAAATTGAGTCATGGAATAAATCTTGGTATTTAATAAGGCATGAATCATAAAGTAATCAAATAACATGATCCAAGAGGACATAACATTGTCATAATACATAGATTTGTGGCATATGAATATGCTTATAACATTGTGAACATGTATAAATAGAAAAAGGTTCACTAATTAAGTTAAGGACATGAAATAATGTCCTCGTATGACCTTGTGGACAAGTACCCAAGACCACACTTAATCTTATGGACAAGAAAATGAGGCTCATGCTCAATCTTATGGACATGAAATCAGGTCCATGCATAGCACTGTGAACATGAAAACAGATTCACATATAACATAATTAGATCATGAGTTATTCATCATTACCCAATGCATTGGGGGTAGATATAGATCCCACTCATCACATAATTCATAAATTTATGTTCCAAAATATCATAAAACAATCATCATATCATAACCCGTGAAAAGGAAATGGGTTTTATAAACATTTCATCATATTATAACTCATAGAAAAGGAATAGGTTTCATAAACCTCTTATCATCATAAAAATAAACCATCCAAAGAAATAATAAGTATGGTATAATTGGATCATATACCCAGTAAATCTTAAGTAACATAAAATTATGTCATCTTAGATGAAAAATTATTTTGAAAGATCACTTAGAATATTTCTTGATGAAAATAACTTTTTAACTTTGAAAAATAACTATTCAAAACAAAAAGTTCAAAAAACATTGTAAAAATACTATTTTTTAAAAATAACCTTTTAAACTTATAAATTAAGCTTTAATACATTGGGTGTTCATAATTATGGGAAATTATATTCATTCCATTAATGTTAAAATAAATATTCCTTTTACATTTTTCATGAAATCCAAAAGGGTCTTGTTTGGAAAATGATATGAAGATTACTTTAAAACCATTTTTAAAAAAATTAAAACATGGGTAAAAATTTATTTAAAAAAACATTGGATAATTATATAAAATTATTTAAAACATTTTTATAAAATTGAGAAGAAAAATAATTTTCGACCAAAGAGAGAAATAAAGTGGGTTTTCCTTAAAAACATTATTTTGAAATATTGAGTATATTAAGAGAGAAAAATGAAATAAAAACATATAATTTCATTAAATAAACATATTAGAAGAAAATTAACGATTTTATTGAGATGTATATAATAAGATACCAATATTGTAAGAATATCATAAACAATCCTTACAAATAATGTGATTGTAACATTAAACATTTACCACTTTGGTATCTTTTTAATTGTAAGTCCCATGAAAGAAATAATATTATATGGATATGTATATTCAATAATTATAATTATATTGATCATAAAATAAATTCATGGTTAGTATATAAACCACACAAAAGAAACTAGTGGTGAATTTGGCATAAGTCTCACAGAAATAATAGTGAGACTAGAAATCCATTACCATAAGTCTCGAATTAATTTACACACATTAAAAAATCCTCTATAATAAATATAGGTTTATTATAA
This sequence comes from Viscum album, assembly GCA_963277665.1. Taxonomy (NCBI): domain Eukaryota; kingdom Viridiplantae; phylum Streptophyta; class Magnoliopsida; order Santalales; family Viscaceae; genus Viscum; species Viscum album. The sequence continues at coordinate 1,595,143,425 of OY728155.1, read as the reverse complement.
ATCTATTAAAGAAACATAATTATATATATAATACCATTTATTATTTAATTATGACCTTTTATTACCCTTTTATTAACAATTACTTATTAAAATTACATTTTGGGTAATAACTACTTTGTTTTTTGGGTATGTTTTGATTTGTTATTTTTGGCCCTATTAATTTTATCATGGTTACATAATATAAATAAAGTTAAAAATGATATAAATATTATATATATTCATTATAAATGTGGATGGAATTTTTTCTATTATATCAACACAGTTTTAGAATATTTTAAGGAGGTGGAAGAAGAAATAAAACAAAAATACAAGTTTAAGAATTTTACCTCTTCTTTAGAGAACCTCTTTATGTTTATAACTAAAGAATTCTTAGGAGGGTTTTATAATAAAAATAATAAATCTATGATGTGTGTAGGAAATTAATGAATGTATCTAGTTAGGTCTTGGATGAACCAAAGAGTTTTGGAAGTGTGAATAGGATAGGAGAGAGGGTGACCTTTTATAAGTGGGGGAGGGGACACACTTAGAATTTTTGAAAAGAATAAAGTGTACCCATGTTTTTAACATATAAAAAGTATAAAAAATGAGTTATTAACAAACATTATAATTGATAAGGTCAAAATATATCCATAAAATTGGATTTAGACATGTTTCTAGTTCATTTTACCCCTTATATTTTTAGTTTAACCCCTGGTAAACTCGTTTTAACCTTAACTACAATAATAAATTTTTACTATTTTTACTATTTATTTTGACCAAAAATTAAGTTGAATTTATTATATAATATTAAATATTTATATTCCAAATATAAAATCCATTTTTTAAATTCCATTCACATAATTGGAAAAATTTATTTTAAATTATACCCACAGACGCGAGGAAAAAACATTTTTCCAAAGAGAACATTTTCATCAGTATAGAAAGTTTTAATATCAAAATTAAATATTAAATTGATTATAATAACCTAAATTATATTAATAAATATATAATTTAACTAATTTTAATTTTAAAACCTTTTTAAAAAAGATGGAACTTTGTAAATTCTTTAAATAAAAAGAATTTTTTTAATAAAGTTCATTATTTTTTTACTATTCATCGAAAAAATAATCTTTACAAAAATTAAAAAAAAATTAATCAAATATAATTTTGAGATTTAGATTTAAAAAATAAATTTTATTTTTTAAAATAAATTTTCTAAATTGTCAAAAATTACTTTTATTATTTGTTCACAAAATGTAATAAAAACATTTTTTTGAGAAAATAGTATTTTCAAAACATATAAAGACTTTTTTAAAATTTAAGTAATTTTTTGTCAATATGTTTTATTTATATAAAAAAATTATACTTAATATTTTAAAAGTAGTTATTCCTATTCATACTTCTAAGTTTAATATCTAGGTTATAATGATCTTGTTAAATAATAGTAAATCACGGTTCGTTAAAACTCAGTGTTGTGTGTAATACAAACTATTGAAGAAATTAAATTTATTCAAAAAAATATATTTTATAAAATTTCAAGGTTTTACATACCATCCCATCAGCTATTTGGTGGGGCAGACAATGCCTCGAGTGCCACTGTAGGTACCACCAGATAGCCGGTGACCAAGTATCGGCTAACTAATGGGGTTAAAAGGGGGTAAATTTACTCATTTACCCCCTAAAAATATTGAGGGGGTCAACCACTTCCTCTTATTTCTCTTTCATGCATGGACATGGGTCTCCTTGTAAGATCCTACATTTTACTGAGGAACTTTCTATCTTTATGTTTTATAGAACATTTTTAAATTCCATAATCCATATCATTCTTGTCTTAAAATATTGTTTAGGTTGTTCTTAGGGGATACAAGGTAGAAATATAGATAGATCTAGTAGTGTAATGAAATAAAGGACATGATGCAATGCCACTAACTAGCTAGTGTAGTGCACTAACTATCTAGTGGATGGTTGGTAGCTTGGAATAGCTACAGGAAGCCCACAGGCCAGCTGATGAGACCCTTTAGCCAGCCGGTGGCCTCTGGGCATAATTGGTCCCCAACAAGGATTCCACTAGCCAACTGGTGTGGTTCTAAAGGGTGCATGCATACTTCTTGGAACCTTCAATCGGCTGATGGTAACCATCATCTATCTAGTGGTGGCAAGATGGAAAGGGGAAAAATCATATTTTCTACCCCCGAAACCCCCATTAACTCTTTATCACCCCTATTTCAACCTTGTCTTAGGATTTTTGATTTTAAAGGGTTATCTAAAAATTATTTATCTTCTCCAATGCCAATCCTTGACCCCTTGATTTTTTATTCAATCCAGATGACTTGAATTAGCGAGTTCTCCTCAAAATTGGTGAATTCATCTTATTTTCCTTTGGGATCTTCTTCTTCCAGCCTTGATGTGGTGGATCTATCACTGTCTATAGGGGATTGATGTATTTCAAATCGATCCATAAATTTGATCTTGGGAATTCTTCTTCTTGATTTTTATGTAAGTGGTATGAAACATATCTATAAATTCTACTTTGTTTTTCTATTATGTGTAACATGTGTGATCACACTGACCCACTGTGTGCACAACCTCTCTTAATAAAAATTGCTTAAATCATCATGTGTTTACCTTATATGGATTTCATTTGGTCCATTGGAGAATGAGGCCTTGACTCATGGACACCTAATAGGTGTTCCCATCAATGACCATGAATTGGAACCTGGAAATTATGACCCTAGAATCATGTTACCAAATTGGAGAATTGGTCTTGTGATGGTTTAACTCGTAAATTGATAATTTATTATGAAATAGTAATTAGGTTTATTTGGAATGAGAATTATATTTTTCATACATTTTATGTGAATTGGTAACTTGGCATGAAAAGGGTAAATTTCATGTAACTAAATTTGGAAATATAATTGGAAATTGGTATAAATTAATCAATATGGATCATGTTAACATGTTTATCATGTAGGGTGATTTTATATAGTTTGTTTTTTGGATTGATTCTCAAGGGAAAGTCACTTGGTTGATTGATGTTTGAGGGTGAGACACATGTTGGCTTGATCCATGAGGGTGAGATGCATAGATATAAGATCCATGAGGATGAGATTCATGGTTTCTTAATGCCAAAGGGTAAGAGGCTTGGTTACTTGAAGGATGAGGGTGAGGTTCATGGTTATAAGATTCTTGAGGGTGAGATGCTTGGTTACTAGATTCCAGTGGGCATGATGTATAGTTTTATGTGATTCCCAAGGGAGAGATTTAGGAAAAGTACATGATGTTCCTTTCCAATCATTTTTACTAGGGTATAAGGATAGAGATGTCCAACATTGAGCTAAAGTAGGTATGGTTAACCCTAGGCATCAACCTGGAGCTCGATGGTTAATTTGTTTATTTGGGTGTTTTTATTTTGAATTGTAAAGTCCTGGAAAATTCCATGTAATTTTTTTAATTATTTAGAATTTTTACGAGACTGCAAAAATTGACGGCGCATGATTCTGAGGCCCGATGTACCCAGAATGAATTTCTGAATTTTTTTGGGTATATTCAGTAAACGCACGAGCGGTGTTTTCTATCTTTTGAACCGGTACTCGGATTAAAAATCCAAGGGCACCGTTGAATCTGAAGCGCTGGGATTTTCTTAAGGGAAGCTTCACTTCGGCCGTAGTTGGTTGGGAGAAAAAGATATTTTTTTGTGACTTTTAAATAAATAATAAAATAACATAAATTGTTATTTTATTTCCTTTTCTTTTTTCCTACCACCTGTTGAGAGGCGGTGGCGGGGACCATAGAGGTGGTTAGACCTTTAATTATGGGGTGTTAATTATATGGTTACGATTTGGTTGCATAACCACCCCTCATGTAATTAACGAGGCACTTTAATTACGTCAATTAATGAGGCACATTAATTACGTCAATTAATGAACCTCATTAATTCCTCAAGGCGTCGCTCGCCTTTCCCCCTCCTATTTAAATGGAGATCGGGGTGGGATCTTGGCACGAATTCATCAAGCGAGGAAGCCTTGATGAAGTGACACCACACCTTCCACCGATGGAGAATGAAGGATTGATGACGCCCATTGTAGGATTGATCTGAAGGTCGACAGATGACGAATGTCAACACACACAAACCTTCTCCTTCATCTGCAATACCCTTGAACGTGGTAGCACCACCATCTGCGACATCCCCAACGAATCATGAGGTAGGGGCTGTCTTTTAATTCATGATTTTCCCTCAATTCTATTCCTCTCTCTTGAATTTGTGGGAGGTTGTTGCGGGGAATTTTAATAGGGTTAATTATTATTGAAAAGTGATGAATAATTACCTCCCTATTGTTTTAATGCTAATGCGGAGGGCGTGGGCCAAACAAACAAGGCCCAGACCCTCCACTGATTTTTTCTTTATTGTGTTATTCAGGGAAGGTTTTCCCAATTTGATGGAAACACAAGACAGAAGGTCATGCTGTGGAGATAGTGATATGAGAGGCCCATAGGTGCAGACGACACCAAGAACGGACCACCGAAGCACGTTCGGTGGACCGTGCCGGCGGTGGCCGGCGGTGGACAGAGGAAGCCTGCGACAACTAGCCATGGGCGGTGGGAAGGTGGCATGCTGTCGCGCGCCCCGGTGGCCAGAGGCGGCCAAAACCGCGGCCTGGCTTGGGTGGGCCGAGCCCCACCAAGTGGGTCGGGCCCCACCTGACAGGCCGGGCTAACCGCAACCTGGGCCCCCGAACCAGCCGGGTCGACCCCGATGGGCCGAACCTAGTGAACTGGGCCGAAACTTAATAGGTCGGACCCGAGTGGGGTTAGGTAGACCCCGGGACCTGTTGCGTCGAGCCGACCTGACCGAGTTGGACTGGGCCTAGACCCAACCAGCCCCCGAATAAAGAAACACCCATAACTGACAAACCGAGTGTCTGTTTGACACGCCGTCAGTGGCTCTGGGACCCCTTTTGGGAATCGGTCCCTTTGGCATATTCTGATGGGCCCGATCAAGATGGGATGGAATGAAGTGTGATCTGGGTTGGATCATACTTAAATCCAACCGAACCCTTTTTACAAAAGTGCCCATATCTCATAGACCGAGCGTCCGATCGATACATCGTCTGTCACATTGGGACCCCTATGACGGGTTGGTACCTTGGGTATGATTTTTTCCAGACTTTGTGTTGGTAGAAATATGATGGATGTCTTGAAGAGAATAATATTCCAGAGATCAGGCATGCTTCGTGTAGGAATCCGGTGGCTGGCTGTGTCATGAAGAAGAAGAGCGACCAATACAGGTCAGTATCAGAAACTCTAGAGTGGAATGATCTAGATGTATGACTAATCATCTCTACCTCTATACCAGGGACCAATACAGGTCAGAACTAGCAACCAATACAGGTCAGCACCAATGACCAATACGGGTCAGCACTAGTGACCAATACGGGTCAGAATCTAGCGTCTAATATGGGTTAGCACCAACGACCAATATGGGTCAGCATCTAGCGACTAATACGGGTCAGCATACAATGACCTATATGGGTCAGAAATAGAGTTTCTATGGATAAGATGATCTATCTTTACGACTAGTCATCCCTATCACAGTAACCTTGATGTTATACCGTTATAGTGAGCTGTCTCTTTTGCTTTGTGCTTCATGATTTAGATAATACTTGTGATATTACAATTGTGGTATTTCTTGTGGTGTTTTCCTTTGTGGATTACTAAGAGACCTTCAAGGGTCTCGAGGTCCTATACTGGGTATTGTTATACTAACCCCTACATGGGCTCCGCTTGCACGTGTGTGTCTTGTGCAGACTACTGATGCTCCGAGGTAGACTTTAGAGGTTCGGGACTTGGTGGAGTTTAGTGCGACGAGAGCAGTCGAGATCCCCTTCTTCGACTTCATACTTACAGATACTACCCTCCAGGTAGAGCTCTGGGGTAGATGCGACAACTTTTTACTCTCCATCTGTTTCTAGGGATTGTATTCCGGCCCACTGTTTTCAGTTTATAGTTTTACTTGCTTTATACTTTACTCTTGTGGTTGTACCTTATTTTTGTTGGTTGTTTACTTCAGTTTACCTTTTTGTGTGTGTAAAGATCTCTAAGGCAATTCCTTCCCTATTCGGGAAAATCCTTCAGGTGCTAGTCACCAACCCATGACCTATGTAAGGTGGGCTTGGGGTAGTCACATCCGGGCCCCGTGGGGCGGGTCGTGATGAAGTGGTATCAGAGGGAGGTTGGTTCTACCAGAAGAACTAAGAGTCTACTTTTAATGAGGCAATGGTGTAAAGTTTCTTGAGTTTGGTTTTCAGTTTGGGGAGTCTAGTGTTGATGCGGTGGTTGACGCATCCATACACCAGGAACCTAAATTCTGTTTTCCGACTCGGTACATGAAAACATCGGTTTCTAGTGTTTTGAAAAGTTTTCTTGATCTTTCTTAAGTCATATCACCAGGTATAACTGATTGACCATGGCACATCTGTTTCTTATAGGATGTCTCCATGAAGGTATCCCACTAGGATTTTGGTTAGAGATCATTCCAGTGGCCCACCAAGCGACGAGGCATCGGTACAGGGACCACTCACAGTGATGGAACCTTAGGGTGGTGTACCAGCAGTACCACCACCCATTGAGAAACAAATGCTACTAGTGGATCATGCACGCTGGATGAACCCATTGCATGAGTTACAAAGATAGAGGCCTCTGAGGTTTCGTGGTGATACAGACCCCCAAGAAGCAGAGGACTAGCTTGAGGTGGTTTCACAAGTCTTTCTCTTAGTAGAGACACTCGCCGAGTAGATGGAGATCTTGGCCGCTAACCTTATTCAGGGATTGGTAGAACGATTGTGGAGCTCGACACTCTAGGTACATGATGAGATGACCCTCACCTAGACGTACTTTGAGAACCTTTTCAGGGAGGAGTTTGTGCCAGTGACACTACGCTCTATGCATATTCAGGAGTTGTTGCATCTGTAGCAGGGCAGCCAGACTGTGGCTCAGTACTCGGTAAGATTTACTGACCTCTCCTGATACTCTGCCGACATGGTACGAGACCCTTACTTCAGGGCCCAAACCTTTGAGTAGGGGCTATGATGAGATATCAAAGCTGAAAAAATTTCTCTCAGCATCCCGATGCAAGATGGGGTGCTAGAGCGAGCTTTACTAATGGAGATCTTCCTTTCCAAGTAGGCACCGACAGTGAGATCCCCTACCGGATGACAGGGAGCAGATTCATCTACAGCTGGTATTAGGCAGACGACACAGAAGCCCAAGCGGGATAGACCTTCTGAAGGGTGATCCCAGGATGCAGGGTCAGAGGTGCGAGGCTCGAGAGGCCGAGGGAGCCACCAGCAAGGCATGCTCTGTTTTTCCTACGGGGGACAAGGTCATAGAGCTCATGACTGTCTGAATCATTGTGCGGATGATCGAAAGATAGTGGAGGGGCCAATGAGGCAGTGATAGTAGCAGGAGCATGAGCGTCAACCATGTGGTGGACGAGGTTGGGGAGAAGGACGTGTAGCGGGAGGTGGTCGGGGTTACAAGGCACTACCACCACCACCCCCAGGCCATCCACCATGAGCTTAGGGAGCAGGTGGGAGGGGACATGACCAACTATAGGTAGTTGAGGATCACGATACTGATGTCCTTGAGATGATATGAGATATGATCTGTATCTTGTCTACTTTAGCAGCAATGCTTATCGACATAGGTGATAACAATTCTTTCCTTATCGTGAACTTAGTTCGGGACTCTAAGATTCTGACTCAGCTTTTAGCTTGACCTTTGCATTTGGATACTTCTACGGGAGGAGATTCAATGGTCACACACTGGTACCGACAATGTGATCTTACTCTCAAAGGAGATAGTTTTATATGGGATATTCTAGTAGAAACATTAAAGCCCTATGATGTCATTATAGGCATGGACTGGTTATCAGTAGTTCACGCACAAATTGATTGGTTGAGACATACAGTGCGATGTACACGTAGAGATGGAGGCCAGTTTTCCTTTGTTGGTGTGAAGGAACACAGAGCAGCATGAGATGGACTTGTGCTCAGGAGGGTGCATCTGATTACATATCTGTTGGCTTTCATGACCTTCAACATGGTGGATGAGGCGAGTCCACAGTTCCCAGTAGCGGTGGATGAGTATGAGGACGTCTTTCCAAAAGATGTCCCAGGACTACCTCCTCATAGAGAGGTAGAATTATGCATTGAATTATACCTAGGAACAACACTGATATCTACACCAGCATATCGGATGACGCCTACGGAGCTTCAGAAGATGAGGGTACAGTTGGAGGACTTATAGAGGAAGGGATTTGTAAGGCCCATTACTTCTCCATGGGAATCCCCTGTGTTGTTTTCCAAGAAGGAAAATAGAAGTTTGAGGCTATGCGTGTACTTACAGCACCTAAACCAGGTGACCATGAAGAACAAGAATCCTCTGCCAAGGATCGATGATCTCTTCGACCAGCTGAAGGGAGCTCATTGGTTCTCTAAGATAGACCTCAGATCCGGCTATAATCAACTCAGGGTACGAGACAAGGATATACCAGAGACAACATTCAGATGTCAGTATAGCCATTATGAGTTTTTTGTGATGAATTTCAGCATGACCAATGCTCCAAAAGTGTTTATGGGGCTCATGAACAATATATTTCATCCATACCTCAATCGTTTTGTGGCGGTCTTCATCGACGACATCTTGGTGTACCCAGCATCTGAGGAAGAGCATGCTGTACACTTGAGGATAGTTCTGGACACACTCTAGGAGCACCAGTTATATGGGAAGATCTAGAAGTGTGAGTTCTGGAAACTAAAGGTCCACTTCTTGGGACACGTCATCTCAAAAGCTGGAGTTGCGGTAGATCTAGTGAAGATTGAGGCGGTACTTTCTTGGGGGCCACCCAAAGTATTACTGAGGTTCGGAGCTTCCTTGGATTTGCAGACTACTATTGGAGGTTCGTACCTGATTTCTCCAGAGTAGAAAAACCTATGACTGCCTTGATGAAGAAGGGGAAACCCTTCCTATGATCAGATACATGCCAACAGAGCTTTCAACAGTTGAGGCTGAGCTTGACCAACACTCCCATCCTGAGGTTTCTGGAGGAGGGAACTGACTACATGGTTAACTGTGATGCATCAGGGACTAGAATCGGTTTCGTCTTGATGTAGGATGAAGTAGTTATTGCTTATGGCTCATGAAAGCTGAGGCCACATGAGCATAATTATGCGACTCACAACTTGGAGTTGGAAGTAGTATTCTTCTCACCGAAGATGTACCGACACTACTCAATGGGAGAGTGGTTCATTGTTTACTCAGACCACAAGAGTCTCAAATATATATTCACATAGAAATATCTGAATCTGAGATAGTGAAATTGGCTAGATTTCCTCCAGGACTATGAATTTGAGATAGTCTATACTCATGGGAAAGGGAACAAGTGGCAGATTCACTTAGTTGGAGATCGATTTCGCAACTATTAAACAAGGCTTCATAGCAATTAGCCTCACTTAAGATATCCTACGTGGATAGAGATGAGACAGTATAACTCTAGTTAATGGTAGTTTCCCCTCCACTACTTCAGTGAGTCAAGGAGAAACAACTTGAAGATAGCAGATGCGAGACTACACGTGCTCAGATATCCTCAGGCCATGCACCTGACGGATATTCTGAAGGCGAGGAGCATGCTATTTTTTTTCCAGAGGACGTATAGTTGTACCATTGGAGCTACGAGAGGAGTTGATGAGGGATTTCCATAAATCCCCCTTGGTAGTACATCTAGGTGTGATGAAGATGTATCAGGACCTCCTATGTCAGTACTGGTGGCCAGGGATGAAGAAATCTGTGGCAGAGTTTGTTTCTATATGCCTCACTTTCCAGCAAGTGAAGGCTGAGCACCAGGTACCTATAGGCTTGACCCAACCCCTCAAGATACCAGAGTGGAAGTGAGAAGGCATATAAATGGACTTCATGATAGGTTTACCAAGTACATTCAGAGGGAACGATACCATCTGGGTGATCATTGATCGACTCACCAAGTCATCCCACTTCCTTGATATTCGAGAGAAGGGTTTGGTAGAGAGCTTGGGACGTCTCTACATTCAGGAGATCATGAGACTTCATAGAGTTCCTTCTATGATAGTCTCAAACTGTGATGCACACTTTACATCCCGGTTGTGGAAAGGATTGCAGGAGGCTTTCGGGACTCATCTTTGCTTGAGCAAAACTTTTCACCCGAAAATAGATGGTCAGACTAAGCAGACTATACAGACCATGAAGGACATGCTTTGTGCATGTATCCTAGATTTTGGTCATAGTTGGGAGGACTACCTACCCTTGGTGGAGTTCACATAAAACAACAGCTATCACTCCACCATTGTTATGGCCCCTTTTGAGGCGTTGTACGGACGACCATGCAGATCACCCTTGTGCTGGACGGATCTAGGAGAGCCAGCACTCGTGGGTTTAGAGATGGTACATGCTACCACTGAGAAGGTGAAAGTCATTCGAGAGTAGATGAAGACTGTACATAGCCGATAGAAGTCCTATGCTAATAGGAAACAGAGACCACTGGAGTTCCAAAAGGGGGACCACATATTCTTGCGAGTCTCCCCTCGATGGGGACTATGAAGATTGGGATGAGGTGGCAAACTATCACCGAGGTTTATCGAACCATTCATGATACTTTAGAGGATTGGAAAGGTGGCGTACCTCTTGTCACTACCACCGCAGTTGGAGAGGGTGCACGATGTCTTCCACATATCCCAGCTAAGGAGATACACACCAGACCCATCTCATGTCATCGACCATGGTGAGATAGAGATTGATGATGGGGAAAATTTTGCAGAGTACCTAGTGGAGAGAGAGGATTGACAAGAGTAGATCCTTCGTTGGTGGTCGATAACTCTAGTGTGTATTCTGTGGCAGCACGAGAATCTCCAGGAGAGCACATGGGAGCGAGAGGCTCATATACGTGCCCAGTACCCCTCTTTGTTTGTTTATCCTTGTTTGGATTTTGGAGACGTAAATCCCTAAGGTGGGGACAATATAAAGACCTGGAAAATTCCATGTATTTTTTTAATTATTTGGGATTTTTACGAGACTGCAAAAATTGACGGCATGTGATTCCGAGGCCTAGTGTTCCTGGAATGAATTTATGAGATTTTTTTGGGAACGTTAAGTAAAAGTGCGGGCGGTGTTTTCTATATTTTGAACCGGTGCTCAGATTAAAAATTCGAGGGCACCGTTGAATTCGTAGTACCGAGATTCTCTTAAGGGAAGCTTCACTTCGACTGCAGTTGTTCGGGAAAAAAATATAGTTTTTGTGACTTTTAAAGAAATAAAAAAATAATATAAATTGTTATTTTATTTCATATTCTTTTTCCTACCAGCTGTTGAGCAGTGGTGGTGGGGACCACAGAGATGGTCATAACTTTAATTATGAGGTGTTAATTGCACGGTTATGATTTGGTTGCATAACCACCCCTTGTGTAATTAATGAGGCACTTTAATTACATCAATTAATGAATCATATTAATTACGCCAATTAATGAACCTAATTAATTCCTCAAGGCGCTGCTTGCATTTCCCCCACCTATTTAAATGGAGCTTATGGTGGGGTTTTGGCATGACTTCATCAAGTGAGGAACCCTTGACGAAGTGAAACCATGCCTTCCACCAATGGAGAACGGATGATTGACGAGGCCCATTATAGGATTGATCTAAAGGTCAACGGTCGACAAAATCCAACACACATGAACTTTCTCCTTCATCCGTAATACCCTTGAATATGGAAACACCACCATATGAGACATCCCCAATGAATCACGTGGTAGGGGTTGTCTTTTAATTCAAGATTTTCCCTCGATTCTATTCCTCTCTCTTGAATTTGACGGAGGTTATTGCGGGGGATTTGAACAAGGTTCATTATTATTGAAAAGTGATGAATAATTACCTCCCTCTTGTTTTAACACTAACACGGAGGGAGCGGGCCAAACGAACAAGACCCAAACCCTACGCCGCTTGTTTCTTTGTTGCGTTCTTCGGGGATGATTTTCCCAATTCAACGACAACGCGAGACAGAAGGTCACGCTATAGCGGTAGTGATCTGGGAGGCCCATAGGTGTAGACGATACCAATAATGGACCACCAGAGCACATCTAGTGGCCCGCGGAAACAACCACCGGCGTGCCATGCCGGCGGTGGCTGGAGGAGGCCTGTGACAACCGGCCGTAGGTGGTCGGAAGGTGGAGCGCCGTCGCACGCCGTGGTGGCCAGAGGTGGCTTGCCCGAGCTGGCCGTGCAACAGAAGGGGGCACCCGCATGCACCACTGACGATAGCAGCTATGGCCAGTGGGCCATGACAGGAGGGGGCGACACGGACCCCACGTCGCGCCGTGTCACACCGGACGAAATGGACCCGCATCCGCAGGGCCAACTGGGAGGAGCGGTCCGCCTTCAGGCAGAACAGGCCGGATGCGGGACGACTGAATGGGCCGGACCCTTGGCTCAGTGGGCCAAACCCGTCCAGCGGTCCGGGCCGGACCCACAGCCCAACGGGCCAGTGCGGGTGGGCCGAGCCCCAACCGGCGGGCCAAGCCAACTGTGGACCAGGATCGTGAACCAGCCAGGCCGACCCTGACTGGTCAGACCCAGTGAACTGGGCTAACCCTTGACGGGCCAGATTCGGGCAGGGTCAGGTAAACCTTGTGACCTGTTGCATCAGGCTGGCCTGACCGAGTCGCACCGGGCCTAGACCCAAACGACCCCCGAATAAAGAAACGCCTGTAACTGGAAAACCGGGTGTCCGTTTGACACGCCGTCAGTGGCATTGGGACCTCTTTTGGGAACCAGTCTCTTTGGAATATTTCTGCGGGCCTAATCGATCCAGGCCGGATTGAGGAGCGATCACCCCCGTTTCATAGAAAGGGGTGCAACTAACAGACCGGGCGTCCGATCGACGCGCCGTCTGTGGCATAATGACCCTTGTGACAAGTTAGTCCATTAGAGATACCATAAGTGAGTTTTGGAGGAGTGTGAAATGATACCTGGGTTGGATCAGACTTGAATCCGATCGGGCCCTTTTTACAAAAGTGCCCATATCTCACAGACCAGACATCCAATCGATGCGTCGTCTATCACGTTGGGACCCCTATGACAGAGCGGTCCCCTGGGTATGATTTTTGTGGGACTTCTTACCAGTGGAAACATGATTGATGGATTTATCAGAAGAATCATTTGGAGATCAGGCGTGCTTCATGTATGAATCCAATGACTGGTTGTGTCATGAAGAATAAAAGAAACCAATATAGGTCAACACCAGCGACTAATACGGGTCAGCACCAACGACCAATACGGGTCAACACCAACGACCAATACGGGTCAACATCTAGCGACCAATACAGGTCAACACCATCGACCAATACGGGTCAACATCTAGTGACCAATATAGGTCAGCATACAATGACCTATACGGGTCAGCAGAAGAGTTACTACAGATAGAATGATCTGGCTTTACAACTAGTCATCCATATCCTAGTAACCTTGAAGTTATACCATTAGAGTGAGATGTCTCTTTTACTTTTTGCTTCATGATTTAGATCATGCTTGTGATATTACCTTTTTGGTATTTCTTGTGGTGTTTTCCTTTGTGGATTACTGAGAGACCTCTGGGGGTCTTGGGGTCCCCTACTGGGTATTATTATACTCACCCCTACACAGGATCCTCCCACATGTGTGTGTCTAGTGTAGACTACTAACGCTCCAAGGTAGAATTTGGAGGTTCAGGACTTGGTGGAGCTTGGTGCGACGAGAGCAGTCGATATCCTCTTCTTCGACTTTATACTTACAGCTAATACCCTCCAGGTAGAGCTCCAGGGAAGATGCGAAAACTATTTACTTTCTTTTAGTTTCTAGGGATTATATTCCAGCCCACTGTTTTCAATTTACATTTGTACTTATGGTTTTACTTTACTCTAATGGTTTTACCTTACTTTTGTTGGTTGTTTACTCCAGTTTCCATTTTTGAGTGTGTAAAAATATCTAAGGCAATGCCTTCCCTATTAGGGAAAAGCCTTCCGGTGCTAGTCACCAACCCCTGGCCTATGGAAGGCAGACTTGGGGTAGTCACGTTCAAGCCCCTTGGGACGAGTCGTGACATGAATTATATCAATTGGAATATTTATCACATCATTTCACATAATATTTCTCTAACTGGACTTGTTAAGACACCGTTGGTGGTGACTTATTGAGTTTTATTAACACCCTGTTCAGTCCGCCATTTGGTATCTAGGAAGATTCATGGATGCAGTTTTGGATAAAGGTAAGGGGCCCTATGCTCAATTGATTACTTATTTACTGGAATTAGATCTTAGATATGGGACCGAGCATGGGGTTCAGGATTAGTGTTTGGAGTCTTCATTTTGATTTTATCTTTTAGTTGTTTTCTTGTATGAATTTCAACATGAAATTTAGTGGTCATATGATATGGAATGACATGGTTTATTATGTTTGGATTGATTTGATATTGACCAGTTTATCTACTAGATTTTATTTATATTGATTGTTTATTACATTTTACACCTTTTTATTTATTCTACACTAGAGGGTATTGTATCACCACTATACATATTAAGACCTCACTACTAGTTGGTATCCTATGATGTATGGGGATGAGTACCTGGGGTCCTGTGGTAACCCTTATCAGTCATGTGATAGAGAACCATGTCAAGGAAATTATAAAGTGGTATTGTAGGATACATTATTTTCTATTGTTTCAGTACTTGGGAAAGGTAGATAGAGAATAGGATGTGTCAAGGATTGGTAATGACCTCATGCATGGGAGTAGACAACCCATGTGTGGGGGAAAACCCAAGTTTTCAGGTATGTGATTACAATTCTTAAGGTCCACTTGTTATAGTTATGATGTTATTTCACCTTGAGTGACACACTTGTTGTGTGATGTTACCATTTTATGAGATTTTTCTCATGGTCCGGTACAACATGAAGTTCTTATACACACGTCATGGTTGGAATGTTGTAAATTATGTTTTCATGTGCTGTTCATGATAGAGATTCATTTATTTCACATGAAATAACATGAAATTCCTGATAAAGAGGATGAAAATATCATGTTAAAAATATGAATAAATCACTTATTAATCCAAGAACTGAAATGACCTTTTGAATTTGGATATCTATTGTCTCTTTTTCATTCTGAGCTGATCTTTTGATGAATAATATGATTTGAGGAATGTGTTGACTCTTTTAGAGAAATTCCTCCATGTCATCACCCAGTTGAATGCTAGGAGAGTGGTAATGAGCACAACCCTCATGTAGTGAAACAAGGACTTCCTATAGCATAGGAAATCCAATGGATGATCAACTTTGTGATAATTTCCTATGAGTCATGCAATCCATGAAGAAGGAGACTAATTTCACTATTACTTTGAGATCTGATGAGATAGTTTTAGCTATAGCACCCACCCATATTTTTTGGGGAGAGAGGAACCTAAGTAGTAGAGTTTTAGACTGAGTCTGTCCAGATGATATTTAATCATCTGGAGACACCTATGGAGATGAGGGTTAATCTTGTAGCGTACATGCTATGGCGACCATCCAAACGTTGGAGAGATATCTTGGTTTAGGCCCATTAGCATGAGGGACTAGCATGAGATAATTTATAAATAAGGTTCTTGGAGCATTTCTTCCCGGAGAAGATATGGGAGGAGAGAGCCTAGGAATTAATACACCTGGTTCTAGGGAACATGATAGTGATAGATTATGTTGAATGATTTATGGACATGAAATTTTTTCTCTAATGTTGACTGGAGATGAGGTAGTTGGGGAATAACACTTCCAGGAGGGTATTTTATATGAGATAAAGTCTCGAGTAAATGTATTTTATCCAACCAAAATATTAAACATCATGAATCAGACTCTCATCTTAGAAGAGAACCTAAGGGAGGCCCCAAGAGGTAGGCATATGGTTTTAACTAGGTAGTTTGGTAATATGAATCATTATTTCGAGCACCACCATCAGGACACAACTTGGTAGTGTAGTCATGGTAGCGAGTCATATTTCTAAGTGGTGACTAGGTGCACTGATTTTAGTGTGGTAGGCCCAACCACAAGAAAGATCAGTTCCCTCAACACCTAGTGGAGTGTCGTGCATGTGGAAACACATGACACCTATAGAGGTTCTGTAGGAACACTCAGTAAACAACCAATTATAGGGTAACAAGATATATTCCTCAATCTAGAAAGAAGTATGATACTTATAAGTAAATGAGCATCTAGATTTTCATTGGTTATATAGGCCAAGGCGAAGGATATAATACTCCAGGGAAAGGATTACAATACTAGTATGGTGGAATACCGATGGGAGCTTAGGAAGGAGCTCTAGTTAGAGGAATTATTTAGATTCATGTGATATAGTATGCACCCACTAGCTAGATCTGGGACCTTCCATTGTTCAAGGTATGATTTTAGTAGCATCTACCCTTTCATGTTCTCTTTTTGACATTGGGGCATCACACTCTTTCATATCTTCTCAATTTATTCATGGATGGGGTTTTAGTGAGGAGTATCTATTTAGATTTATATCTATCAACACACTATTAGGGATATGGTCAGAGTGTATTCAATGACCCAAGGAGTGTTCTCTTGATATTGGTGGCTACCATTTTTCTTGGGATCTATTTTTTCTAGAAATGATAGGATTAGATTTGATTTTGGGTATGTATTGTTTAGTTATGTACCAGGATCATATCGACTATTCTTGGAGGAGTATGACTTTCCAATATTCATAAGGAGGCATCTATATCCATCATGGTGAATGGGATCATCAGGATAGTTATATAGGACCAATTCAGTGCATATTGTATTATCTCACAGCCTAGGTAGCAATCCTTATACTAGATTATGGTGAGTCACAATAGAGTACTTTTCCTCTAGTAGTGGACCACTTTCAAAATGTCTTTCCTGAAGAGTTATCCAACTTACCACTAGAGTATAAGATTGAGTTCTCTATTGAGTTAGTTCTAGTATCCACACCTATTTCTATCATGATTTACAGAATGGAACCAGCAAAGCTTCAAGAGTTGAAGGTGAATTTATATGTTCTAGAAGCTAAAGGATTCATATGGACTAGTACTTCACTATGTGGTTCTCTCGTGTTTATTTCTAAGAAAGTAGATGGAACCTTGAACTTATGTGTGGATTACTGAAGACTAAACTAGATGATATTCAATAATCGACATCCCCTTCTATGCATAAATGATATTTTTGATCAACTAAGAGGTCATTAGATTTTTTATAATATTTACTTGTGTTCAGGGTACCATCAGTTGAGAGTGGGTCCATAAGACATACCTTGGAATAATTTTAGGATCATGCATGACTAGTATGAGTTCATGGTGATTCTATTTGGAATGAATAATGCACTGATGATATTCATGGCCTTGATGAATCAGATATTCCATCCATATCTAGATCAGTTTTTAGTGGTTTTCATCAATGAAATGTTGGTTTACTCCCAATATAGAGATGATCATGCCCAACATCTTTACATCACCCTGAGTATGATGAGAGAGTATCGACTATACGCTAATATATCTAATTTTATTCCTAGATTAACAAAGTAAAATTATTATTCCAAGTGATATTAGAGGTTTTAGTGTCAGTGGACATAGAGAAATTGAAAATCATGGTATTTTGGGAGTGACCCAAGATTTTTTTTTAAATTTGGATCTTTCTGGGTATAGAATACTATTATAAGTGACTCATCTAGGACTTCTCTCATCTGGATGCACCGATGTTTGGTCTTACCAAGAAAGGGGTGAAGTTTTTTTGGTTATATACTTGTTAGGATGATTTCTAAGAATTGAAAATAAAATTTACCATGGAATCGATCCTCACCTTACCTGAAAATGGTAAGAAGCATACCATGTATTATGATGCATAAAGAGTTTTCCTCAAAGAAGTTCTGATTTAGGAGGATCAAGTTCTTAATTATGGATCCAGGAAGTTGAGGCCACATGAGTGGAATTATCCTATTCATGATCTAGAGTTCGATATAATGGTATACACCCTAAGATACTAGTGGAATTATCTTTTGAGTTAGATGTTCTTGGTATATATGGATCATAATATCTTGAAGTACATATTTTCACAGTGGGATCTGAACCTTTTATAGAGGAGATGAGTTGAGTATCTATATCCTTTCAAATTCAAGTTGAAATATACTCTTAAAAATGGAAATATCATTGCTGATGTCTTGAGTAAGAAGATATAGTTATAGGTAGTTTGAGAATCTTAAGATGAGTGGAGTTTGATGAAAATCTTTACAAATTTTCATTTGGATGTCTAGGAGTCTCAGGGTAAAGAAACTCCAACATCAACATCTATTGTTCCTATAGTTTAATATTATATCAATAGAGGGAAATTATTGGATTTAGAGGTTTTATCCTTGAGAGAAAACATATATGGTGGGGATCCACCACTGGGTTAGTCTCTAGGTAGTGATGAGGTTATTCATGTTCATGGCCATATTTGGTTTCCTATGAATATGCGTGAGGAGATAATAAGGGAATTCCATGTTTCTAAGTGGGAAGTGCATCCTAGTTTTATGAATATGTATTATGATATCTATAGGAAATGATGGTGTCCAAGGATGAAGAAAGTGATAATGGGATACGTAGTGAGATGCTTCACCGATCAATAGGCGAAGGCTGATAATCAAAGTCCTACTAGGTTACTATAGCCTTTACCCATTATGGAGTGGGACTGAGATGATATAAACATGGAATTCATGAAAATATTACCTAGGATACCTCAAAAGAATAATGAAATGTGGGTGATAATTGATTGAATGATGAAGCTAGACCACTTCTTGCATATCAGGGATACTTCACCATTTATGATTTGGGTAATATCTATGCATGATATATAGTTTGATTACATGGTGCTCTAAAGAGTATCATTTCTAATAGAGACCCCCATTTTATGTCATGATTCTGGTAGGGACTTTAAAAGGTGCTGGGTTCGCAGGTTTATTTGAGTAAAGCCTACCATTCTCAGATTAATAGATAATCTAAGAAGATGATTCATGTTCTAGAGGATATGTTGCAAGAATTTTTTCTGGACTATGATGTCTCTTTGGAGAAACTTTTGGCACTCATGGAGTTCTATTATAATAGTATCTTCTATTAATTAATCTAAATGGATCATTTTTATACTTTTTATGGAAATATGTGTTATTATCATTTTTTCTAGCTAGAGGTGGGTGATTCATTGCTTGTTGGACATAGATTTATTAAAGAGACATCTGATCAGGTTTAGCTGATCAGAAAGTAGTTAGAAACTATATAGAGTAAGAAGAAATATTATTCTAACCAATAAATATGGCCTATAGAGTTTGAGTTTAGTCATCAGGTCTTTTTATAGGTGTCTCTTAGGCCAGGGAAACACTGTATCTGAATATAGGGAGAGCTAACACCCAGGTTTATCAGGTCATTTGATGTAGTAGAGAGAATTAGTCTAATGTCATAATGATTGGATCTCCCAAAACACTAAATCTCCCTAAAAGATTCATTTAATGTATCATATATTTTAAGATATAACCCTAACCATTATTATGTGATGGATGTTGATGATGTTGAGATTGATACTGATGCATCCTTTTAGGAGAATCTAATCTGTATTATAAACTATAGTGAAAAGAATCTATGAGGAAAGAATGTTCCCCTAGTGAAAGTGTAGTGGGAAAATGGGAATGTACAAGAGGAAACATATAAAGGGAGTTATATATGTGGTTATAGTGTCCTAAATTGTTTATTCATACCCCTCAGTGATGCATAAGAGCACAACTCAGGGACGAGCTGTTATATGGTGGATAAGTTGTAAGATCCTACCTTTTTACCTAGGTAATTTCTATATTTATGTTTTGTTGAACCATTATATATTTTTTAACTCAGCCTGTTATTGTATTAAACTTTTTATTTGGTAGTTATTGGGGGCTTAGAGGCAGTGAACTAGTCAGATCTAGCAGTGTCATGAATCAAAGGACATGTTGTAGTGCCATTGGCTTGCCGGTGCAGTCCACCAGTTAGCTGGCGGATGGGTAGTAGCTTGGAATAGATACAATAATCCCACCGACCTACTGATGTCCTTCAAACAAAATGGGGTCCCTATAGGGATTCCACTGATTTTAACAGGGGTGAAGGCACGCTTCTCAGCACCATTGTCCAGTTCGTGGTATCCAGCAGTGAGCCAGTAGCGCTGGGTTGGGTTGGGATGAAAAGGTTAAGAATTGTATTTTCTACCCATGAAACCCCTGTTTAAATACCAATCACCCATATTTCAACCCTAACACATGATTTTTGATTTTGAAGTCTTATTTAAGGATTATTTTGATTCTCTAACACTAATCCTTGATCCCTTTATCTATTTTTTAATTCGAATGACTTAAATCAGCGAGTTTTGCTAGAAATTTGTGAATTCATCTTGTTTTACTCTTGGATATCCAAATTTTATCCTTGATGTGGTGAATATGTCACTATCCGTAGGGGATTAAGGTGTTTCACATTGAACTAGAATTTCAATCTTGGGAATTCTTATTCTTACTTTTGAGGTAGGTAGTTTGAAAAATCTCCCTAAGGCCTGATTTTCTTTTCTAGTATGTGTGGTATGTGTGACTATTACAATATTCTATTCACACAACCTCTTTTAATCATAATTATATAAATCATCATGCATTGACTACCTAAATATCCCATCAAGTCCGTTGGTGAATGAGAATAGGATATGCAATCACTCAAGAGGTGTTCCCACCAATGACCTTGAATTGGAACCTTGAAATTATAACCCTACAATCATCTAAAAAAATTGAAGAATTAGTTATAGGATAAATTAACTTATAATTTTATAATTTATTATGAAATGGTAATTGGGTTTATTTGGAATAAAAATTATAATTTTCATACTTGTTATGTGAATTGGTAACTTGGCATGAAATGGGTAAATGTAATGTAACTGATTTTGGAAAGATAATTGGTAATTGGTATGAATTAACCAATATGTATTATGTTAATATTTTTTTTCATGTATGGTGATTTTATATTCTTTCAATCTTTTCTTAATACCTAAGGGAAATATTCTTTGTTTATTAATGTTTGAGGGAGAGATGCATTTTAGCTTGATGCGTGAGGGTGAGATGCACATATATAAGATACATGAGGGTGAGATGCATGATCTCTTGATTTGAAAGAGAAAAATCTTAGTTTCATGAGGAATGAGGGTGAGGTGCATGGTTAAAAGATTAATGAGGGTGAGATTCTTGGTTACTGGGTGCCTATGGGTGTAATTTATAATTTTACATTGTAACGACCCGAAATTTTGAATAAATCTTGTTTCCTAATTTTGTGTGTTATTTTATTTTTTTTATACTCAACAAAACTGTTTCATTGGATAACATGAGTATAATTAAAATGAGACTGTTGGGTTTTGATTTTTATATGACCATTGGTCAATATGACCACTGGAAACTAAAAATTTCGATATTTGTCTCTAAATACAAGTGATCTTGGTTAATTAATATAGAAAGAAGATTTGATGGCCTCACCCAGTAGTCCTGGACCGATCGAATCCCATCTAACAGAACTTGGGAAGGAGGTAGCACCAATCGGATTTGCTCTGGACCAAACCCAAGCCGAACTTCATCGTATGAAGCTAGAACGGAACCGCCTTCACGAGAAGTTCAAACTGATAGAAATTAATACTCGTGCGATGTTGGCCGAGCCTCCCTCGGATTCTCACACCTTAGCACACCTTACACTTAGGTCCTATGCTGGTGTGATAAGGGGATATGTAAGGAGACCGTAACTGCCTTGTGTAATCTTTTATTTTAAATAAAAATTTTGATTTCTTCTTATGATGAAGTTTATGAATTTTCAAATGTCCGGATAAATATAGTATGCATATTTTTGGTGAATTTTAGAGAAATGATATTTAAATTTTTTTTATGTAAACATTAAAAAATTAAAAATGTGTAATGATTTTCAAAAAATGGTCTTCTAAAATTATGTTCATTACAAAATTTAGAGTCTAATAAGATCAACTTAATTTTTGATGAATAGTAAATTATGAATAGTGATTTTATGCTTAGGATTAGTAATGTGACTAAATGGATTAGTAATCTCACTTAAATAAAGCATTAATATAATCTAGCCACCTTGATTAAGTAATGTGATTCAATAAAATGGTTAAATAACAGTTTCGTAAATTATTAGTCAAATATTAGTTTTTTCAGGTGAATAGTGTTTTCTAATTAAAAATTTAATTAAAAATATTTAGAAAATTATTTTTATAAAATAGATTTCATTTTTGAACTCAAAGCATCAATATTATGTTAAGGTAATTTTTGGGGATTTTTCTGAAAAAAATGAATTTTCGGTGAATAGTGTATTTATTTAAAAATTAAATTAAAAATATTTAGAAAATTATTTTTATAAAATGGAGTTCATTTTTGAAATCAGATCATCGATATTTGGTTAAGATGAAATTTTGGGATTTTTCTGAGAAAGTTGAATTTTCGATGAATAGTGAAAATACAGTTTTTAAGTTACGGGTGTTTAATGACATCATTAAATGATGTATTAAGTATGTAATAAATATGGTCGAATTATGAATATTAAGATAAGGTATGAGGTGTCCCAAGTGTCCAATACCATGGGCAAATACCATGGGCAAGCCCATGGTTTTGCAAAAACCACTAATGCGGTGTCCCTTGACCATTAATGCCTTGTCCCATCACTTTCCCTATAAATACCAAGCCATCCTCTCATCCATTCGACTCCCAACTCTCCCCTAACGAAGATATGGTCTCATTACCTCCCAAGGAGTCCTTCCAAGGTGCCCCCAAGCCCTCAAGGTCCCAACCTTTGAGTTTTAAGAGTTACGTTTTAAGGTAAGGGATCCTACCTCCCTCTTTCTTTTCAAGTAATCTCTTTTATGTCATTTTTTATACTCCATGATCTTATGTTGGAGGATGTTCTTTTATATTAATCCTACTATCTTTTTCATGTTCATACGATGAGAGACCCCCTCTTGCTCTCATCATTTCATTTTAATAATGTTAAAGTGGCGCCGTTAGGCTGCCAAATTTTTAAGGGATTCTTTCACCCTTCTCAAGTTCTATTTTCATGTCAAGTATTTCAAGTTCCTTTTTATTTTGTTGGGGTATGATATCTAAATATATCATACTGATCTTTTATTTTCATATGATAAGATACCCTATTTGATCTCTTCAATTCATTATTTTGAAGTTTTAAGTGGCGCCGTTAGGCTGCCGAATTTTTAAGGGATTCGTTCACCTTTCTCATTTTTCAAAGTTCTAATTTCATGTCAAGTATTTCAAGTTCCTTTTTATTTTGTTGGGGTATGATATCTATATATATAATACTTATATTTTATGTTCATATGATGATATACCCTATTTGATCTCTTCAATTCAGTATTTTGAAGTTTTAAGTGGCGCCGTTAGGCTGCAGAATTTTTAAGGGATTCGTTCACCTTTCTCATTTTTCAAAGTTCTACTTTCATGTCTAGTTTTTCAAGTTCCTTTTTATTATGTTGGGTTATGATATCTATATCTATCATACTGATCTTTTATTTTCATATTATGAGAGACCCTATTTGATCTCATCAATTCATTTTTTGTAGTTTAAGTGACGCCGTTAGGCTGCCGAATTTTCATAAGATAAATCTTATTTTTATCTTCCTTTCATGTTCATAATTTCATATGTTATATCTTTCAAATTTCATTAACATGTTCATATATTCTTCATATTCTGTCCCTATACTGTTTTATGGGTCATTTATGAATGTTTGACCCATTTCCCCTCTCTTTTCAATGTTTTCTAAAACCCTGAAACATAGTCGTTATGCTGCAGAATTTCCGTCTCAAAATGTCTCTCTCTCTCTCTTGTTCTAAAGTTATTTTATTTTATTAAGTGAATACTTAAATATATCTCTTCAATAGGGGTATTCAAATATATACCAAAATGTTATATTTTAAATTTTGGGATTTACATACATGAGACCCACCTTCCTTTTCTGTGGGTTTTAAAGTGACACAAAGATCATGTCTTTAAAGCAGTTTTTAAAACGTTATGATTATGAAATGAAACCCATTACTTTTATGCTATATGGGTTGTTTATGAAATGATTGATGATGATATATGTAGCTCACATGATAATAAATACATTTCAAGGGTGCGCCCTGATAGCGCTCCAACGCATTGGGTAAAGACTTAATCTCTAGAGATGACTATTTTTAATGACGCCTTGGTGAATAACCTTGGTAATTTTTAATGACACCTTGGGGATGGAACTTGGTGAAATATAAATGATTGTAAATATTAAATGTTGTAGCCACATCTTCAAGTTATGAAAAACATTATTTTTATTATGATATGCCTCATGATTTCTTTCTCATGCCTTAAAGTTCTTTTTCATGACATTGTTGATATATCTCAAGTTCACATGTAAAATGTTTCCCCTTGTTTCCCTTACTGGGCCTTCTGCTCACCCTTTCTTTTGATGTATGTCCCCAGGTTATGAGATGTAGTAATGAAACTAGGATGAACATAAGGAGAAGCCTTTCAAGTGTTTAAGAAGAATGTTTTATGTTTTCATGTTTTAAGTTACTGGTTTCCAAGACACTAAACCTTAAAGATCCTCGGTTTTGTAAAATGTAATGAAATTTTATGTGATAAAATGGCGGGATGTTATAGTTGGTATCAAAGGATGGTTTAGTTATTTGTGGAAATTAGGATATGAAAGATTTAGGAAGAACCCTATAGAAAAGTTTAAATATAGGAAACCTTCCTGGTATTTTGGTGAGTATTGAGTAAGGGGTTGCCAAGAAAATACATCCTTGTTTGGATACGAGTAGGTAGAGGTGGCTCTGGCACAGATGTACATAGGGATAAAACCCGAAAACACCACTTTGAGATAGACTCGAATGGGAACTGGTACACGACAACAGGCCTTTCTGCACTCTTGGTCACGACACTCCTGGGGGATATGCTTTGGTAAATTCATAAGCTTAGTATGAACCATTATTAAAGGAACAAAGATAAAATAAAATAAAGATTCACATAAGAATATATTATCATGAATAACCTAGATTGGGACCTAGGGGATCACAAGTTAGGGTGTACTTTTCTTCTAAAAGTTTATCCTTCTATGCTTTAAGTTTCCTTTTAATGATTATTGGCTAAGTATTTAAGCCCCTAATTGTACTTTATTTCCTTAGTTAATGGTGGGAAATGGAAGAACATGTCCCAATAACCAATGTGATAGGAAATGTGATGATTGCCGTATTAATATGATAGAGATGATTAGGGGATTAAAAGATGATTATTATTTTGGAATACGTTCACTATTTTGGGAACCCTATTTGATCGAGGTAAATAGATTACTACGGTATTTTATTTGAGGAGTAAAGGTTGACTTATATTTTGAAGAATTGATGAATTTAAGGTGAACTTATGGTATTATAGGTTACTTATGGAAATGATTGACCTATATTGGGGAAAATATGTTTAGGTTAGTTAATTTTGTTATAAGATGTTAAGACTGGTTGATGTTTTTTGGAGATGAACGATAAAGTTTATCTTGGAAGACTATGTTATCAAGTCCTTATTGTATTTGAGTTTCAATCTTAGTTTGGGTTATTTTGAGGAATTTTAAGGACAATTATTTACAGAATGCTCTATGATGAACTCTGGGTAGTACCATGGAACTTTGAAGATTTAAAAGTAGTTTCGCTTCCTATGGGATTCTTTCTTTTTGAAGAGTTGTTTTATCTTACCCTTTCTGTTTTTGGGATAAATGTTTAAAGATAAATAGTTTTTCTTTTGTGGAATACGTGATTCTCTAGAAGATTATTCTTGTGATTTTGATGAGACCAAGTGTTTTTGAATGCTCATCGTTTGGAGAAAAGATCAGTTTTGGTAGAAACTTATTAAAGAATTAAACTCTACTTGAAGGTAGGTATATTTCCTTATGTTTTTATTCTATGTAGTAAATGAATTTCTCAAAACTATGAAAAGGAACATAAAACAAAAAACGTCGTCTGTTAACGTTTCCTACTAGGAAATTAAATACCGTTTGACCCATCATAAGTTTGTGATTTTCTTTTTGTAAACTTTCTCCAAATCATGTTTTCTATCACTATCCCTTAGAATGTGACCCTTTTTTTTCCTCCATGTCCATGTTTTCCTACATGGAATCCTAGTATGGGTTAACTCGAGTGACCTTTTTTACTTCCCTTTCTTTATTTTAAAGTAATAGTTTTACTGACTCCTTTTCCGGTGTGGGACTTTCAATGAAATTTCAAAAGCCAATTTTTAAAAATTGCGAGGACGCAATTTCTTAAGGGGGGAAGATTGTAACGACCCAAAATTTTGAATAAATCTTGTTTCCTAATTTTGTATGTTATTTTTTTTATACTCAACAAAACTGTTTCATTGGATAACATGAGTATAATTAAAATGAGACTGTTGGGTTTTGACTGTTATATGACCATTGGTCAATATGACCGCTGGAAACTAAAAATTTCGATATTTGTCTCTAAATACAAGTGATATTGGTTAATTAATATAGAAAGAAGATTTTATGGCCTCACCCAGTAGTCTTGGACCGATCGAAGCCCATCTAACAGAACTTGGGAAGGAGGTAGCACCAATGAGCTTTGCTCTGGACCAAACCCAAGCCGAACTTCATCGTACGAAGCTAGAGCGGAATTGCCTTCACGAGAAGTTCAAAATGATAGAAATTACTACTCGTGCGATGTTGGCCGAGCCTCCCTCATATTCTCTCACCTTAACACACCTTACACTTAGGTCCTATGCTGGTGTGATAAGGGGATATGTAAGGAGACCGTAACTGCCTTGTGTAATACTTTATTTTAAATAAAAATTTTGATTTCTTCTTATGATGAAGTTTATGAATTTTCAAATTCCCGGATAAATATAGTATGCATATTTTTGGTGAATTTTAGAGAAAGGATATTTAAAAAAAAATGTTTATGTAAACCTTAAATAATTAAAAATGTGTAATGATTTTCAAAAAATGGACTTCTACAATTATGTTCAATACGAAATTTAGAGTCTAATAAGATCAACTTAATTTTTGATGAATAGTAAATTATGAATAGTGATTTTATGCTTAGGATTAGTAATGTGACCAAATAGATTAGTAATCTTACTTAAATAAAGCATTAATATAATCTAGGCACCTTGATTAAGTAATGTGATTCAATAAAATGGTTAAATAACGGTTTCATAAATTATTAGTCAAGTATTAGTTTTTTCAGGTGAATAGTATTTTTAATTAAAAATTTAATTAAAAATATTTAGAAAATTATTTTTATAAAATAGATTTCATCTTTGAACTCAGAGCATCGATATTATGTTAAGGTAATTTTTGGGGATTTTTCTGAAAAAAATGAATTTTCAGTGAATAGTGTATTTATTTAAAAATTAAATTAAAAATATTTAGAAAATTATTTTTATAAAATGGAGTTCATTTTTGAAATCAGAGCATCGATATTTGGTTAAGATGAAATTTTGGGATTTTTCTGAGAAAGTTGAATTTTTGATGAATAGTGAAAATACAGTTTTTAAGTTACGGGTATTTAATGACATCATTAAATGATGTATTAAGTATGTAATCAATATGGTCGACTTATGAATAGTAATATAAGGTATGAGGTGTCCCAAGTGGCCAATACCATGGGCAAATACCATGGGAAAGCCCATGGATTTGCCAAAACCACTAATGAGGTGTCCCTTGGCCATTAATGCCTTGTCCCCTCACTTTCCCTATAAATACCAAGACATCCTCTCATCCATTCGAATCCCAACTCTCCCCCAACTAAGATCTGGTCTCATTAACTCTCAAGGAGTCCTTCCAAGGTGTTACCAAGCCCTCAAGGTCCCAACCTTTGAGTTTTAAGAGTTACGTTTTAAGGTAAGGGATCCTACCTCCTGCTTTCTTTTCAAGTAATCTCTTTTATGTCATTTCTTTTATGATCCATTATCTTATGTTGGAGGATGTTCTTTTGTATTATTCCAAATATATTTTTCATGTTCATATTATGAGATACCCCCTCTTGATCTCATCATTTCATTTTAATAATGTTAAAGTGGCGCCATTAGGCTGCCGAATTTTTAAGGGATTCTTTCACCCTTCTCAAGTTCTATTTTCATGTCAAGTATTTCAAGTTCCTTTTTATTTTATTGGGGTATGATATCTAAATATATAATACTGATATTTTATGTTCATATGATGAGAGAACCTATTTGATCTCTTCAATTCAGTATTTTGAAGTTTTAAGTGGCGCTGTTAGGCTGCCGAATTTTTAAGGGATTCGTTCACCTTTCTCATTTTTCAAAGTTCTACTTTCATGTAAAGTATTTCAAGTTCCTTTTTATTTTGTTGGGGTATGATATCTATATATATAATAATGATATTTTATGTTCATATGATTAGAGAACCTATTTTATCTCTTCAATTCAGTATTTTGAAGTTTTAAGTGGCGCCGTTAGGCTGCCGAATTTTTAAGGGATTCGTTCACCTTCTCTCATTTTTCAAAGTTCTACTTTCATGTCAAGTCTTTCAAGTTACTTTTTATTATGTTGGGGTATTATATCTATATATATCATACTGATATTTTATGTTCATATGATTAGAGAACCTATTTGATCTCATCAATTCATTTTTTGAAGTTTAAGTGACGCCGTTAGGCTGCCGAATTTTCATAAGAGAAATCTTATTTTTGTCTTCCTTTCATGTTATTCATTTCATATGGTATATCTTTCAAATTTCATTACCATGTTCATATATCCTTCATATTCTTCCCCTATACTATTTTATGGGTCATTTATGATTGTTTGACCCATGTCCCCTCGCTTTTCAATGTTTTCTAAAACCCCGAAACATATTCGTTATGTTGCAGAATTTATGTCTCAAAATGTCTCTCTCTCTCTTGAACTAAAGTTATTTTATTTTATTAAGCGAATACTCAAAGATCTATCTTCTATAGGGGTATTCACATATATACCAAGATGTTATATTTTAAATTCTGGGATTTACATACATGAGACCCACCTTCCTTTTCTGTGGGTTTTAAAGTGACACAAAGATCATGTCTTTAAAGCAGTTTTTAAAATGTTATGATTATAAAATGAAACCCATTCCTTTTATTCTATATGGGTTGTTTATGAAATGATTGATGATGATATATGTTTCTCACATGATAATAAAGACATGTCAAGGGTGCGCCCTGATAGCGCTCCAATGCATTGGGTAAAGACTTAATCTCTAGAGATGACTATTTTTAACGATGCCTAGGTGAATAACCTTGGTAATTTTTAATGACACCTTGGGGATGGACCTTGGTAAACCATAAATGATTGTAAATATTAAATGTTGTAGCCACATCTTCAAGTTATAAAAAACATTATTTTTATTATGATATGCCTCATGATTTATTTATCATGCCTTAAAGTTCTTTTTCATGACATTGTTGATGTATCTTAAGTTCACATGTAAAATGTTTCCCCTTGTTTCCCTTACTGGGCCTTCTACTCACTATTTATTTTGATGTATGTCCCCAGGTTATGATATGCAGTAATGAACCTAGGATGAACATAAGGAGAAGCCTTTCAAGTTTTTAAGAAGAATGTTTTATTTTTTCATGTTTTAAGTTCCTGGTTTCCAAGACACTAAACCTTAAAGATCCTCAGTTTTGTAAAATGTAATGAAAGTTTATGTGATAAAAATGCGGGATGCTATATACATGATTCCCAAGGGAAAGATTCGGTAAAAGGACATAGATTTACTTTTTGGTTATTTTCACTCAGGTTCAAGGATGGAGACATTTGACATTGGGCCAAAGTAAGTATGGATAACCTTGGGTGTCAACCTGGATCTTGATGTTTAGTGTTTTTATCTGGGTGTTTTTTATTTTGAATTATATTAACCTCCCTATTTATTGTATTTTTTAATGCACTATTTCTCAAACTGGACATGTTTAGACACCATTGGTGTTGGCCTACTGATTTTTAATCACACCTTGTTTGAGTCTCCATTTGGTACCTAGATAGACTTCATGGATGGAGGTCTAAACATGGTTAAGGGGCATTGTACATGATTTCTTACTTGCCGGGACCATATCTTAGAGATGGGACCAAGCATGTAAATTAAGACCAGTATTGGGAGTCTTTGTTTTGAGTCTATCTTTTTGTTTTTTTCTTGTATGACTTTTAGTACATCATTTATTAGGCAAGACATATGAAATGACATGGTTTATTATGTTTTTATTTATTTGGCATTGGCCTCTTTATCTTCAAGTTTATTTATATTGATTATTTATTAAATTTTCCACTTTTTTATTTATTTATTCTGTACCAGAGGGTATAATCTCCCCACTATATATTAGATTCTCATTGTTAGTCGGTAGTATCTGGAATACTGAGAGGAATGCCTGAGGTCATGTGGTGACCTGTATCGGTTACATGAGGGAGAACCAAGTCAAAGATGTCACACTTCCCCTTATTTATCTCTTCAAGCTTCTTCAAGGGGGTGTTTTAAAGGGATTATGTCATCGATTCAAGTTATGTTTTTGGATCTGTCAACATCTATTAATCTCCCACTCTTATTTCTCCTAATTTACTCATTATTTAGCTTAAGGTTTAGTTTAAATTTCACAAGAGCATAGTGTAATCTTCCAACTGAGTTGGGGCTTCCACTTAGTACTTATAGAGGACGTCCTGAGATGATGACCACCTGTCATCTCTCATTTATTCGATGAAGGTAAATCACCATTTTAAATTTTATATAGATTTCCTTTTAAATTAAATTGAAAATGATTATAAAATCAACATCATTTGTTAGATATTTTGTTGGGTTGATGTCGAGGGTCCATTTTAGACCTCTCACTGGTTGTTGGTCACGATTCTAACATGAAGAGGTTTTATAGTGAGTTTTTAATTGTTTAAAATTAATTTTTGGCTATGTTGGACTTTATTTAGGACCTCATGGATGTTGACAATGATTTTTTTCCATTAACAGTATTGATCGGGCCTCCAAGTAGTAGCTACTGAGATGGAGATTATTTAAAAAGCGTCAGTTTGTGGTAGGTGGTTTTGGTACTAGCCCTATAGCTATATGTATGATGTTTATGTGCATGTGTTCATGTGTAATCACTTGTAGGGTGAATTCCCTTTTATTATTGATTTATTTAATTTAATTTAAATAGATCAATTTAAATTAAATACTTAAAAATTGTATGAGAATCTAGGAATAAAGTGATAACGTGCCTGTGACACTATAGACCTAGTGCACTAACTTTACTCCCTGGTCATCGATGGTTGAGGTCTGAACTAAGAGGATACATAGACACTGGGAAACCTCCAAAGTGGGGGGTGTGACATGACTTGATATGGACAACCCTCATAGGCGAGGTTAGGACCCTTGAGATGAGCTAGGCCTATGTGGATAGACCTTAAGGTGATTAGGGATGAGTTGGGTTAGTTTAACCTTATGTATTGAACCTAGACATAGAGATGGGCCTTGATCCATCCCATGATACTGTCTCTAGTGAGGCGTACCCTTGAGGCCTATGAGTCTAGTTGATGGCTTGGATAGGGATGAAGCATGTATTATGGTTAATTTTATTTATTTTTGTTAAGAGGTATTTATTTATTATGAGCATATCAAATTCACATATCATTTAATTTATGGTATGGTATATGACTACATTGGTGGTTGCATAATGAGTTATATACTCACACACTTCTCGGATCACCGTTTTGTTGGGGTACCTAAGAAGACTCTCACTTTGTAATAGGTAGAGGTTGAGATAAGGTATGATATTATGTATTCAAGTTTGAGAAACTCAAGTGAGATATGGATACTAGGATAAGGTATGGTTTGGATCTGGGGTAGATCCTTGTGTCATTTATTTCCTTATTTAGTTTCTTATTTTTATATGTGAATGTCCTGATGGTAAATACATCTTGTATTTTATTTTTTCAACATTAATTTATTACAATATGTTCAGTTTATTTATTCTTTTTTCATACTCTAATGTGCATAATGAGTTGTTATTTTTTTATTTATTTTAAACTCTAGTATAGGGGGTATAGTCTCCCCACGATATTCCTATAGACCTATAATAATTTTTAGAATCCTTTAGAATATAGAGAGTCATGTATGAGGTCATGTGACGGTCTGGTCCAACTACTGTATGGAGTGAGCTAGATTAGGGTCTTACAAAGTGGCAACAAATGGCATTTTTATTTGTCTTACAATTTTGGGTAAGTCAATTAGGAAATATATGAATGTGTCGAAGATTGGGATAGATACTAGGCTGGTGTATCATGAACACCTATTCTAGTAGAAATTCAAGGTTTCCAAGGATGGGATGGATGTTCTGGATTTTTGATATTATGACTTATATGATTTTCACCTTGTGTGATGCACACATTTTTTGTGGTTGATGGTTTTCTAATTGGTTTTTTGACTCTTATCCTCTAGAGGAAAGATGTGTATCAGGTATCATGATTCGATATGTAGGATTCATATTACATGTAGTCTTTTTAGTGTGTGATTGTATCACTAAATGAGTTTCATCTATTTAAAGTGTTAACAACTACTCATATGACTTTTTCCCGTATAAGTACTTGGTGAAATTATACTCAGTAAAATCGATATGTATTTAACTTCTTCTGATGGTACTTCATGTGGATCAATGGAAAGATGATTTCTGACAATGGAGATATAGTCTCTTGGTGTATGGGACCTAAGGTGACCTTATTAGTCTATCAAGGAACATGGTGCCTTAGTGGGAAACCCCTAGTTGGTGGTTATTACAGGGGTTTAGTTATTTAAAGTGTCAGTACCGACCTATATGTAATTTTTCCATATATCTTGTAATGAAAATTTACTTAACCAAACCGAGTGATGTTTTTTTTCTAGATATGGATCTCTATAGGGTAATTATGGTTGGATATACCCTATAGGTTTGGTTATTTAAGGTTCTAGTAACAACCTATATGGTGTTTTCCCATATAGCTTGGAATAAAATTATATCTAACTAAACCTAATATTTATGGTTCTTTGGAAAAAATTATCTTGGATGATACAATTATTTATATGACCCTAAATGAGTTTTAATTCTTGAGGGAGTAGTCCTGTGGGTGGATGATCAATGAGAATCAGTGCTTGGTTAGGTTGTTTAGTTGGTATGGGATGCCTTTATGGATATGGGAACCTCAAGATGGTGTTTAGAATGTTGGATGTTGTGGTTTATTGGATGATGTCCTGTGAGTTGTGACCTTCTACGAATTCTTTCTTTTGGGATATGTGGGAGGAATCATCACCCTTAGATTTGAATCAGACCTTGGTGAGTTGGTGACTTGTGCAATCGAGGGAAACCCATGTGAGGGGTCATCCTAGGTTTTTTTAACTCAATAATATGAAGCATGGGTATGTGATTTTGTTTAAGATTGATAAACCATAGGTTCTTGGGGGTTTTCAACATAGTCAAGGAAAAACCTTTAGTTCATGAGAATTCACCTTGAGTGATTGGTATCGAGGATGTTTCTAAAGGGTAGGACCACTCAGGTGCCTGACCTTGCTAAATTTGGATTCATGTTAGTAGCATGGTGGAAGCATAGTTAGAAGCTTGTGGTTTTGGGAATGATGCCAGTAGGTAGGTGGTCTTGTGATAAATAATGACACAAGTGAGGTGCCTGATTTTGAATAGGAGTTCCAAGGGTGATCTAGCTTAATGGGATAGGAACATCTTAGTAGTATGGTCAATGTTTATGTGCATGGGACTAATTCTGATGGTGTGCAACTCACGAGAGCATGAGTTGGGTGTCTTTGTTTGGGTGTTATTGGAGATTATTCCCATTGGTTTTTAGATGAGATCGATATAACGTATGATGTCATGTGTGTAACCTGTTGTTATGTCTGTGAGTGGGATGAAGGCCGAAAGGTCTTAGTGGATTGCTTGTGGGATTATTAGCCTTAAAGTTTGATAAGAGTGGCATGAGAGGAGTGACTGGGGAACATTGATGGAATGTATTGAGGTGGTGCTTGAGGAGTGGGATAAAGTTAGATATATGGTGGGGAGTGCACTATTTCTTATTTATGGTGTTAACCTCATTATTGTTGAAATTTTGGCAGTTTCTAATGATGAAATTCCAGTGAGTTGAGAATGGGTGATAATTAATGTTTTGGGTTGGAACTCAAGAATGAGTGGGTTTGTCCATTCCAATAGATATGTTTAATGAAAAACAAGGTGTGGGACATGGTGATCCAGTTTTTGTTCAAGTGATGTGATGAAAAGGCCACTCCAATAGCATGGAGCATGTTGTTGGTCATGGGTGGTATGGACCTCATGTTATAGGGGTTAGTGGAGCATGAGATCATATAGTGGATTATTGTTAGGGAATTTGGATGTTGGTGGATAAATAAATCTAAATACAACAAGATTCATTAAGTAATGCTAGGTATAGACTTTAATGTAATTTTAAACAGAGATTGGGTGATGGTGTTGGGTTCAAGATGAATTGATATTCTTTGAGCTTGAGCAGATTTGAGATATGTCAGTGCTTTTGGTATGGTGAAACACGATGGAGGTTTTGTATGAATGAAGAATCAACCATGGATTCACACAAGAAGATTGGTTAAGACTTTCATGGACAGGTCAGAATGATATTGTGTTACCTTAGAGAGTTGGGGCATTAGGAGTTTATTTATGCAACGACCCATGATTTCACTATATATTAACCTGAAATAAATATTATGTTAATAGCATGAATCACACATAAAAAAAATTAAAATAAAACCTTAATATATTTTTAATATTAAGTATGACCATTAAACTTTAGACATTAAATTATCTTATATAAATTAAAGAAACCATACTATAAGATCAATTAATAAAGTAGGAAGAAATGGAATCTAAAAGAATAAATTTTCCTTGTGAAATCCATTTATCCAAACTCGGAAGGGAGGTAGATTCTCTAGGGTTTACCCTTGACCAAGCCTAAGATAAACTTGAGTAATTATGGTTTGATAAAAACTATATACAGGAGAAGTTAAAGATTACGAAGATTACCAAAAAGTTATGCTAGCTAAACCACCACTAAAAACTGCAACCATATCTTATCTGATGCTTAGGTCTTCTGGGGAGATCATAAGGGGTTTTGTAAGTAGAAATTATAATTATATCAAAATGTAATAAAATATTTATATAAACATATCATGAATTTATATACTCCTAAAAAATTCATTTATGATAAATTAAATTTATTATTAAAAATTTATTTTTTAGAAATATGAATTTTATTTCAAGGAACAAAGTTTATTTTGATTGAATAATTTATAATTAATAAAAAATTAGTTATTACACCTAAAGTCATTTTTCTATAAAAATAGTTTTTACTGTATTTTATGTTTTTAATTAATTTTTTCTATAAATTTTAGAACATGAATTTGAAAAATTATCATCATTTTTGGATTTATCATAGTCATATTATCTTAATATGTATTTTTGGGATTTTCGGAAATAATTAATTTTAAGGCGAATAGTATAAATACCGATTTTATTAATGCCATCACTTTTATGAAATTATTTTATTATATGAACACATTGAAAGTTTTTGAAATATTTTTCCTATTAAATTATATATTAAAATGTATAATAATTATTTTTAAAATACTATTTTTAATTTATAATCCCATGATCAACATTTTAAAAATTTATGTAGCGTTTTAATGAAAACCATTTTTTGATCATTTTTGTTTAATTAATTATAACATGATGAAATAAAGTTTTTGATTTATTTTATTTTTAGATAAATAAAATTTCAATTATAATAATTATTTTAAATTCATTGTAATCAATGGAATTTATAATTCTACCTTAATCCTAAATCTTTTTTCTTAAAAATAAACTTTTTCAAAAAACATGTTTTTACGCGTTACATGCATTTGTGGTAAAATTAATTTTACACACACATAGGATTTTTATTTGATAAATTAGGTTTCATATTTATAATCATTGGGTCCAAATTATCTAATAAGTCTCATTTTTAGGCTTCATGGATAAATTAACTAGGTAAAAACTAGTTACCATGGTGAAAACTAAAATCGTAAAAGTGATTAGCCTTAAAGGTAAATGGAATAACATATTTAAAACATGTTCATTTATTTATGGTGGAGGTTTTTATAGACATTATATTCAATACAATCTATTATTGATCTATTATTTATTCACTTGGCTTGATAGTGACTTCCCATTATTAAATAGTTTTTGGTTTTTACAAAAATTCTACTCTTTTAACTTATAAAAGGAGAACTCCCCTCTTCACTTACACTCACTTCAAAAACCCCATAGTATAGACCAAAATCTTCCAAAACCTATCCTAAAAACTCTTACACACCTTAAATAGATTATGGTCTTCTCAAAATACTACCCCTCAATGGTTTAATCTCCTTCGCAAAGGCGATAATTCAAGAAGCGAGGTATAAGATATTAAACCTCTCTTTATTTTTATATTTGTTTATATTATTTTATTCTTTATAAAATTTAATTTCAGAATATTAAAATGATAAAATAAGTGTCATTATTATATTTTTATGTTATTATAATGACGTTACAAGAATTAATCACCCTCCCCTTTTCCATTAAGAAAAATGAAAATGTGAATCGTGTGTTGTGCAGACTATTGCCTCCAGGAATAAACGTGTTTTGTTTTTCCTTAACTTAAAAACATGGATGGTTTTAGTATATATTTAAAGTATATATGATATTTATAAGTAATAAATATCATATATATGGTTATTTTTTAATAACAAAAAAAGTAATGATCATTATAAGGCAATCCAATGATTTCGATAAAAACACACAAAACTAGTTCTTCACCATTTTAGTTTTCATAAAAAATGACTAAAAATACCAAGTAATGGAATTATAATGTTATATTTATTTATAAAAAATAAATTAAATAACATTTAATGGTTTTTAAATTATTATCACTGGGAGAAAAAATAATATCACCACCACTTTTACGAACCTAGTTAAAAACATTTAATATTATTAACATATGATGTTGAAAAGAGATTACAAAAATATAATAAATGATGATAATTTTTATTAATAAAGAGTATAAATAAAATTATATAATAATAATTTTATTAAATAATTAATTAATATTTTTATATTTATGATATAGGAGGTTAAATAATTTCATGGAAATCAACATTAATGGTAATGGACTTAGTAACTCAAAATTCTTTCTTTGAGTTACACAATTTATTATTAAACATCATTTTACCAAGAGTTTAAAATTTTGGTTGATGTTATTTCCTTATTTATAGGTAAAAGGAGTTTTTAACAAAAATAAATTTCATGCAAGTTAATCTTTTCATTTCTCTTAAAAACAAAGGGTTTTTTTTTCTGAAAAGGGACTCATAACTATGACTTTTACAATGTTGAATAAAAAATATTTTCAAAAAACTCTTTTTATGTTTTGGTTATCATTATATTAAACTGATATATTTCTTTGGAAGTTATTTTTTATATTTTATTATGTTATTAACCCTTTTGGATAATGATATTTTCATGTCCTATGATTTCTTAATTGTGATATGTTTAAGAAATCCATTCTCTTTACATGGGTTATTTAAGTTATAATGTTGAATATTTTTAAGTGACACAAATATGTATAGATGATGATGATGGGTGGGGTCCTATGTGTCCCTCTAATTAATTGATATAATATTACATCTCATGTGATATTTAGGCATGGACATAATGAGTTTGTTCACATAGGCGTGGGCATGATGGGTTTGCTCACATTTTCAGGTGTGTACATAACAAGTTTGTTAACATAGGAATAAACATAATGGGTTTTCTCATATAGGTTTTCCTATACTTATGGTTATTATACATTTTTAGTCTTATCAAGTTATTACACATTACCAAGTTGTTTTTCAAGTAATTCCAATTTGAAAAGATGCATTTCGTTTCCATGAAATGTCATGTTTTCATGATCATGACTTATTTTTAAAGTATTCCACACTTTTATACTATTCTCACATGTTTTATGTGTAATGATATGTGTTTGAACCATGTAATATCTTTTATACATCCTTAATGACAATTTTATGATTTTATATTACTCTATCATGTTTTATGATTATTATACATGGCCTTATGATATTTTATCAAGATATTTATGTCTTCCTCATATTCTCCTTCATGCTTATGATCTAACACTTTACAATATTACTTTTCCATTATAGAAAATTTGAATTCAACCCTTTATTATGTTCCCAATCCTCATTTTATGAAGATTATTGTATCATGTGATATGTATTGAAAGAGTTTAGGGGAGCATGATTATGTATAAAATTCTGCAAGCATTGTAAGATAACATGTTTACATAGCTAATCCTAAAGACACTAAACCTTTTTATCTTTGGGTTATGTGAGTGTTTATGAGATATATTATTTAAATCATGATATTATTATACTATTTATGTTAAGTTTAGAATGGGTTTCTATATTTTGAAATCATATCGATGAGTGTAGTCATACATTTTGAGGTAGGTAGACCAAAAGAGGTTTGACCTAGAACTTTTGCATGCTTTTTGATAAAGTGGGTTGGAAACTGCACTAGGAGGGTCATTTTGGATATAATGGGTGGGTTTTAGATTTTTTTTGGGATTTTTGAGAAAAATACGACATTTTTGTTGTGTTCTTGGATGGTGGAGACATTTCTACGTGACATGGAATTTGTAAATGATAACGGGTACTAATTTTTAGATGGAATTATCATGTATATTTGGGTGTAGTAAGTTGGGAATAATGATGAGTGGGTTGGTGGATAGCTAATATCATGTTTCAATTGGAAATTCTAGTTTTAAGTATCACCAAGGTATCATAATTATCCTTATTGAGATAAATCACATAGTGGGGAGAACCATGGTCCAAATGATGGATTAGATAAGGATATCTTGAGTGTCTTGGGATAGATGAGTACGGGTGAGCACCTTCTTGGTGTTTTGATAATGAATTTAAGTGATCACTCATATTTTGGTGGGTTGAGAGCCTTATGCATAAAGTTGTGCTAAGAAACACATTTAGCATCCAAAGATGGGGAAAAACCATTTGAATGGGAATTGGTGACTTGAGTGGGTTTGGACCAATGATAGAATGATCAACATTACTTATTGATAAGAAGAAGTACTATGGTGGAGAGATAGAAATACCCCATGTCTATACAGGCTAAAAATTCCAAAAAGAAATTTGGGTTTTTAATTAATGGATGGACTATATTTTAAATTGGAATTTATACTAAATTATGAAAGTTTTAACCTATCAAAAGAGGTGTTTTGGATAAGGAATAGAGGTTAGATGGTGGCTGGGAGTTGTGGGAGGACCTTAGAAAGAAGCTAATCTAGTTGGGTTGCATTTTACAACCATCGGTGAGCTGATACCATCCCACTAACTAGATGATGGGGATGGAAGTGGCACATGTTACACTATATGTGCCACTGGCTAGATGGTGGGGTTAAAAGGGGGACAACCACTTCCTTAATGTCTTTCCTCCATGTGTAACCAGGAATCTCCCCCATTATTTCCCATTTAAATCCACTTCAAGGGGGTGTTTTAGAGGGCTTCTCTTATCAATCCAAGGTATGTGTTTTTATTTCTTAGACCTCTATTAATATTCCCCTCCACTTTCTTCTGAATTTACCCTTCTTCATATTAGGGTTTAGTTTTGATTCCACTGAAGCATGGTGAAATCATCCAAATGAGTCGGGTATTTTACTCAACCCTCATAAAGGATGTCCTAAGATGATGTCCACCAATCGATGCTTATTGATTCTATGGAGGTACATCAACTTTTAAATTTTTCTATGGGTTTACTTTAAAATTAAATTGTAATTATTATAGTATCTGTGAATTTTGTTAGGTATTTTTCCAATTTGATGTCAGGGGTCTATTGTAGACTTACCATGGGTTATTGGTCATGGTTCTAGTTCAATGAGGATTTCTGGTGAGATTTTGGTTCTTATAAATATTTAAAATTGGGTTATTTTGAGCTGTTCAATTAATTTTAATTATTTAAAATTATTTTTTGGCTATGTTGGGAATGATTAAAGACCTCACTAGTG
Organism: Viscum album; assembly: GCA_963277665.1. Taxonomy (NCBI): domain Eukaryota; kingdom Viridiplantae; phylum Streptophyta; class Magnoliopsida; order Santalales; family Viscaceae; genus Viscum; species Viscum album. The sequence goes on along the minus strand of OY728155.1, from coordinate 1,595,103,178 downwards.
TTGTAAGAGACTAGTTATCCAAGGAAAATATTGGCCAGGCCTTGTCGAGCTTAGGTAGTATCTGTTAGGATGAATATTATTTGAAAATAATTGGTTTGAGGTTATGGTCCTGGTACTATCTCTATGGATCTATTCATGATGGTTATATAAATGTGTGTGCACACTCTTTCCCATAAGTAAAAGTCCCTTTTATTATTGAATCTTTTAATTTAATTTAAATAGATTAATTTAAATTAAATTTTTAAAAATTGTACGAGAACCTAGGAATAAAGGTAATTGGTTCCTAGGCCACTATGGAACTAGTGCACTGTCTTTAAACCTTGGTCACTGATGAATGAGGTCTGGACTAATAGGATACCGATACACTGGGACACCTCCAGGAGGGGGATGTGAATTGACTTGATATGGATGACCTTATAAGGATGAGTGAGGAACCTTAAGATGAGTTAGGAATAGGTGGATAGACCATAGGTAGATTAGGGATGGGTTGAGTGAGTTGAATAGTCTAGAGTAACCCTAAACATAGAGATATTCCATGATCCATCCCTTGAGACCATATCCAGTGAGGCATACCCTTGAGGTCTATGAGGCCAGTTGAGGACTTGGATGATGTCGAGAGGTGTGATGTCCTATGAGAATTTGGTATTCACCAAGCAACTAGTTGTGATTGAGGTTCCCGAGTGGGATACCTCCACTATAATAATTATTTAGGGGACTCTTTTGGGTCCCCCTTCATGTGATGACCCTGGGAGGGTGTATGTGGATATGGGTATAGATGGTATCAAGTTTCACCTAGAACCCATATTGAACTTGTGAGCCCAATGGGATATGGATAGCATGATGGGAATGAGAATTTTACCTTCTTTTGATATGTTTAATGTAAAGACCAGGAAATTTCAAGGGAATTTTTTTTTCTTAATTTTCTTTGGAATTTTACAAGAGCGCAGTTTCTGACGGCACCTGATTCCGAGGCCCGGTGTGCCCAGAATCATTTTCCGAAGTTTAGCTCGGGTACGTTCAGTGAACGAACGAGCGGGTTTTTCTAACTTTTGAACCGGTGCTTGGAATTGAAATCCGAGGGCACCGATGGAATCGCAGCGCCGATAATTGCTTAAAAACACGTTTTCCAGAGTTACGTTTGCTCGGGTGGAGTTTTACTTAATTGGGTTAACTAAAGAATAAAATAAAATACTGTGCAACAGATTTTATTTTTATTCAAGGAAGTGTTAACCTAAGCTAAGTGATTGGAGTGAGACCCACAATATCCTACCCACTAGATAGGATATTTGTGAGGTGGGTCCCACACGAGCCCCACCGTTTCTTTTATTCACCCCCTCCTTAATTAAGGTAACGCACCCGCACCCCTATTAAGTGGAAGTCAACCCCTGCGTTTTTCTGTTTATGAAACACCTCTATTAATTTGGGCGGTTTAAACGTTGCAATTAATTCATTTAATTTATTGTTTCGTTTTTGATTTTCAAAATGCATGGATTGAGAAATAAAATAAGGAAAACTCTTATTTTATTAGAGGGGTTGGGTTGTGTGAGGCTAGGGAGAATTTTCTCAATTTCTTGAAGTTCTTCTTCCTCAACGAAGAACGCGGAGAACGCGAAGAATGTCGACCTCCGACGAAGGTCGATAAGAACGCCGGATCCTCGGAGATCGACGACGCGACACCGACGGATCTTTTATCCGTGACGCGACGATCCTCCTTCCGCAACGTGCAATTCCACGATGAGCCTTCGTTCAGCTACGCTCAAGGTAGGGGTTTGGTTTTATTCGTGAATTTTTTTCCTTGCGTTCTTCATTAAATATTCGGGCCGCCTGTTATCAATTTAACGGGAGGAGGTCGGACCGCCCGAAAACGGCCGATCCTCCTCCCCCTTTGTTGTGTGTTCCTTGTAGCTCGAACAAAGGAGGCACGGTGAAACGACACCACGCGAAAACAAGAAGGAATGGGACAAAGGAGCGTGGCGCCGTCGCACCGCGCCGTTGAGGCCGAACCAAAACGCAGCCGGAGTCGGGGCTGAAGAGGCGAATCGAAGACTCCGCAGTTGTTTATTTGACATGCGGATCGACGGGCGATGAAGAAGCGGGTCGAAAAGGCAATTTTGAACCCTTCTCAGTAACCTACGTGTCCCGGGAGGGCCTTAGGCGAAGACGGCAGGCCAAACGGACCACCGGAGCGCGTCCGGTGGTCCGTGGAAGATCCCGCCGGCGCGCCACGCCGGCATGGCGGCGCCCGGGGCGCCGCCGGGAAGGGCCGCCGCGGCGGCAGGCGGCTGGTCCCGCGGCCGCGCGGGACCAAGGGAGACGTGACGCTGGCCGCCGTGTCCCTGGCAGGGAGTGGCCCCCATGCGGGGGTCGCGACTTCATTCAGGGGGGGGGGGCAACCGCACCCCCCCTGTTCCGCTCAGCCGGACAGCCGAACGGTCACGCGGCCGTGCCCAGGCCGGGCCGGGCCATGCCCACCAGGCCGGGCCGTGCCCTATTGGGCCAAACCCGGACCGGTTTGGGTCGACCCGGTTCGGGCCGACCCAGGGGGGGGGGGTCTTGGGCCGGGTCGGTCTGGGCCTAAACCCCCTAGTCTCGGGCAGTTTTCATTCAAACACCCATATCTTGGGCTACGAACCCCTGATTGATGCACCGTCAGTTGAGACACGATCCTTGGATCAAGATGGTCGTTTCGGTATATTACACTCAAGGTTTCAGAGAACTTTGAGTTTGGCCGGGTTGGTTCGGATACGAAACCAACCGGGCCCTCGGAGCGGAAACGCTTATATCTCGAGATCCGGACGTCCGATTGACGTGCCATTAACTTTGTTGGATTCATATTGATGAGACGAAACTTTGGGCATGATTATACTGATTTTTGGATTCAGTTGGATAATGGACGAGTTGGATTGTACCCAAAATCCAACCGGGCCCCTGGAACGGAAAAGCTGATAACTTTTAGACCGGACGTCCGTTTGACGAACCGTCAGCGGCATTGGTGATCACGTTGAGAAACGAACCCTATGAGCATACCCTATGAGTGTTCGGGGTACAGTCGAGATACGGCCGGGTTGGTTCGTACACGAAACCAACCGGGACCCTGGGACGAAAATGATTGTAACTCACAGACCGGGCATCCGACTGACGCGTCGTCTATTGCGTTGAGACCCCTATGACGAGGCGGTCCTTTGAGATACTTCTTTGTGGAACTTCATGATACTTGGAGTATTGACTAGTAACTCGTGGAGCAGACCCTCCCGGTGACGAGCTAGCAGAGTGCAGAGACCTAGTAGCTGGCTGAGACTTGACGATTGCTGATCTATCAACTCGATGTGTTTCGGATAGCCCAGTGGGGACCGCTTTGTTGTAGTGGCAGACCCACGGTAGAGGAGCATTTGGTGGTAGCGTCAGACCCGTGGTACTCAACAGAAGGAGTACCTCTGGAGGCTATGAGGGGGAGCGCTTGGTTGTAGTGGCAGACCCACGGCGGAGGAGCACTTGGTTGTAGCGGCAATCCCGCGGTACTCAAGAGAAGGAGTACCTCTGAAGCCTATGAGGGGGTTCGCTTGGTTGTAGCGGCAGAACCATGGTAGGAAGCGCTTGGTTGTAGCAGTAGGCCCACAGTACTTGACAGGTGGAGTACTACAGCAGTCCAAGGTTAGTGGGGCGCGCTTGGTTGTAGCGGCGGGCCCACTGTACTCGACAGAGGAGGAGTTATCCAGCAGTCGTGGTTTCGACATCATGAATAAAATCCTGGTTGAGCTGAGTCTATGACCTTTGTGTTTACCTCATGATTGAGATGGGTCACCTGATAACTTAGGTATATGTATGGGCATATACCTGGGTAGTGGTTATCCGTTGATTTCATAATCTTTGTGTTTCCTCATGATTGAGATGGGTTACTTGATAACTTGGGTATATGTATGGGCATATACCTAAGTAGAGGTTATCTGTTGAGATCTTCCTTGTGGTTATCCTTGTTGGTTTTTGTGAGACCTTGAGGGTATCAGGGTCCCTACTGAGTATCGTTATACTCACCCCTGCACGGGCTATGCCCGCACCTCGTTGTGTTGGTTGCAGATGACGGGCAGCGCAGATAGAGGCTAAGTGTTCGAGGACTGGACGGTACCCGGAGGTGAACCTCACGACGAGACAGTATCCAGTGGTGGACTTCACGACGAGGCGACACTCGGAGGAGGTTGACGGGCGAGAGCGTTGTGGAGGCTATCTGTACCTACACTTCAGGTAGGATCCGTGGTGGATGATCCAGGAGCTGCGCTATCTGTACCTACCCTTCAGGTAGGATCCAACGAGGACGACCCAGGAGCTGCTTCTATCTTCTTCCAACTGCTTGTTTTTGTTGTAATTTCTTTCAGTTGTAGCTGTACTTTCGATTGGGTTTGTATTCTGGCCAATTTACTTTTCAGTACTTCCTTTTTGTACTTAGTGTTTTACTTCCTCTTGTACTCTGTGGTGTTTTGTTACTTTTATAAAGGCAATGCCTTCCTAGTTATTGGGATTTATGCCTTTGGTGCTAGTCGCCAGCCCCTGACCTATGGAAGGCGGGCTTGGGGTAGTCACGACACGGGCCCCGAGGACGGGTCGTGACAAATTGGTATCAGAGGAGTTCGGTTCTACAATAGAACTCAGGACTCTGATTTTTTATTCTATGTGAAGCAATAGTGTTAAGGGTATTGAGTGTGGTTATCAGTCCAGGGAGTCCAGTGTTGGTGTGGTGGCCGACGTATCCGTACACCAGGACCCTGACTTCTGATTTTCGACTTAATGCACGAAAACATTGATTGCATGTGTGTTCAAGTTTTCTTTGTGATTACTTTATGTCAGCTTACCAGGTATACTGTTTGACCATGGTACACCTGTTTCTTTTTAGGATGGCCCCATGATGGCAGCCAGCTAGGGTTCCGAGCGATGTGCGGGACGACAGCCCACTGAGTGACGAGGCCTCAGTACAGGGCCGTTTGACAGCAGAGGCACCGGTGGTACCTCTACCCGTCGAGCCACCAATGATACCAGCCCCATACACTGACGATGCACGTCGCCTTAGTGCACTGCACGAGTTTCAGCGTCAGGGACCGCCCAGGTTCCGCGGGGAGACGGACCCTCAGGCAGCCAAGGATTGGCTGGAGGCAGTTGTACGAGTTTTCCGTTTGGTAGGGACACCAGCTGAACTTATGGTGGTCCTTACAGCGATCCTCCTACACGTGGCAGCATGCAGATGGTGGATCTTGATGCTCCAGGTGCACGACAAGGCATCTCTCCTTTGGACGGACTTTGAGAGCCTTTTCCGCTCAGATTTTGTCCCAGCCACCCTCCGTGCGGTGCGTATCTAGGAGCTACTACAGCTGCGGCAGGGCAGCATGACAGTATCCCAGTACGCGGTGAGGTTTAGCGATCTCTCGCGCTATTCCATAGACATGGTATGAGACCCATTCTTCAGGGCCGGAACCTTCGAGCGGGGGCTCAGGCGAGAGATCAGAGCTTCAATTGTTTCTTATAGCTTTCCGACACAGACATGGGTGTTGGAGTGAGCCCTCTTAGTGGAGAGTTTCCTTGATGAGCAGTCTCCAGTATCAGGACCCACCACTAGCCGGCATGCGACAGAGTCTTCTGCAGCGGGAAGTAGACATATGACGTAGAGGTCCAAGAGGACTAGACCTACAGGTGGTCGACCGCATGACACAGGATCGTTTGTGCGAGGCACCTGGGGTGGGGAAAAACTTACCATGCGCGGACAGTGTTACTCCTGTGGCGGGGTTGGTCACGTGGCTCATGACCATCCGACCCGCCATACAGATGACCAACAGATGAACGAAGGACCTCCCAGGCAGAGGCAGAGGTTCGATCGAGGCGGACCGCAAGGAGCGGGAGACCAAGGCAAGGGAGATGGTCATGCAGCTGGAGGTGGACGACGCTTCGAGGTGTTGCCACCACCACCAACAGGAGGTCCACCCCGACCACAAGGAACAAGTGGACATGGGAGAGCTCAGCTTCAGGCAGTTAAGGACTACGATCATGGAGCTCCGGGAGCAGATGGACAGGAGCGGGAATAGCTCCAGACCTGGAGACTTTTTTTCATTTTTCTTCTAGCTTGGTTGATATTTGTTTGTAGATGCTTTGTGTCTTTGTACTTTGAGATGCATTAATAAAAGACACCTTTCTTGTGGCGTATACCTTCCTGTCCTATCTTTATGTTATTACTAAGAGGTTCCGGTTTTGAAACCGTTGACTTGACCCTCACTTTGAGATACCTACTATAGGAGACCCAGTGACCACACACTAATGCCGACAGTGTGACTCAACCCTTAGAGGAGAGAGTAACAGTTGGATCTCTTGGTAGTAGCGTCGAGGCCTTACGACGTCATCCTTGGTATGGATTAGTATCATCCATGTCGGGATTGACTGTATTAGGCGAAGAACATGGTTCATCCAGGGGATGAGACTGGATTTCTCTTATCGGCAAAGAAGAAATCTCAGCAGCTCTTGTAGGACCAGAAAAGGTCCAAGTCATCCAAGAGTGGATGAGGACAACTCAAAGCTGGAAAAAGTCTTATGCTGACAGGAGGAAGAGACCACTAGAGTTTGAGGATGGAGACCACGTTTCCCTACGGGTCTCACCTCGACGTGAGTTACGGAGATGTGGCTGAGGTGACAAGTTATCTCCGAGGTTCAACAGACCTTTCTAGGTCCTCAGCAGGGTAGGCGAGGTGGTTTACCGCTTGAACCACCCACCCAGTTGCACCAGGTGCACGACGACTTCCATGTATCTCAACTGAGGAGATACGAGCTCGACCCTTCACATTTCATCAACCATGGGGAGCTTGACACTGATGATGGTGCGACTTTTGCGGAATTTCCAGTGGAGATCGAGGATCGACAGAAGAAGGTCCTACGTGGACGGTCGATTCCTCTAGTTCACATCTAATGGCAGCACGGGAACCTCCAGGTGAGCATATGGGAGCGGAAGGCTCAGATGCGTGCTCAGTACTGCTTTTATATCCCTAGTTTGTGTTAAAGCTTTACGGGGATGTAAAGCCCTGAGGTGGGAGTAATGTAAAGACCCGGAAATTTCAAGGAATTTTTTTTTCACTTAATTTTCTTTGGAATTTTAAAAGAGCATAGTTTCTGACGGCACCTGATTCCGAGGCCCGGTGTGCCCAAAATCATTTTCCGAAGTTTAGCTCGGGTACGTTCAGTGAACGAACGAGCGGGTTTTTCTAAATTTTGAACCGGTGCTCGGAATTGAAATCTGAGGGCACCGATGGAATCGCAGTGCCGATAATTGCTTAAGAACACCTTTTCCGGAGTTGCGTTTGCTCAGGTGGAGTTTTACTTAATTGGGTTAACTAAAGAATAAAATAAAATACTGTGCAACATATTTTATTTTTATTCAAGGAAGTGTTAACCTAAGCTAAGTGATTGGATTGGGACCCACAATATCCTACCCACTAGGTAGGATATTTGTGAGGTGGGGCCCACACGAGCCCCACCGTTTCTTTTCTTCACCCCCTCCTTAATTAAGGTAATGCACCCACACCCCTATTAAGTGGAAGTCAACCCTTGTGTTTTTCTGTTTATGAAACAACTCTATTAATTTGGGCGGTTTAAACGTTGCAATTAATTCATTTAATTGATTGTTTCATTTTTGATTTTCGAAACGCATGGATTGAGAAATAAAATAAGGCAAAATCTTATTTTATTAGAGGGGTTGGGTTGTGTGAGGCTAGGGAGAATTTGCTCAAGTTCTTGAAGTTCTTCTTCCTCGACGAAGAACGCGGAGAACGCGAAGAACGCCGACCTCCGATGAAGGTCAACAAGAACGCCAGATCCTCGGAGATCGACGACGCGACACCGACGAATCTTTTCTACGTGATGCGACGATCCTCCTTCTGTGACGTGAAATTCCGCGATGAACCTTCTTTCAGCTACGCTCGAGGTTGGGGTTTGGTTTTATTCGTGAATTTTTTTCCTTGCGTTCTTCGTTAAATATTCAGGCCGCCTGTTATCAATTTAACGGGAGGAGGTCCGACCGCCCGAACATGGCCGATCCTCCTCCCCCTTTGTTGTGTGTTCGTTGTGGCTCAAACAAAGGCGGCGCGGTGCAACGACACCACGCGAAAACAAGAAGGAATGCGACAAAGGAGCGTGGCGCCGTCGCGCCGCGCCGTTGAGGCCGAACCAAACCGCGGCCGGAGTCGGGGCTGCAGAGGCGAATCGAAGACTCCGCAGTTGTTTATTTGACGTGCGGATCGACGGGCGATGATGAAACGGGTCGCAAAGGCGATTTTGGACCCTTCGCAGTAACCTACGGGTCCCGAGAGGGCCTTAAGCGAAGACGGCAGGCCAAACGGACCACCGGAGCGCGTCCGGTGGCCCACGGAAGATCCCGCCGGCGCGTCGCCGGGAAGGGCCGCCGCGGCTGAAGCCGCGGTGGCAGGCGGCTGGTCCCGCAGCTGCGTGGGACCAAGGGAGACGCAGCGCTGGCCGCGACGTCTCTGGCAGAGAGCGGCCCCCACGCGGGGGTCATGGCATCATTCGAGGGGGGGGGGGGGGCAACCGCACCCCCCTATTCCACTCAGCCGGACAGCCGAGCGGTCACGCGGCCGCGCCCAGGCCGGGCCGGGCCATGCCCACCGGGCCGGGCCGCGCCCTATTTGGCCAGACCCATACCGGTTCGGGTCGAACCGGTTCGGGCTGACCCGGGGGGGGGGGGGGGGGTCTCGGGCCGGGTCAGTCTGGCCCTGAACCCTCTATTCTCGGGCAGTTTTCATTCAAACACCCATATCTTGGGCTACGGATCCCCGATCGACGCACCTTCCATTGAGACGTGATCTTTGGATCAAAACGGTTGTGTCGGTATACTACAATCAAGGTTTCGGAGAACTTTGAGTACGTCCGGGTTGGTTCGGATACGAAACCAACCGGGCCCTCGGAGCGGAAACACTTATATCTCGAGCTCCGGATGTCCGATTGACGTGCCGTCGACTTTGTTGGATTCCTCTTGATGAGAAGAAACTTTTTGAATGCTTCTCCTGAGTTTTGTATGTAGTTGGATAATGGACGGGTTGGATTGTACCCAAAATCCAACCGGGCCCCTAGAACGGAAAAGCTGATAACTTTCAGACCGGACGTCCGTTTGACGAACCGTCAGCGGCGTTGGTGATCACGTTGAGAAATGGTTCCTATGAGCATACCCTATGAGAGTTCGGGGTACAGTCGAGATACGACCGGGTTCGTTCGCACACGAAACCAACTGGGCCCCTGGGACGAAAATGATTGTAACTCACAGACCGGGAGTCCGACTGACGCGTCGTCTATTGCGTTGAGACCCCTATGACGAGGCGGTCCTTTGAGATACTTCTTTGTGGAACTTCGTGATACTTGGAGTATCAAACAGTAACTCATGGAGCGGACCCTCCCGATGACGAGCTAGCAGAGTGCAGAGACCTAGTAGCTGGCTAAGACTTGACGACTGCTGATCTATCGAATCAGTGTGTTTCGGATAGCCCAGTGGGGAGCGCTTGGTTGTAGCGGTAGACCCACGGTGGAGGAGCATTTGGTAGTAGAGGCAGACCCACGGTACTCAACAGAAGGAGTACATCTAGAGGCTATGAGGGGGAGCGCTTGGTTGTAGCGGCAGACCCACGACGAAGGAGCGCTTGGTTGTAGCGGCAGACCCGTGGTACTCAACAGAAGGAGTACCTCTGGAGCCTATGAGGGGGGGTGCTTGGTTGTAGCGAAAGACCCATGGTAGGAAGCACTTGGTTGTAGCAGCAGGCCCACAGTACTCGACAGGTGGATTACTACAGCAGTCCAAGTTTAGTGGGGCGCGCTTGGTTGTAGTGGCGGGCCCACTGTACTCGACAGAGGAGGAGTTCTCCAGCAGCCGTGGTTTCAACATCATGAATAAAATCCTGGTTGAGCTGAGTCTATGACCTTTGTGTTTACCTCATGATTGAGATGGGTCACTTGATAACTTAGGTATATGTATGGGCATATACCTGGGTAGTGGTTATCCGTTGATTTCATAATCTTTGTGTTTCCTCATGATTGAGATGGGTTACTTGATAACTTGGGTATATGTATGGGCATATACCTAAGTAGAGGTTTTCTGTTGAGATCTTACTTGTGGTTGTCCTTGTTGGTTTTAGTGAGACCTTGAGGGTATCAGGGTCCCTACCGAGTATCGTTATACTCACCCCTGCACGGGCTATGCCCGCACCTCGTTGTGTTGGTTGTAGACGACGGACAGCACAGACAGAGGCCGAGTGTTCGAGGACTGGACGGTACCCAGAGGTGGACCTCACGACGAGATAGTATCCGGTGGTGGACTTCATGACGAGGCGACACTCAGAGGAGGTTGATGGGCAAGAGCGTTGTGTAGGCTATCTGTACCTACCCTTTAGGTAGGATCCGCGGTGGACGATCCAGGAGCTGCGCTATCTATACCTACCCTTCAGGTAGGATCCGAGGAGGACGAACCATGAGCTGCTTATATCTTCTTCCAGCTGCTTGTTTTTGTTGTACTTTCTTTCAGTTGTAGCTGTACTTTTGATTGAGTTTTTATTCTGGCCCATTTACTTTTCAGTACTTCCTTTTTGTACTTAGTGTTTTACTTCTGCTTGTACTCTGTAGTGTTTTGTTACTTTTATAAAGGCAATGCCTTCCTAGTTATCGGGATTTACGCCTTTGGTGCTAGTCGCTAGCCCCTGGCCTATGGAAGGCGGGCTTGGGGTAGTCACGATACGGGCCCCGAGGACGGGTCATGACATTTTATTTTATTATTTTGTTATGGTATGTGAATTACCTAGGATAATCGAAATCAACCCTTAGGATTATCACTACAGTGATTTCTTGGGATTCCCAGGAATCACCTGATGAGATAGCTAAGGCCTTAGGATACCCAATATGTTCGAGATCTAGTCTCAAGGTATATTGGGGGGGGGGGGGGGTGGATTCATAGCTCACCTAGCCTCCAGGGACATTATTAATGAAAGAGTGGATTACTAGTGATGGTACCTAGGATCCATCATCCAAGATATGTTAATAAATGCATATAAGGATACCTAATATGACATAGATTCTTTTATATAATGATATATTGTGAATTCCCAAGTGTCGAGATTCAAATGGAAATATCAATAAACCTTTGTGAATATCTTGGACTACCAGGATTCAAATGGTGGTACGAGGTACCAATTGGAGTATATCCCTAAGCAATGATGTTGGAAATCTCAAGGGTGGAAGTTGGATCCCCTCAATCGATGCCCAGGATACCCCCTAGGATTGGGTGAACACAAAAGTAATTGTAGGTTGAGGATCCATGGGATATTTGATTCCTAGGAGATTTATTATGGGATATAAGGATGATATTTTCATTTGGTTTCTTGGGTTTCTTAGGAATTAGTCAGTCCTTTATGTATAGGATTTTCTATGGCCTCCCACTACTAGGAATCAAAATTCAAACTAACATTAAGAACACCCATACACTACTGAGGGGTTCTACCTGAGGGATTGAGGATGAGGGATACCTAGAGATTCCCTAGGGTCTTCTACTCACCATGATGGATGTTTGGGAATGGGATCTCCAGGGTGTGAATATAGGTTCCCCTAAAGTGATTCTCATTCTCAAAGACACCCCAAAACTATCCAAAGTAGGTATGGTCAATTGAGGTCTTGGACTTGAGGATCAATGATGGTTATCATACATGGATCTCGTTTATGTATGTCCTTGGGGTGGTTGTGATACATTGGTTTGAATGGTCATTTTAATGTCCTCAGTTACATTCCAACATCAGGATAAAAAAGGTATTGTGGCTAGTTTTATTTATTTTTATTCATTGTTATTTGTTTATTCTGGGCATGTCACATGCACACATCACAATATTCCTGATATATTATGGGACAAAATTGGTGGTTCCCTACCAAGTTATGCACTCAAAATCTACTTGGGCCACCATTTCAGTAGATTACCTAAGCATACTTTCAATTTGCTGTAGACATAGGTTTTAGGTATGGTATTATTTATTTGAGTTGGAGTAGCTCGAGTAAGACCTAGAGATTGGGATAAGGTATGGCTCAGATCCATATTAGATCCTTATGTCTTTTATTTCCTTACTTGGTTTCCTATTTGTATATGTGACCATCCCAATGGTCGATCTATCTTGTTTTCCCTTTTCAATATTTTTTTATTACAGTATGTTTAATTTATTTATTCCTTCTATGTACTCTAATTTCTATGATGCATGGTTATTTATATTTTTATTATACACTCTGATATAGGGGTTATAGTCTCCCCATGAAATTCTTATAGACCCCAACTATAAGTTAGTAGCTTCTGGTGCATGGTGAGGTGTGATTGATGTCACATAATAGTCCAGTCCTACTACTCTATGGAGTGAGATGATGTAGGGTTTCACAATAATGACTAGGCATGTATGATCACATGTTATAGATACCTATTACTTTCTTTTCATGGTAGTTCATTTAATTAAATTTCATGATTTTTGATTTGTGGTATATTGTGATGACATTTAGATTATTGATACTTGAGCATGCTATTGTTATATGTATATGAATGTGACTAATGTTCATGTATGGAGGATTAGGCTTGAGACTTGGGTAGTGCTAAGAGGTATTTTATTTAACATTGTGGGTAGCCTCCTAGGATAGATCTCTGGTAGTAATAACTTATTACACCAATGAATTTCTTAGGTGGTACCTTAAGAGAAATACTATAGGTTTTCTAAGTGTTATTTTTCATTTTAGATAATTCCACCTAAGTTATGTTTAATGGGACCAACTAATGGAGAAAATTAGAACATTCCCACTAGGGATGATTTGCATGTTCCACAACTGATTATGTAGGGGGATTCACTTGACCATGCTCTTAAACTTTCTCTAGTAGACCAGACAATAGAACCATTATAAGTCAGAGTCTTTTGGTTAGTGATAATTTATGGTGTAGGGGCATATAGGTCAATGATAAATTATGACTGAGACATATATTCAACATCTACCATCCTTACAGGGTACTAAAGGTTCTCAAGATACTAAGGACTGGATTAACATAATTGAGGGAATATTTAACCTGGTCAATATACCAGAGGATTGATGGGTGAAGCTGGACACCTTCATGCTTTAGGGACCCACATGGAGATTGTAGGGTGTCATGAACTAGGTAGGTGGGAATTGGGGTCTTATATGGGTGACCTTCATGGAACTATTCTCAGAGTAGTTCTTCCTTAACACACTAAAATTAGACTGTGCTTAGAATTTCATGGAGTTGGAGTCAATAATGATGATAATATATACCTATTCTACCCATTTTATAGAGTTAATTCTCTCTTATACTATATTTTTTAGAAATGAGGTTCAAAAGTTTAGGGAGTTTGAGATTAGACTTTGACCAAAACTATGGTTCTAGGTCTGCATCTTTGACTTGATAACATACTCAAAAGTGATTTATAAGGCCTTGAACTTTGAGAAGGGTCAATATAACTACATAATTGTAGGTATTCTTTCAACTTTTAGTGAACTAATTATTATACTTTCCAGTGATTCTTGGGTTCCTATTCTACTAGTAGGAAGTGGAAGGTGGATGAGTCATTCTAGGGTGGTAGTAGGTATATGGAATATAGCAAGATTTCTTAATCTTCCTTTTTAGTAGGTGGTTTTATCAAGTTCTTTAACTATGGGAAGAGAGGTAACCTCGATAAGACTTGTGGGAAAATTCCCATGGAGCATCACTGATATGGTATGGTAGTCCATCTACAATGTTTTTAATGGATTTACAGATGAGTTCTGGGAGGTCAGAATAGAATGGGGTTGGAGGACCCTGACAAAGGATACAGATGCCTCAGAATTTGATGAATTAAGTAAGCCAGGGGCCACAGGGGTAGGGCTATGGACCTAATACTGGAAGGATGTACACACTAGACCAGACTCATACATATAGAGAAGTGGGACCATTTACTATTCAAGTTAATATCTTAATTATATCTACATTTTCTCCTAATTATTTGATATATGAGCTTCCCATTCATTTATATCTTCTTTAAGTTTTTATTGGACTTGATTTATTGATTAAGTTATCTTCTGAGTTTCTTTCTCTTAATATACACTTGGTAAGAAAGTGGATTGTCTCCAAAGATGTCCAAAAATTTCCTATAGTAGTTTATAGCTAAGGAAATATGTGGTATTTCATGATTCTTGGGATGACTAGTTTTGATGTAATCTTTGATATGGATTGGCTGACTAGTTATCATGATCACATAGGCTTCTATCAGATATAGGTATCCTTTACCATGCCTAAGGAGGATAAATTTTTAATGATTAGTGAATGGGATTTTGTAGTAGGGATAATAGGACCAAATATGAGCCATATTAGATCTATTATGTCATAGGTAGTAGGATTGGCTCTTATGGAAGATCCAATAATAGTTTCCTCCACTTTTCCTTCCGTAGTGGACCTTTATCAAGATGTATTTCAAGATGATTTATTTGGACTTACTCTTGATATAGGGATAAAATTTGAGACCAAAATCATTCTATAAGTGCAAACTATATTGATTACTCCATTTTATATGGCGCTGGATGATGTGAAGGAATTGAAGTTTCATCTTGAGGACTTAGAAGTAAAGGATTTTATTAGACCGAGAACATATCCTTCAGTATTGTTTGCAAAGAAGGTATATAGAACTCTTTAGTTATATGTAGACTATAGGAAGATGAACTAGGTGATCATTAAGAATAGATACCAATTTTTCAGGATCGATGACTTGTTTGATTAGTTGTGAGGAGCCCAATGGTTCTGCAAGATTGACCTACAATCAGGCTACCACCAACTTTAGGTTAAAGAGGAATAAATTAAAAATATAGTATTTATGAGTTTATATAGATTGTATGAGTATGTTTTCATGCCTTTAGGGTTAAAAAACGAACCAATAATGTTCATCTATCTAATTAATATGATCTTCATCCATATCTCAATTCCATCACTATGGTGTTTGTTGATGACACCCTCATATACTCACAGATCCTAGAGATGAATTATAGAAACTTAGAGATTGTATTGAGTACACTTTGAGCACATTATCTCTATACTAAGAACTCAAAGTTTCACTTATAGATCCATGAGGTACATTTTCTTAGGCATGTGATCTCATAGGTGGTAATTTCTATAGACCCATAGAATGTAGAGGATAATTCATCTTGGGCATGCCCTAGGAATGTGTTTGAGATCAAGATCTTACTTGGGATGGTGGAATATAAAATATTATTCATACAGGAATTATACTATTTAGAAGTGCTTATAATAAGACTTACCAAGAAGTGGGTAAAGTTTGAGTGGACTAACCAGTGTAAAGAGGACTTCCTATAGCTGAAGAGGAGGTTGATGATAACATTGATGTCGATATTTCCAGAACTTAGGATTAGATATACAAGTAGTAATGATGTTGTGGAGGGATTAGATAACAACTTATGGGTCTCTCTAGCTATGAAACCCTGAGAGAAACTACCTGACACATGAATTGGAACTGAAAGCTATGGTCTATGCTCTAAAGTACTCACACCATTATCTCTTTGATGAGATATTTTTCATGTATACAGACCAAAAAAGCTTGCGTTACATATTATCTTAGTGGATCTTGAATCTTTAGAAGAGGAATTAGGTGGATTATCTAAAAAAAATTGATTTTGAGATGGATATGATTCAGGGAGAGTTAATGTCAATGAAGATACTATCATAAGGAAAACATAAGAGCTTGGAGAGACACCTTCATAGGAGGAATGGGGGTTGATGAGATTTTTGGATAAATAGATGGTAGATGAATCTAAGGACTAAAGTTTAATGAATTATGATACTTTGGTTATAAAATTAATGTTGGTGGGTTAGTAAATCCCATTCTAGAATCTGATCTCAAAAGTGTGGTGATGCGGGAACATTTGGCAGGAAGTGACCTAGTTCTAAGATGTTCCTTAGGTTGTGATGATGTGATCTACATATATGGGGGGGGGGGGTTATAGTTCCTACATAAATTAGGGAATATATGATGATGGAATCCCAGGAATAAAAGTGGTAATTTCACCTAGGTTTGATTAAAATATATCTAAATATCTGGAGACACTTCTAGTGGTCAGGAATGAAGAGAGATATCATAGGTTTCATCTCTTATTTTTTGACCTGTTAGATGGTCAAGTTAGAGAATTAGTAACTAGGGGGGTTAATTTATACACTTACCTTACTAGTGTGCAAGTGGGACGAGGTGATTATGGACTTCATGAAGGGGTTTCCCAGGACCCAAAAAGTTAAAATACTATTTGGGTAAAAGTTGATTGGCTGAAAAAAGAGGCACATTTCTTACTGATTTGAGAGACTAACTCTATATATGGGTTGGTTAAGATTTATATTTAGGATATTATATGGATTTATATATTTCCTTATAGTATCATATCATAGAGGTATGAACATTTTACATCATGGTTTTTTCATGAATTACAACAGTCTTTGGGAAATTAGTTGAAACTGAGTACCACATATCATCCATAGAACGATGGATAGTTAAACAGGATGATCCAAAACTTGGAGGATATGTTTATGACATGTTTCCTATAATTTAGTGGATTATTGTATGATTATTTTTACTTAGTGGAGTTCATGTACAATAATAATTTATAAGATTCGATTTAGATGGAACCTTTTGTGGATTTGTATGGTTAGCCATGTCACTCACCATTGTATTGTAATGAGGTGCGTGGGGAAGCTATCATTGGTCCAAGAATAGTGTAGGATACATATTAGAGGTTTCATTTATTAAGAACCAGTTGGATATCAATCAGAGTATACATTGATCATATGATGACTAGAGAAGACAACAATTGGAGTTTACTGTGTTTTACCAAGTATTCTTACGGGCGTCACCTCAGTTGGGACATCATTTTTACGGTGAAAATGCAAACTAGTGCCATGGTTTTTAGGAATGTTTGAGATTATGGAGTGTATTAGAGTATTGGATTACCTACTTGAACATTTTCTATGATATCGAGGTATGCATGACATGTTCCATGTTTCTTATCTTCAGAGATACTTTCCCAATCCTATGTATATCATAAAAAATGAGGTTGTTGAGTCTAAAACAGATGTATCATTTTCGGATTGACTTGTACATATTGTGGAACAAATCAAAAACTAGATAAGAGGGAATATAATACCACTTGTTCAAGTTATGTGGTAGCATGGAATAATCCACAAAGAGACTTGGGAGAGGGAATTAGATAAATGAGCTCAATGGTCAGAGTTATTTGAGTGTAAATATGGAGACACTTCTCTAGGATGAGAAGTTCTTAGAGGGGGATATTATAATGTCCTAGAGTCTTTCAGGTGACTTTTTCCTTACTTTCATCCCTTCTTTAACCATTTTTTAAGTTATGATTTTCTTTGGTGAAATATCAGGTATATTATGGTTGGTTTTATAGGGTTTTAGAGGCCGTTAAGAGGGTGAACAATAGGTACATAGTTATGGTAAAACTCATGGTTATCTCTATGAAATTGTGAAGATTGTTAGAGAAGGATAGTGGGAAGCACATGGTTGGAATGAAGTAAGAGATAACCATACAATATTTCCCAAAAAAACACATGACTCAGGATAGAGGTTAAAAAGATCAGTTGGTGCATGGTTTACCAAACCATGTGAGTTCCTAGAAAAGGTAGAGAGCCTCACATGGTTGGTAAAAAGTTAGGTAAAATGTGAGACCGAATATTTCATGGTATTTTAATTAATACAAAAATTAGGTTTTCAAGACCGAAACGTCTTCAAAAATTCTCTTTCTTCCTCCTATGCATAGGGATCTAAAACCTAGGGGATCAAATGGCGATTATTAGAATTTTAACTCTCTACATACTCCAAATACAAGGGATATAGAGTTTTGACTCATGTAGATTTAAGGTAAGAGGTTTCTCTTTCTCTATTATTCACATCTATCCTAGATATCCTCTTTTTATCTTGAGATGAATCATAGATCCAAGCTATTTTTTATAGATATATGGATTCTATCGTGGTATAATGGCGTATTTTTGGTTATTTATTAGATTGACATACGATCTTGAGAATTGGAACCTTTTCCTTGAGAATACCTAGAATTTCCATTAATAATAGATATTGTTTGGTGAGTTGAATTGATTATAAGCACATTTCATCAACTCCTTATTAAATCATGTTCTAGTATTTCTTTTGTGACATTTTTTAAATTTTTATAGGGATCCTTAGTGGATGAGTTTGATTTAGGGTGATGAAACTTGGTGTTTATTACCATTTTGAATTAGCACATTTGAGGTTGGAAGCTTCTTACTATATGGACCCCTTGTATATGGTTGTTGGAAAGATATGATGGTGTGTTCTTGTGTTCCTTGGGACTCATGCTTGTTTTTTGTTTCTTGTGGTGTATGTGTATGACCTTGTGAGAACTATGACTGATTTAACTAAATTAAATTTATATTATATGAATTGTTTTTGGGTGTTTTATAGCATAAAATAAATCATTTAAGGTATCAAGATAATTGGGTTACTTAGAATTGGTTAAATAGATCCTTAGAAGGGAGTGTGGGTATTAAGACAAAGGTCAAGGATTTGGGGTTTCTTGATGATATTGTATGATTTCAAAAACATGTTAAACCAATTTGAGAGTGATAACATGTAGGGGTGAAGTGTATAAAACGTTTCAGAATGATGAAAATGACGAAATACCATTTTTGGGTGATTGTGATCCAATTCATTGGGCATGTCAGGCGGACATAACATCATGGGTGGATAGATAACCATCTTTGGGTGTGGTGTGAGGTGTTACTTAAATATGAACACCTTAGGGTGGGCTTTGAGGTGTTAATTAAAGGTATTAAATGAAAATACGTGTAAATCCCAGAGTTTTTTATGAAATATTATCTTTAAATAATTTTATTTCTTCGATAGCTTGCTTTGCACGCAACCCCGAGTTTTAAACGAACTGTGAGATACTATTAAAAACGATCGTTATCTCCTAACCGTTAGATTGGTGTGAATGAATATTAATAACTAAATTATTAAAAATACATGTTTTATTAATTTAAAAAATTAATTCATTAGTTTTCAAATGATTATAATTTAAAATAAAAATTATTTTAAAATAAAAGTGATGTTTTCTGAAAAATTTGTTTTATGTGAACAATAAATTTTATATAAATATATTAAATTAATCTCATTTAATGATTTTAATGAAATTTATATATTATTTAATTTATAAAACTTTTAAAAAATTAAAAAAATATTTTTTTAAGCTTAGGATAAGAATAAATCCATTTTTATGCCTGAAAATGTATTTTTCCTAAAAAACCAGTTTTTGTCACATTTTATACACTTACTTTAAAATTAATTTATTCCATTTATAATTATTAAATTAGATAAAATAAAATTTATATTTATAATCATGAGGATAAAATTTGGTAATTAGGACCATTTTATTTTTAGACAATATGAATAATAACTGTGGTAAAATTTATTACCTCGATAAAGGGTAAAATGGGTTAATCTAGATTAAAAATAAGTGATAAGATCATAAGTTTTCATCCTATTTCTTATTGGATGAAGTTAATTCTACAATTAAAACCTAAGGTTATAATTTTTTTTAATAGACACTTGTATATGAAAATTACTTAAATATTATTTAAATAAAAGAAAGTCACAAAATGTCATTTTCTTTGTCTTAAATATCTCACATGCATCCACATGGGGAAACAGGTAGGTTATGAATGAATATAAATGAAAAATTTTAACTTAATAAACTTAGTTTAATTATATAAATTTATTTATTAAATTTTGTGCCACTTAGATAAGATTATGATCTTTATAATCTTTTATTTAGTGAAAAGTCAAACCTGTCACACACTTATTTTTAATAAGTATAATAATTTTAACATGGGGTTAAAAAGAATATATTATCGAAAATAAATAATATTTTTAAATATAAAATATTTATCTTCATCTTGATAATTTATTTATAATTTTTATAAATTAAATAATTACCTTAAATTCTTACAAAACACCGATGCAATAATTATTCAATTAACATAAAAATAAAATAAATGATATTAAAAATATTAAAAGTAAAATAATTTGAGATATTTAGGGTGATCCAAGAATTATATATATTAACTTGAAATTTTAGGGATATAATAAAATAGTTTTTTTTTAATTTTACATGTTTCATTGATGTTTTTAAAAGTCAAAATATTGAATAGTATCAAAATTGACAATAATGATATTTTATAGGAATAATATTTTATTAAATTGTTTTAAAATAATAAATGTCTTTAAAAAATTAAAAGTGATTATTATATGGTCTAAAGTTTCATAAATTTACCATTTATTTACCAATTTACACCACATAAGTTAAAATTACAACCTTTTAATATTAAAAATTTGTTATCGTAGTTAAAATTAAATAAGTTAACTAAGGGTTAATCAATATAATAAGGTTTAAAATAATACAAAAACTTGTATAAAATATATTGTTTGATTATATTACAACATTATCCTATATTATATTATAATCCATTACCATTTGGTGTTTTTTTATAAAATTAATTTATTATAATTTAATCTTTTGAGAAATTTCAAAAGTTCCCCTCACCATAATTATAAAAGGGAACTTCCTACATCACTTCCTTACATCACTTTGAGACATATAGATCTAAAAAAACCTACCCATTCCTCTTAAATAAATTCTTATCCAATTTTTTGAGGTCATGGTATTCCAAAAAGACCAATCCTAGATCCCTTAAGAAGAGATCTAAAGGAAGTTTGCCGAAGAAGAGGTAATCGTTTTTACCAACTCATTCAAGTTCATTTCTTCTTATACTTCCTCTTCATGTGTTGTTTACATCATAAAATAATAACTAAAGTATAATATATATAATTATATGTTATTATTATTTTTAAACTACCATATTATACCGTTTATCAATCCTATGAAAAGTAAAATCACCACACGTGCGTACACACGACTTACTGTCTCTATGTAGTAGTGTAATTAATTTTTCATCACCACTTTACTTGGATAGTTATAATGATGGAAATAATTTATATATATGATAATTATGACATGATATTGATTATTTAAAATTAATATACCACACAATTCCTTATCCTTTTAATCATTTAGAAATGATATCATCGCTCATGCATACATACGACTTACCATCTCCACGAAGCGATGCGATTCATTTTCTATGTTCAGAATTAAAGAATGGTTATAAAAATGAATTTAATGATTAATATTATATTTATTACATTAATATTATTTTTAATATGTTGGATCTATATCCTATGTAAGAGAACTGTAACTTTCAAGACAAAATAAGCATGAGAAAACAAGGCAATTAACACCCAAAACAGTGAAATGAATAAAATATTATTAATAAATGAATGGTAAAATGTTATAATAGGATCACATATGATATCATAAATATTAATATGATTTTATTATAAGTTAATATTATGTTTAAAACCACTATACATGAGGTCTGGAGACATACATAGGAAATTAGACCTAAGGTAAGGGTTTATTTCACAGTCTCATCATTATACAAGATTATTTATATTTAAGTCTATGCTAGTGAATATTTATCTCCATGTACATGTTTCCTAAAAATGTTTTTAATTTTTTTTAATTTTCTCCTATGAATGTATAAAGTACTTTTTACCCATGTTTTACTTTTTACAAAATAGTTTGAAAGGATTATTTTTATCATTTTCCAAACAAGGTACTTAGTGACTTTTCTGACAAAAAAATATGGAAGGAATGTTTTTTAACTTATATGGAATGAGAGGATTTTATCCAATTTCATGACACCTTAATGTATTGAATATTAATTTACGTGATTACAAGGTTATTTTTAAATAAATTTTTTTCCTTTGTAATTGCCCGGCTATTAAAAAAAATATTTCAAAATGGAAAGGATGTTTTCCTAAAGAATCATTTCAAGTGATCTTTCAAAATAACTTTCCATACAAGAAAAAATTATTTAATATGATCCAAGGATACTATCATTATTATTTATCTAGATATTTTATTTTTATGATGACATGATGTTTATGAATTCCATTACTTTTCATGGGTTAGGAAAATGATTAAATGTATATAAAACCCATTTTATTTCATGGATTCTGATATAATGAATGATTTATGATCTTACGACACACATACATATGGTTTTAATTATATAAAGGGTGATACCTATACCTACCTCCAATGCATTGGGTAAATATTTATATCTCATGAGATACACATGGATGGAATGGGAAGTAAACCCTGTTTAGTAAAATAGGGCTGGAACGGGAAGTGAACATGGTTCAGTAAGACAAGGTAAGAACAGGGAGCGAACCCAGTTCCGTAAAATACATTGTCCTCTATTGGTAGTGAACCTTTAACAATAAGGAAATTATTTTCTATGCTTATGTTTATGCCACAAATTTCATGTTTTATGTTAATATTACACTCTCATGGATCATGTTATTTTATTTCCTTATATTTCATGTCTTATGAACTACCAATATTTATTCCATCATTCAATATTATGATCTTTGATATATAGGTTATAATTTACAAATGTTGTGTTCATGTTTTTATACCATTATGCTCATATTATGCTTATAAAATCACTGTTTTATATATTTTTTACCCTTAATAAGCATATGAGCTCACCCATTTCTTATGTTTCTTTTCCCTAATATATGAAGAAAGGTATTAAGTGTGATATGAAAAAAATGGTTCTAGTTATGAAGAAATAAGTCGGAGACGATGTAGATGTTTTATGAACCAATTGATTATATTTTCAAGTTTACAAAGGCACTAAAACCATACAGTTCTAGCATGGTTTTTTATGTTATGTAATGAATATTCATCTAAAAATATTAAATATCTCTGTATGAAAAGTATGGTCCATTATAGTTGGTATTAAATCAAGGTTTATTTAACCTTTAGAAACTTGGATGATAAAACCTTAGTATGAACACTAAGGATAAGTCTAAGTATAATCTATAATACTAGAATTTTGATAATGATTAGAAATAAACTAGGATTAAACCTAAGATATCATAGATTGAAATTTTATAAGTAATTTCCCTTGATTATGCGGTTTTACCATTATTATTAGTGTTTCTCACACAATGTTTTTTGGTTTTAGTTAATGGTTGGAACCTAAAGGAACCAATTTAATGCTGAATATGACGGGAAATGTAACAATTGAACTCCTAAGAAACAAAATGTTATAGGAGTAGGAATACAAAATATTTTTTTCTATGATCACTCAAATTTATAAATATATGAATCATAATAGACTTCAAAATGAGAAATGGAGGGAACAATATTTCATTGATTTCTTCACGAGGTAGCATCCAACTTCTTTCAGTGGGTCTTCTAATCTTCTAGTGTCTAAGAAATGAATCAGTACAATTGAAAAGATATTTTTGGTTCTCCAATGTTACGAACATGAGAAATTCATTTTGGATGTTTATAGTTTGGAAGGTGAAGTAGATCAATGGTGTAATATTATCAAGAACACAGGGAAATGAGTTGAAATTGAATCCATGGAATGAGATGCATTCAAGAACTTATTTTTTAATAAGTTATTTTCCCGTATTCTTCATATGAAAATGGATAAGGAATTCCTTGAGTTAAAGAAAAATAATGATGAATATTTTTAAACCTATGAAACAAATTTTATAAGCCTTATGAGGTATGCTTCTGGCATTATCACCCAACCTGAAAGTAAGGTTGATCGATTCTTCAGTGGCTTAAAACCAAGTCTTCGAAGGGTGTCATCCATAAAAGAATTTAGTAGCTATAAATAAATAATTCTATGTTCTATCATGGTTGAGATGGATATTGGAGTTACCCATCAATCTTATGGTTTTGATAAGAAAAGAAATATGGAATTTAAGGGAAAATCTAAAAATCATGGAGAAAAGAAGACGATTATTCCTTTATGATTCAAGTGTGGAATGAAACATGGAGGAAATTATATTAAGGGGACTTGTAAATGTTTTAAGTGTATGAAATAAGGTCATCGGGAAATTTACTACCTAAGTGATGGGAAAACGTTAGATAATGATATGAATAGAGAGAAGGTTGTACAAAATAAACCTCCCATAATTCAATGCTTCAAGTGTAAGGAAAATTGGAATTATGCTAATGAGTTCCCAAATACAAGGGTTAACGATGATGATATATGTCATCATCCTCTTAAGGGAAAAGATAAAGGTAAATATCATGTGATCACTATTGGAGAAGTGAATTATGACAAAAAAGTGGTGAAAGGTACACTTACCATCCACTCTAAAATAGCTAATGTATTATTTGATTCTAGATCCACCCACTCTTTTATTTATAATGAATTTGATAAGGGTATCACTATATCTCCTCAATGATTATATGTTGAGTTATTTATGAAAACTTCTAATAGAAAAATGGTCACATCTCAAGTTTATAATTATTCTCTAATTGAAGTTTGTGGAAAAATGATTCCTATAAATCTTGTGATTCTTCCTTCAGTTTAATTTTATTTGATTTCTAACATGGTTTGGCTTTCTCTATATGGTTCTCATATAAATTTTTGAGGAAGATAAGTCACATTTCATATTTTGAATGAACCTATGATCATTTATCGATGAAAGGATAAATATAAACTTCCAATAGAAATTAATTCCATATTATGGTTCTTAATTCCTATAAATTAAGGTTATCTATCTCAGATAGTTGGTGAGAAAATCAACATTAAGGATACACCTATTGTATGAGAATTTATTAATGTCTTTATAGAAGAATTTATAGATCTTACACCAAATTTTGAAGTTGAGTTTTCAATAGAACTCATACATAGTGCTATGCCTATTTCAAAGACTCCTTATAGAATGGAACTAATTGAGTTATAGGAATTCATGAAGGAACTCAAAGATAATCTTGATAAGGGATTTATATGACCTAGTGAATCTCCTTGGGGTGAACAAATTCTATTTTTTAAGAATAAATATGGATCAATGAGACTCTACATTGATCACAGAGAACTTAACAAGATCACTACCAAGATCAAGTATCCTATCCCTCATATTGATGACTTATTTGATAAACTATACAAAGCTCAGTACTTTTCCCAGAATGATATTTGTTTTAGATATCATGAATTGAGGGTCAAGAAGGAATATATACCCAATACCACATACTATACAAGGTATGGAAAATATGGATTTATAGTGATGCCTTTTGGTCTTACTAATTCACCACTATATTCATGGGTTGAATGAATAGAGTCTTTAAAGACTATCTTGATCATTTTGTGGTAGTCTTTAAAGGCAATGTTATTATATATTCAAAGATCAAGGAAGAGCATGAAGATCACTTGATGATTTTACTGAAGACCCATAGAAAAGAGGAGATTTATGAAAAATTTACCAAGTGTGAATTTTGGCTTCATAAAGTTTCATTTTTGGGTCACATAATCTCAAGATAGGGTATATTTGTGGATCCAGAAAAGACAAAAGTTATTAAACATTGGCCTAGAATAACCATAGAAACAGAAATCCATAGTTTTCATGGGTTGAATAGATATTATCAATATTTTTTGAAATATTTATCATGATTATCTACTCCACTCACAAAGTTGAACCGAAAAGGAGTTAAGTTCATATAGACATAGGAATGTGAAGAGAATTTCCAGGAGCTAAAAAGAAGGCTGGCTAGTGAACCTATTTTCACATTACCATACAGTGGAGAAGGGTATGCAATCTATAGTGATGAATTTAATAAGGTATTGGGATTTATTATCTTTAAAAATAACATGGTTATAAATTATTTATCACAACAATTGAAGGTTCATTATAAAAATTACCTAACTCATGATTTAGAGTTAACTGTAGTAATATTTACATTAAAGATATATAGGAATTATCTTTATGGATGAAAGTATGATATATATACCGATCAAAAATGTTTAAAGTATATATTCACATAGAAAGAGTTGAATATTATCCAAAGAAGATGTTGAAGTTGATTAAAGATTATGATTTCTCAATACATTACCACCTTAGGAAAGAAAACAAGGTGGTAGATGATTTGAGTTGAAAGGACCATGATAGATTATCTATGATTAGGATAAAAAAAGATTCAATATTTTTATATTTTAAAAGGATAGACTTGTAAATATTAAAGTATGGGGAGAAATATTATCTGTCTTAAATGAATGTTAAACCATCTATATAAGTGAAGATTAAAGAGGTGCAGAAGGAATATGTAGAGCTATAAAAGAAAGTGAGAAATGTTTCATATTTCAACTTTAATTGTGATGGAATAATAAGGTTTAGGAACCATGTTTATGTCCCTCACATACCAAATTTAAATAAGTAACTATTGGATGAGCCTCATAGTTTATTATTCTCTATTCATCCTGGAAGCACAAATATGTATAGAGATGTAAAAGAGTATTTTTGTTGGAATGAAATGAAAAGAGATATCACAGAGTATGTTTCTCAGTGATTGATATGTCATAAAGTTAAGGATAATATAAATAAGTATAGAGGGATGATACAACCATTACCAATACCAGAATGGGAATGAGAAAACATCACCATGGATTTTATTGTCAGACTCCCCAGAACATCTGATGGACATAATGCTATATGGGTTTTAGTCGATCACCATAATAAGTCAGAATAATTCATTACCATTAGAGAATATTTTTAACTTGATCAGATTTCCAGAATATATATTAAGTAAGTGGTAAGATTTTATTGAGTACCACTTTCCATTGTATCTGATTGGGATCCCAGGTTTACCTTGAAGTTCTGATGAAATATTCAGCAGACTCTAGATATAGAGTTATGTTTTATCACTTCTTATCATCCTAATAAAATGGTAATTATGAGAAGAAAATTCAAACTCTATAATACATGTTGATAGATTTATCTATTTATTTCAAAGGTGGTTGGGATATACTCCTATCCTTGGTAGAATTTTCCTACAACAATATCTTTCACTCTTGCATTCAGATGACTTCTTATGAAGCCCTATATGGTAAGAAGTGCAGAACTCCAACATGTTAGAATGAAGTTTGGGAAAGAAAGCTACTGGTACCTATTCTAGTTTAGAAAATCGTAGATAAGTTTATATCCATTCAACAACACATAAGATCAGCCCATAGTCGAAAAAAAAGTTTTGTTGACAATCATAAACAAATATAAAGTTTAAAGTGGGTGAGAAGGTATTCCTATGAATATCACCCTGTAAGAGTGTGATGATATTTTTAAATAAGGGAAAGATAATCCCTAGGTATATTGTTCCTTTTGAAATTATTGTTCATTTTGGGATGATATTTTATTTATTGGTGCTTCCACCGAATCTCTCTCAAGTTCATGATGTGTTCCATATATCTCTTCTGAGGAAGTACATACCAGATACTTCAAATATACTAAACTCAGAGGTCATAATATTAGACCAAGATATTTTTTATAAAAAAAACTATTAAAGATTTGATATCCTAGAGAAAAATCTATATGAAACAAGACCACTTGACTAGTTAAAGTTTTTTGGCGAAACCACCAATTTGAGGAAACTACGTGGGAATCTGAGGATGTGATGAGGCAGAGGTATACACATATATTTGTATCTAATTGAAAAATTTTGAGGGATAAATACATTTTAGGGGGGTTAAAATGTAACTCTTTTAGATTTTTATGAAATATTTTTATTTAAATAATTTGATTTCTTCGATAACTTGCATTTCACACAACACTGAGTTTTAAACGAACCATGAGATACTAGTAAACACAACCATTATATTCTAGCCGTTATATTAGAGGGAATGAAAATTAAAAGCTAAATTATTAAAAAATATATGATATAATCAAATATAAAATTAATTCATTAGTTATCAAATGATTAAAATTTTAAACAAAAATAATTTTAACATAAAAGTGATTTTTTTTTTCTGAAAATTTGTTTTATGCATGCAATAAAGTTTACATAAATATATTAAATTAATCTTGGTGAATTATTTTAATTAAATTTTTATATTATTTAATTAATAATTTTTTTTAAATATTTAATAAATATTTTTCTAAGATTAGGATAAGAACAAATCCATTTTTTATGTTTGAAAATGTACTTTCCCTAAAAAAGCATTTTTTGTTACATTTTGTGCAGTTAATTTAAAATTAATTTATTAAATTTATAGGTATTGAATTAGATAAATTTAATTACTTATTTAGAATCATGAGGATCAAATTTGGTAATTATTACCCTTTTATTTATAGTCAATATGAATAGTAAATGTGTTAAAATTTATTACCTCAGTAAAGGGTAAAATGGATTAATCTGGATTAAAAATAAGTGCTAAGGCCATAAGTTTTCATACTATTTATTATTGTATTAAGTTAATTCTACCATTAAAACCTAATGTTTGAAATTTTGTTATTTAATGGACACTTTTCCATGAAAATGTCTTATATATTATTTAAATCAAAGAAAATCACATAATGTCATTTTCTTTATATTAAATACCTCTTATGTGTAAAAATGGGGATAAACATAGGTTATGAAGGAATATAAATTTCAATTTTGATCTTAATAAAATTATTTTCATGATATAAATTTATTTACAAATTTTGGGCAACTTAGATAATATTATGACCTTTATAATCTTTTATTTAATGAAAAGTCAAACATGTCACACTCTTATTTTTAATAAGTATAATATTTTTAATATAGGGTTAAACTAAACATATGATCAAATATAAATATTATTTGTAAATATAAAAGATTTATATTCATCATGTAAATTATTAATAATTTTTATAAATTAAATAATCACCCTAAATGCTTACACAACACTGATGTAGTAATTATTCAATTAGCAAAAAATAAAATAAATGATATTAAAAATATTAAAATTAAATTAATTTGAGATATTTAAGGTAATACATGAATTATATAGATTAACTTGACATGTTAGGGATATAATAATTTTTTTTTTCTAATTTTACATGTTTTCGTCATGTTTTTAAAATTCAAAATTGTGAATAGTATCAAAATCGACAATAATGATATTTTATGGGATTAATATTTTATTAAATTATTTAGAAATAATAAATATATTTAAAAAATACAAAATTATTATTATATGGTCTAAAATTTTATAAATTGACCATTTATTCACCAATTTATGCAACATAAGTAAAATTACAACCTTTTAATATTTAAAATTTTTGTTATTGTAGTTACAATTAAATAGGTTAACTAAGGGTTAATAAAAATGATAAGGTTAAAAATAATACCAAAACTTATCTAAAATATATTTTTTATGAGATTAATACATTTAAATTTGGGGTTATTTTAATAGAAATTTAATTTATTATAATTTAATATTTTGAGAAATTCCAAAAGTGCCTCTCACCTCAATTATAAAAGGGAACCTCCTCCCTCACTTATTTACATCACTTTGAGCCTTTTAGATAAACAAAAATCTATCCATTACTCTTAACTAAATCCTTATCCAAGTTATGGAGCTTATGGTATTCCTAAAATACCAATCTAAGATCCCTTAAGAAGATATCTAAAGGAAGTCCACCGAAGAAGAGGTAATCGTTTTCACTAACCCATCAAAGTTCATTTTTTATTATACTTCCTCTTCATGTGTTGTTTCCATAATAAAATAATAAATCCAGTATTATATATATAATAATATTTAATTATGATTATTAAACAACCATATTCTACCTTTTATTTATCATATGAAAAGTGAAAGCACCACACATGCGTACGTGAGGCTTACCGTCTCCACGTAGCAGTGTAATTTGTTTTTCATCACCACTTTACATGGATCATTATAATGATGGAAATAATGTATATATATGATAATTATGACATGTGATTTATTTTTTAAAATTAACATACCATTATCTTCCTTATCCTTTCAACTATTTAGTAATGATATCATTGCTGATGCATATGTATGACTTACCATCTCCATGAAGCGAAGTGATTCATTTTCTATGTTCAACATTAAAGAATGGTTATAAAAATGCAATTAATGATTAAATATGATATTTATGAAATTAATATTATTTTTTATATGTTTTATCTATATCCAATGCAAGATAAATGGGACTTTTAAGACAAAATAAGCTTTAGAAAACAAGGCAATTAACACCCGAAACAGTGAAATGAATAAAATATTATTAATAAACGAGTGGTAAGATGTTATAGGGGGATCTTATATGATATCATAAATATTAATATGATTCTGGTATAAGTTAATAATATTTCTAAAACCACTATAAAATAGGTTCTGACACATACGGAGGAAATCAGACCTAAGATAAGGGTTTATTTCACAATCTCATCATTAATCAGGATTGTTAATATTTAAGTTTGTACTAGGGAATATTTCTATTCCATGTCCATGTTTCCTAAATTTTTTGTCAAAAATGTTTTTTATATTCTTCCATGAATGTTTAAATTCATTTTTACCTATGTTTTACTTTTTTAAAAAATGGTTTGAAAGGATTATTTTTATCATTTTCCAAACAAGGTACTTAGTGACTTTTCCGACAAAAAAAACACCGAAGGAATGTTTTTTAACTTATACAACATGAGAGTATTTTTCCAATTTTATAAAACCATAATTCATTTAATATTCCTATACAAGATTAAAAGTTTATTTTCCAAGAAATTTTTTTACTTTGTAATTGCATGGCTATTCAAGAAAAAACGTTTTCAAAATGGAAATGATATTTTACTCAAGAATTATTTCAAGTGATATTTAAAAATAATTTTACATATAAGAAAACATCATTTGATATGATCCAATGATACCATACTTATTATTTATTTTTATGGTTTATGATTATTATAAAATGATTTTTATAAATTTTGTTACTTTTCATGGGATAGAAAATGACGAAATGTTTATGAAACCCATTTCTTTTCATGGGTTATGATATAATGAATGATTTAAAATCTTGTGGAACACATATGTATGGTTTTAATTATGTAATGGGTGGGAACTATATATAACACTAATTCATAGGGTAAATATTTATATCTTATGTAATAGATAAGGATGGAATTGGGAGTAAACACAGTTCAGTAAAATAGGTCTGGAATGAAAAGTGAACCAGATTCAGTAAGATAGAGCTGGAATGGGGAACAAACCCAGTTCATTATGGGTATTTTTAAACTATTATATCCTTGGTAGAGAGACTTGAATAATAAGAAAATGATTTTATATGATTACATTTATTCCATAGATTTCATGTTTTATGTTAATATTATTCTCTCATGGATCATTTTCTTTGATTTTCTTATGATTCGGGTCTTATGAACTGTGAAGGTTTATTCCATCATTCAATATTATGATATTTGATATGTAGGGTATAATTTAAAAATGTTGTGTTCATTTTATTATACCCTTATGCTCATATTATTCTTATGAAATCATTTTTTATCTTCTTTTTTTTACCCTTACTAAGCATATGAGATCACCCATTTCTTATGTTACTTTTCCTCAGGATATAAAGAAATGTATTAAGTATGATATGTGGAAAAGGTTTATAGTTATAAATAAATAATTTAGAGACAATATAGATGTTTTATGGACCAATTTTTTATGTTTCCAAGTTTTCAAAGGCACTAAACCCATACGGTTATGGCACAGTTTTGTAAAATTATGTAATGAATATTCATCTAAAAAATGTAATATATCTGTTTGAAAAGTATGGACCGTTATAATATGACTGTTTGGTACAGGGTGGTAAATGGATACGTGGAATATGTGGCATTTTCTAATACATTTCACTCCTAAATATGGTATTCTTACTGACATAGTGCTAAATTAGGTGGTGCAAAGGTTCATGGAAGCATGATTAGTACATGATGACCCAACGATTATGTGGTTTATTCTATACATATGTCTTACTTTCATGTTGTGGAATAAAACCTATATATATACATGCAATTATGTAAAGGAAAAATTGGTGGTGTCCTACTGAGTTTATACTTCCACCCTATATATTAATCTTAATGTGCATGAAAAATCTATGATTATGGATCTAGGGAATGGAAAGTGCCCAGTGATAGGGAGTCGAGGAGATGGTGCATGGTGACAGAGGAAATATTGGGATAGACTCCAGAAATAATATGTAGTGTATATTTATTTTTATATTACTTTCTTATACATTGGTTGACCAACCACATTGGGGGTCCTTGGTTTATTTTCTTTTTGACTCTATAATACTTGACATGCTATCTGATATAAAATTTATTTATTTTTATTTCCAATTTGTTATTATGGGATGTTTATTTATAATTGTATATGATTATGGTGTATTTCTATTGATAGTGAGGTTATAGTCTCCCCAATAAATTATTCAAGCTCTCCATTATTTTCAAAAACCTCTTTCATATAGGGAGGTGAACATGAGTTCATGTGGCACTCCAGTCCAGATCAGGTGATTCGAGTTAGGGTGTTATATCAAAAATCCCCACAAGAGTAAGCATGGAGTAATAGGTAGCCAAGAATAACTTTTCTTGATAAGGCATAAGACTCCAAGATAGTGATTAATTTGACTCAAATTTCCTCACCCACAGTTATTTACTCAAGAGATAATTCAATTCTATTACAATTCTAACACTTAATATTAATTTCTTAATTTCAGTGGAAATACAAGTTGAAGTAAAGGTAGAATAAAAATAAATCAATTATTATACCTAATAAGTAACTACTTAAAATTATGTATGATAATTTAAAGAATCATTTTAAA
The DNA here is from genome assembly GCA_963277665.1 of Viscum album. Classification (NCBI taxonomy): domain Eukaryota; kingdom Viridiplantae; phylum Streptophyta; class Magnoliopsida; order Santalales; family Viscaceae; genus Viscum; species Viscum album. The sequence continues at coordinate 1,595,070,323 of OY728155.1, read as the reverse complement.
TACTTTTAAACCAAATCATACACATATTCACAATATAACAATTATATCCATGAATAAAAAACAAGGGAATAATAATAAATAAATGAATAATTCATGAATTTCAACATGAGATAAACATTTATGAAAATTTCATAAATAAATTATTAAAACTTTATAATTTAGTCATGGATAAATATGAACAATACAATTTTATCCAGTGTGAACTTTTCATATTATCATTTTCATGGTTTTAATATGAACTCCTACATATTTTAGAAATTTATAAGATTTATGAATTTTTTTATTATCAAATAATAAAAATTTCATAAATTATGCAAGAATTTAAACAAATCACACATTATTTTTAAATAAGGATTCTAATCTAAATGTTTTATATTTACATTTATGATATAATCATAAATAAATATATTTTTTTAATATTTTACCTTATTTTAACAATATAAATTCAATTTAAACCTATATCACTTATTCCAAAATGTTTTTGGTGTAGTTTAAATTTCCTTAGGATTTTATGTGAGCCTAGAGGAAATTTACAAGTGAAGGTTTTAGAGAAATTTAACAAAAAATTAAATTTTATTTAAAATTATATTGACCATATATTTTCACCATGGAATGGTTTTACATAGGTACAACTATTGTAATGGGAAACACCATATCTTTTATCTATGAATATAAGACATTTTTTTCAGACCAATCATGGGTGTTTTGGGATAAAACCATGCTATGGTATTACTTAGTAAAATACCTTACCAACAGAATAACACTAGCCATTTTCTCAATCCATGTCATTTTGGAAGATCAACCATGGATATTTTCCATCCAAAACATATCATGGCCTTGAAACCAAGACTAATTTTCTATATAACAAGTCATTTACATATACCAATCCAACCACAATTCAATCTATCTAAACACATCATGGTCCATATCATGAGTGTTTTATATGGATATTTTAAAGAAACATTTCATTTTAGGAAAACTGATACATGGAATTTAGATAACCATGATGTGGAAGTATAAAAAATGATACTCTATCTTCATGAAAAACATAATGGACATTTTTTTTTACCCATTTTGTGGTCTTATAACTTTTAAAAAAACTATTATGTCATGGTTTAACAAAAACTCAAGAAAAATGGCCATTTTAAACTGATCCAATGATAATTAATTTTCATTCATTATTTTTAATAACTTCACAATTTTTTTGATCATAAAATATACATATTTTTCTTGAAAAGTTTATGTTTTGATATTAAATACAATTTGAGATCATTGTTTGAATTCATAGTTTTTTATAATAGTTTAGTATACTAATCATAAATTTTTATATTATAATCAAAGTCATGTGATTTTTACTTTTTAGTTTTCCTATAATATTTTTTTTCATATCATTGAATATAATCTTGTGTTAGATCATTTATTTAAATTTCTATTTAGATCATGGAATAAAACCCGACATTTTTTTCATGCATCCTAGACCTGTTGTGATTTTTTTATAACTATTCAAAATCAAAAAGCCAAAAAGCCTTTAAACTCTATTTATGAAAGAAAAACATTTGGGCCTAAATTGTGTAAAAATATTTTGGTCCAATTCATTAATTAATTATCCCAACTAAATTATTAAATGAAGACCCAAAAAACTATCCACAGTTTGGAAAACTCTCAATGATGAGACCATATCTCCCAAACAACCAGTCAAAATGATCTCAAATTTTGTACGGAGAAGTTAAAAATCACAGGAAACGTGTTATATAAATTTTATGAGTCAAAATTATCCATTTTTGAAGGATATAAATGAATTGGAAAATGATATATTGGAATGTGAATAGATTATCAAGACAATCAATATGACTTTAGTATTTAAGACATAAATTTTGATAATTGTCTCCAGTTGAATTGATTTTTTTGGTATTTCTCTAATAGATATAATAATGAATTTATAGATGATATATTTTTTGATTCTATGGAATTTTATTTCAAATAGGCATACACAATCAAAGGAAAGAATTAAAGGGAAAACCCACCACCCATCTTGCTTATAAACATGTGTCTCCACTTATATCCAAATGGTTAATTTTTTTAGAAGTGATAGAGGATATTTTGGAATATTTATACCAACATATAAGGTTTTTAGGATATTTCACACTCTATTTATAATAGTATATACCCATCCTAATCGTTTTTCACTTTTCATTATTGTAATACCATAAGTGTTGTGGTAATTTGACATTTAATATTAATGAAAGTTTCCTATTCATATCTTAACTATATTCAAATTAAATAAATCTATTCTTATGTTTTTAAAGTAGTTTAAATTTAGTTGTAATCCCATTCCCAAATATCCTTCTAATTTCATTACAAGTGTGTTTTTTATATTTTATTCATGTTTGACTTTGGACAATATAGATATTTTCCCACTTTATATTTTATTTTCATTTTCCCTCAATCATATACATCTATAAAAAAATTATTCACCATTTATATGGGTTATTAAAAATCCCTTATGGGTAATTATAGGTTAGTGATGATGAATTGATCATGAGAAATCACACTTTATGATTTCCAAATTGACGTTGTGTTCCTTCATCGAATGTGTCATGGGTTATTGGCATATTTGATGAATTTGAGGGAACCATGGATTATTATAACTCTTGAGACATAATTTTTCCTGGAATATTGAACCATTCAAAAACTAATTATTTTTTTGGATGAAATATCAAGTTGATTCCTATATTATAGATTAAAATTTATGAAATTTGATAATACTCATACAATGTTTTGAATGTTAATTTAGCATTATGTTTTTTATTTATTAATGAAATTAATCTATTAAACACATAAATTTTGTACTAAAACCATATTATCATAAATAGTTTCATTCAAATTAATTTTTTATTCCTTATAAAGCTCTGTAAAAATAACCCCCCCATTTCATTGATAAAAAACTTTAATTGATTCCAAAATAATAATACCATCACTCAGGAATTGAACCAAGTGACACTATATAAATTATAGTAGAGAATCAGTTATTTGATAGTTTATAGGTGAAATTAATCCACAATTAAAATTTTCATCATTAATAAGGATGATTCTATAAGGAATGGATTATTCTAGTTTGTATTGTTAAAAAAATATTACACTCTATTGATTTTTTTTTTCAAAATCCATAAAGTTAAAATTTATAAAAATATCACAGAGTAACTGTGAATGGCATATAGCCTCCAAAATAATCCCTCCCATTTGTTTGATCCTGAAATTGATCATACCCTTTATCAATCTGGGAGGAAAAATCAAGTAAATAAAAATTTACTTCATCTTTTTTCCATCCACTCCATTGGCCTCAAAATATAAAACCCTTGGGAATAAACCTTGAAATAAATCATTATCTTAAAAATTAATTACCAACCCATTGATATTTAATATATAAAAATAGAGGTTAATTTAAAACATATATTTGGTTTGATATATATTTTATACCATGGGATCACTGGAGAAGATACTCATTTTCATCTTAAGGAATTAGAATTTTTCTGCTCTAACATGAAACATCATGGGGTTTGGGATGAATAAAATAAATCATAAAGAATTAACTTTTGTATCACCCCAATAGGAACAACTAATTTGTTTCCTAACCAAAACATCACATGACCTCAGGTACAGTTCCCTGTATTCCAGATATTGTTGACTAGTGGGGTGAGCCGTTGGGGTGACTATGACCTTGATATCATAACCATCAATAAAAAATAAAAAACCAAAACAAAATCTATAAAAAAATAATTAGAGTACACATAATAAATAATATATCCAGGTTATAAAAAATGAATATGCATTTATATAGGAATACATCCTAATATATCACCAACTAGGCTGATCACATATACAAAATAAATAAAGAAAAAACTATGAAGAGACTACACTACCATCCCCAAGACACAACTCCATCCCATCTCTAAATCCCTTTCAAGTTATTCTAGCTTGATCCATTGTACAACTTGTGCTCAGAATACATCTCATTATGGTCTCACTGGGTGCTTCTAATGCACAATATTTTATATATGTATATACAATGAAAAGAAATAACATAACCATAAAACACTAGCATACACATCAGGTTATTATGTGTTAACCAGTCCACCATGACACCAAAACATACCTACTTCATCCAATGCTATAAATAAAGTCACCTCATACTATATAACCTGTCCCAACCTATACCCAAAGACTCAGGGTAGGTTACATACCAAATCTCAAACCATACATGAAAATGTATGGTTGGATGTCCACAAAATCTGGCCACTAATCTAACTTAGGTTAAGACCCATACCATGAATTTTACACATCACACCAAGCCTTGACCTCTACCCCATTATTAGGGTAGGAATCAAAATGGAAACCCAACTACTAACTTCTCACTCAAGGAAGGGTCCTTCCAACACCTTATAACTCAATATGAGGCCATAAATCTAGTCCCACACATCATCACATATCACAAACCAACCACTACCTTCTCACTCCAGGTAGGGTCCATGCCAAAAACTTCTCACTGAAGGTGAGGCCATCCATCCAGTCTCATTACAAATCACAAACTAGACCTAACCTCCTCATTAAAGGTAGTCCTTTCCAACAATTTATCACTCAATGTGAGGTATAAACATGTCACATTCCATAAATTTAAAACCCACCATCCTCTCATGAAGGAAAAAGTTGAATTCACCTTTTTACTCAAGTTTGATGAAAAATAATATCTATGACCACACCTTCTCACTAAAGGCGGTCCCTTCCAACACTTTCTCACTCAAAGAGATCCCATACACAGAGATCTCATCCGCACCCACATCACTGATATCTTCTTATCAATAATGTACATAGTCAGAATATGCATTCTACAATAAATAGGAAAACACATCTCATCCCACATGCTCACCAAATCACAAACTAGGTGACAGTCATTGAAGATCTTGTACCATGATCCAAAGCACATAAAATTATCTATATAACCATGTAGGAAAGTCTTGTAAATGACGTCTTGGTCATACATGCACAAAATATTGAACCTATCAACATTCACATCTCACCCATATGGGTATCCACTGGGGTCCTCAGACCCATCTTAGTCTCTTCTCATTACCACCAACTTGCACTTATAACCCAAATATAACCTCACAACTTGTAGGCCCTACCTGTGTAATGAATCAAATTTTCTTGATTTTATTTTTAGAAATTATTTGGGACAATTACAAGACCAGGCACTGAGACGACATGTGATTTTGAGGCCCGGTGTGCCCAGAATCGCTTCATTGAAAAATGTTAAGTTTTTAATAGCACATGCACATGAATTTTCATAAAAAGTGAAATAAATTTTAAGAGATTTCCCGAATCATAAATCATAGGGCACCATTGATGCTAGAATGGTGGATTTACCCTAGGTGTGAGCTAACTTTGGTCACCATGGGTCATATGTAGAAAAAGTCACCAGGGGCGTAACTATAAATAAAATAATTAAATAAAGATATTTTATTTTAAAATACTAATAAATCATAAATGGTAACTTTTATTATAAATCTGAGACCACTGTTGAGTTCATAAGTGGGTGTTTTTCTTAGGTAAGGCCTAACATCGGCTAGTGCGGGCCAGTCGTGAAAGATAATTTTTGGACATAAACATCATTAAAATAACTTAATAAAAATTATTTTTGACACAACATTGGTTTTCTTTTAATATTGACTATTTTCAGAAATACAGGGTTTTGACATAACCTTTTAAATACTCTGAGACAAGTAGATGGAGCTCTCTCCAATGAATGCTGACGGATTGGAGAATCAAGAACAATGAACCTCAGATTTGAAGGATCTTGACCACAACAATGACTCGGTGACCATTCTTTATCAGCGATTGAACCAAATCGAGGAAAGGTGTTTTGGTTTTGATTATTATTTTCCCCATTGTTGAAAATAAATGATGAACGTGGATCAACCAATGAAAAAGTTGACCTGCAGATCGCTTGTTCTTACAGGATGGGTGTAATTGTGGGGTTTTATTCTCGGGGTTGATTTGATTAAGGATCTGTTATGATTTTGTGATCATTCTTATAGAATGGACTGAGGCCTAAGTGATAAATGGATGAGGTTTGATCCATGTGTTGTTCCTTGTTCTTTTCTTCCCTGATGTTCTTCATGTTCTTTGTGTTCTTCGCGTTCCTCATGGTTTATGAATGGATGATCGTTGCACCTCTGTTTCTTGGCATAATGACCTGAAATTGAAGATCTAATGTTAGGGAAACCTATCAGAGGCATGATTATGATGGATAATGATAGATCAAATTAAGTTGGGAGATATCTCCATTCAAGTGGTTTTTCATCAGGATGAACCGTGATGTTGATCCGAGCCCAGGGTGATGAAGAACGTAACCTGAGGATCAGAGACGTGCCTCTGTTTTGAAAACGGAAGCACCAGTGACCCATGAAAGGGGACACCAGTGAATTGATGTGGTTATGACCATGTATACCATGTCTTATCCATAGTTGGAGGAGCCTACAGTGGTGGGGGATACCAGGTAGGTGGACGTAGTGGCCGTTCACGTTGAACGTGGTGGCGCTACACTGACCATGGGGGGAACACGGTCCAAAAGACCACGAGTGGCGTAAAGGAAAACCCGTGTGTGTGGGATGAATCAGTGGGGCTGGACCACTCTAGTGACCCAGCATATTGGGTCTAGCGTCCCAATGGGCCAGGCTGGATTGTGTCAGGTCGGGTCGACCGGACTGGGCTAGGTCGACCAACGGGTTGGGTCAGAACCTTTTTCAGTAAAACAGTCATAACTTTCAAATGTAGTGTTTGTTTGATAAGAATTATATAGTGTTAGGACCCTTTCTACGAGGAGGTCATTTTTAGACATCTTGATGGGTTTTCAGTTAGACCAAAAAATGTTTGGAGCTTTCTATTTCTCTATTTCTATGAGGGTTCGATGCAGGATCTCATTCCCATAATATAGGATGACAATAGAGGTTGAGAACATACACTTGGTCTTTTACTATGAGGGTTCGATGAAAGACACCATTACAGTTATAGATAATGACCCATGTTATGAAGTAAGTTGTCTTAGCCCATCTTTTAGAGTTGAATCAGTGGGTTGGAACATGTATCGCAACAAGAGGCCCAGTAGGTCCTCACTTATCTTCGTGGTACCTTAGATAGGGTTTGTGGAGAAGGTATGAACAATATTTATATGGGAACCTATCCCCTATCTAGGATGATGTTTCCAGTACGTCTAGGATCCCCCAGTGAGACCTAGGTGTGGTGGACCCCTTATCTATGTATCAAGATTAGATTCTTTCCGTTCTACGTGACTAGACCTGATGGGCATGATTTGGGCATTTTTTAGTGGATGATGTTTGACTGTGATTTATCGAGACTCCATGTCTTATCTAGATTGAATTGCTAATGGAAACTATGTGACTTATCTATACCATGCGTCTCTATGGTTACTTTTGGTAGATATGTTCTACATGATTCTATTAGATATATCGAGGAGTGAGATCTCCTGGGAAGAGCATGCTACGAGTGGATCCATGTAGCTGGAAGTGGGTGAGAATTTGAAGATTTGAATCATTTATGAGTATACCTATATGTTCTTCTTATATGTGTTTTCAACACATACCTATGTTGAGATAACTATATATTCTTATTGGTGTTTCCTTTGGGGTATTTACTTTTTGTTTTCGAGGTGTCCTACTGAGTATTATTTTACTCATCCCTCTATGAGATTTTCCCATGCATGTCGTATATTGTGTAGAAGATTGGAACCTTGACAGATTCTTAGGTGTATTGGGACCAGGTGGTGCTTGGAGAGACTAGAAAATCAAGGTGTTCTCCTACGACTTCAGATAGCTAAGAAGTACCTTGCCCTTCAGGTAAGGTTTTCCATGGATGAGTTTCAAGAGCTTGTGCATTCACTTTTGCAGACTCTTTCTTTGGTGGGATCATATTCTGGTCCAGTTTTACTTTACTAAAATTTACTTTCCTATCATACTCTATGGATGGTATCTTAGTGTATTCATGCATTGTTTACTTAGTGTTTTTACATTTCAATATTTTGGGCTTGGAGATGTGTGCGTGTGTACAATTACTTAAGAAAATGCCTCCCATTTGTGGGATATGCCTACTTGATGCTATTAACCAGCCCCAAGCCTATTGGAGGAAGGCTTGGGGTAGTCATGGAACAAACCTATATGGGATGGGTCATGATAGAGTGGTATCAAAGGGGGTTAGTTCTACTTTAGGACCAAGAGTACGTGATATTGGTTTGGGCGATAGTGTTAAGTGTTTCGAGTTCATATTTCAGGCCAGGGACTAAATTTTTGGTGCGGGGGCTGATGAATCAATACACCAGGACTCGTTTCATGAAAATATAAAGGTACATGCATTATATAGGAATGAGTTATGTTTTCCATGTCCTTCTTGAGTCAGCTCACTAGGTATACTCTTTTTATAGTGAAACATCTTGTTTTCTTATAGGATTTATTCATGATGTCAGCTAGTGAGATTTCCGTAGTAGTATCGAGAGTTTTAATTGATGTTTCATGAGGTCTCCCTGAGGGGAGCTAGTTACAAAGCAGTTTTTATTCAGGATGGTTAGAAGGTGGCTCTTTCTCTTGTTGATCAGTTCGTAGATCCAACTCTAGTGGTTCAGGTGGATTCAACTTGACATAATGAGTTGTGCATGGATATTTTGGTGCTTTATGATAATATGTAGGGTTTGAGAATGTATCATAGGCTTCCAAGGCAATGATCACCTGAGATGTAGGGTCAGAAGGACCTACCGATATTAGGTGCGCAACATAAGATGCAAAATAAGAGGTTTCATCGAAGGCCCCAAGGGCACCTCAGTTACTCGAAAGGGAGACTTTTCTATACTTTTTAGGGGAGAGTACATATCATGCAAGATTTTCCCACCATTCAGGATAAAACCAGAGAGTTGGTTGATGAACCGCCAAGGAAGAGGAAATAGTAGGAGTAGACTGATCTGTCGTGCGGTGGACATGGAATAGGAGCTGGGGAAGTAGTATGAGGTGACCAACATTTTGGAGTTTCACCAGCACCACCCCCAAGTGGTCCATACCAGACTCAGGGAGCTAGAGGATATAGGAGGAGATAGTTGTAATCTATTGAGGCTTGTGACCCCAGGACTCCAATAATGGTTCAAGGTATGATCTATGTCTTTCTACTCTAGCTGCAGTAGATAGACACAAAGGCTAGTGTTTTCCCTTCCTACCACTTTCCTTGTTTGATACTTAGAGATTCTGGTTAAACCATTGACTTGATCCTTATGTTTAGATACACCTACTAGAGGAGACTCGGTGATCACACACTAGTGCTGATAGTGTGACCTGACTCTTAAAGGCGAGGGTTTTGGTTGGGATCTCTTGGTATTAGCATTGAGGCCTTACGATGTCATTCTTAGTATGGATTCATAGCCACAGTTCATGATTAGATTGATTTTTTAGGAAAAGGGAGTGGTTCTTCTGTGATAATAAAAACCATATTTCTCTTTTTATTGTAAAAAGGGAAATCCTTATAGCTCAGGATGGACTCATGCATAAGAGGGTGCAACTGATTACTCTTTATTTGGATATCTAGACCCTCAGTGTAATAGACGTTTTGAGTCCTTGGTTTACTGTAATGGTGGCAGAGTATAAGGACGTATTCCATGAAGATGTTCTAGGATTACCTATCCACCGAGAGATAGAATTCTATGCTGATGTACACCCTGAGATGATATTGATATCTACACCAGCATATCGGATGGTTCCCATAGAGATTCATGAGATGATCATTCAATTGGATGACTTGTAGAGGATGGGCTTCGTGAGACCCAATGTTTCAACCTGGATAGCCCCAGGTGGTCTTTTTTGATAACATAATAGTGTACTCAACATCTGAGAAAGAGCACACAATACACTTGTGGATGGTCCTGGATACACTTTGAGAGCACCAGCTACATGGGAATCTCTTGAAGTGTCAGTCCTAGATTCGAGAGGTCCTTTTTTTTTCTGGGTCACATCATCTCAGAGACTGGAGTTGCAATGGATCCAATGAAGGTTGAGGCAGATTTTGATGAGCTCTCACCTCTTGAGGTTTCTAGAGGAGGGTGTTGAGTATGTAGTGTTCTGTGATGCATCAGGAACTGAGATTGGTTGTGTCCTGATGCAGAGGTAAGTAGTGATTTCCAATAGTTTACTCCATTTGAAATCACATGAGTATAACTCTGCAACCCATGATCTTGAGTTAGCAGCAGTAGTATTCACATTGAAGATGTGGTTATACTATCTGTTGATAGAGTGATTTAACGTCTACTTTGACCACAAGAGTCTCAAGTATATATTCTCTCAGAAGTATTGGAACTTGAGACAAATGTTTTGTCTAGAGTTCCTCCTGAACTATGAATTGGAGATTTTTTATACTTCTAGGAAGGGGAACATGGTAACAGACACTCTCCGTAGGAGATATAGATTACAGTTTCTGAATGAGTCATCAGAGCAGTTAACTTCATTGCAGATATCCATTGTGGATGGAATTATAGCAAATTATCTCCAATCAATGTTTGTCACCCCTTCACTCTTATGGAGATTTAGGGAGGCAAAAATTAGAGTTACCAACTTTGAGACTCTACATCCTCAAATGTCCATAGGGAATGCCTCTGATGGATATTCAAATGGTGGGGAACATACTGTTCTTTTTAGAGGACACACAATGATACTAGTGGCATTGCGAGAGGAGGTTCTAATAGAGTTTCATGCATCCCCTTTAAATCATGATTCCTATTTCACATTCTAGTTGTGTAAGGGATTACAAGAGGCGTTTGGGACTCAATTACACTTGACCAAAATGTTTCACTCATAGGTGGATGAACAAACTAAACGGGCCATTCAGGCTTTGTAGAACATGCTACGAGCTTGTATATTAAGTTTTGGCTGTAGTTTAGAGGATCAACTATCTATAGTAGATTTTGAGTACAAAAACATCTACCCATCCACCATCATTATGGAACCATTTGAGGCTTGGTATAGGTGACCCTGTAGGTCACCACTTTGTTGGAATAACCCAGGAGAGTCATTACCCATGGGCCCAGAGTTGGTGCAGGAGACTATAGAGGAGGTGAAAGTTATCCAGAAGTGTATGAATACTAAAAAGATCCATAAAAAATCTTATGATGATAGGTGATGAAGGCCTTTTGAGTATGAGGAGTGAGACCATGAGTTCCTTTGGGTATCTCCTCAATGCATGATATGTAGATTTGGATAGGATGGAAAGCTATCTATGAGGTTCATCAACCTTTTCTTTCCAGATATTTCATAGAGTTGGTGATCTGGTGTACTGATTGGATCTACCCCCGTAGTTGGACCTGGTACACAATGTCTTCCATGTGTAACAACTGAAGAGATACATGCATGATCCATCACACGTCATTGATTGGGGTGGGATGGACCTTGACGATGGGGTGACTGTTGCTAGGTACCCAGTGGAGAACACAGATTGATAGAAGGGGATCATTTGTGGGTAGTTTATTCCTATAGTGCGCGTTCGGTGGTGGCACATGAATCTCCAGGAGAGCACATGGGAGTGGGAGACTCAGATTCATGCTCAGTACCATCAATTGTTTATGTAGCCATTTTTTTTTGGATTTTAGGTACATAAATCCCTAAGGTGAGGATAATTTAATAACAAGAATTTTCCTAATTTTATTGTTAGAAATTATTTTGGAAAATCCTGAGACTAGGCGCTGAGACGACATGTGATTCCGTGGCCCGATGTTCCAAGAATCTCTTCGTTGAAAAATGTTAAGTTTTTAATAGCATGTGCACACAAATTTTCTTATAAATTGAAATAAATTTTAATTAGTTTCCTAGATCATAAATCCAAGGGAACCATTGATATCATAATGAAGGCTTTACCCTAGGAATAACCTAACTTTGGTTGGTGTGGATCATCTGTAGAAAAATTCACCAAGGGCGTAACTATAAATAAAATAATTAAATAAAATTATTTTATTTTAAAATCCTAATAACTCATAAATGGTAAATCAGATTAGAAATTTGATACTACCATTGAGTTTTTAAGGGGGTGTTTTCCTTAGTTAATGCCTAACATCGGCCGACGTGGGCCATCTGTGAAAGATAGTTTTTTGGACGTATGCATCATTAAAATAATTTAATAAATATTATTTTTGATAGAGCATTGGTTTTCTTTTAATATTTCCTATTTTTAGGAATACAAGGTTTCAACATAACCCTGGAAATCCTCTGAGGTAAGAAGATAGATCTTTCTTCAATGAACATTGGTGGATTGGCGAATCAAGAATAACAAATCTCATATTCAAAGTACCTTGACCATGACAACGACGCAGTGAACGTTCTTCATTAGGGATCCAACCGAATCATGGTAGGGAATTTTGGTTTTTATTATTCTTTTACCTATTTTAAAAAATCAATGAAAAACGTGGATCAACCAATGAACAGGTTGAAATGTGAATCACTCATTTTTGTGGGATGGGTGTAATTGTGAGGTTTTATTCTCAGGGTAGATTTGATTAAGGATTTGTTATGATTTTGTGATCATTCTCACAGAATGGACCGATGCTGGAATGAATAATAGCCGAGGTTTGATCCATGGTTTGTTCCATGTGTTTTTATTACTCGATGATCTTTGTGTTCTTTGTTTTCTTCGTGGTTTATGAACGGATGATCATTATGCCTCAATTTTTTGGTGCAATGATCAGAAATCAAGGATCCAATGCTAGGATTACCTACTGGAGGTGAAACGATGATGGAGATGGACAAATCAAAGTGAGTTGGGAGATATCTATGTTTGAGTGTGTTTTTTTCAAGATGAATCGTGACGTTTATCCAAGCCTATGGTGATGAAGAATGTGATCTGAGGATCGCATACGTGCCTCCATTTTAAAAAATGGAGCATTGATGGCCGCCAAAGGGGCCTCCGATGCGCTGCGGTGGTGGAATCCATGTTTATCGCAACTTGGATATGGTTGGAGGAACCTATGGTGGTAGGGGACATGGGGAAGGTGAACGTGGTGGTATTCCATGTTGAATGTTGTGGCACCGCGTTGACTAGGGGGCATGTGGTCTAGCGGGCTGCGTACACGTGTGAAGACCGGACTGCACGTGCGGGATAGATCAGTTGGGACGAGATACTCCAGAGGCCCCATAGGCCATGAACCATCGGTCCAGTAGCCTAGAGGACCAGGCTAGGTCGGGTCCGGTCGACCAGACTGGGTTTGGTTTGGTTGACCGGACCGGTTTGGGTCGCCGAGCAGGTTGGGTCAGACCCTCTTTAATAAAACAACCATAACTTTCAAATGGAGCATTAGTTTGACAAGACGTCTATATATTTGGGACCCTTACAATGGGGAAGTCCTTTTGAGATAGCTTAGTGGGTTTTTAGTTGGACCAAAATAGTTTGGGAGTGTTATCATTATCTATTTCTATGAGGGTTCGATACAAGACCCCCTTCCCATCATAGAGGATGATAGTAGAGGTTGAGAGCATACCCTTAGTCTTTTACTATGAGGGATCTATATAGGATATTGTTCCCATCATAGAGAATGATCCGTGTTCTGAAGTTATTTGTCTCATCCTGACTTCTATAGTTGACTCAGTGGGTTGGAGCATGTATCACACCGAGAGGCCTGATAGGTCCTCGCTTCTCTTCATGGTACCTTAGATAGGGTTTGTGGAGAAGGTGTGACCAATATTTATGCAAGAACCTATACCCTATCTAATATGAAGTTTCTAGTAGGTCCAGGAGTCTCCCCTAGTGAGGCCTAGGTGTGGTGGACCCCTTATCTATGTATCAAGATCATATTCTTTCTGTTCTACGTGACTAGACCTGACGAGCATGCTTCATGAAGTTTTCAGTTGCTGATGTTTTACTGTTATGTATCAAGACTCCATGTATCAGAAAGACTGAATGTATCATGAAAAATATGTGACTTATTGATACCATGTATCTATGTGGTCACTTTGGGTAGATCTGTTCTATGTGCTTCTATCAGATAGCTCGAGGAGTGAGATCTCATGGGATGAGTGTGCTACGAGAAGAACCGTGCAACTGGCAGTGGATGAGACTTAGAGGCTTGGAATCCTTTATGAGTATACCTATATTTTATTATTATATGTACTTCTTGTTGGAACCAGGTTTTTCAAAGCATGATTTGGTGTATGGTTTGTGTTTGTTGTCAATCCTCAGTGGAAGTTCCGAATGTGTTCCAGCAAAGTGATCATACAGTTCAAGCAGACAACAGTTTTGAAGGTGGCGCTGTTTCCCAGTGTTTGCCAAATTTTTGGGCCTCAAAATCGGAAAATGAAGACATGGATTGTCTGCAAAAGGAGCTTCGCAGAAAACGGAAGTGGTGCGCGAAATATAAGAGGCTTGCGCGAAAAACTTAAGTTAGGCGCGGAAAACAGCGGGATGCGCGAAATAGTTTTTTCGCGCAAACAGTGTTTGAATTCAGAGAGGCGAAAAATGGAAAAGGCATGGGCTGCGCGGAAAATCAGGGATGTGCGCGAAATACTTAAGGTGGGCGCGAAAAACAGCGGGATGCGCGAAATAGTTTTTTTTCGCGCAAATGCTGTTTCAGAATCAGTTTGGGGAAAGATGGCAAAGGCATGGGCTGCGCGGAAAATAAGGGTTGTGCGCGAAATACATAAGCTGGGGGAAAGATTACGCGCCAGATGAGAGATTTTCCGCGCCGAAGGGGATTTTGCGCGCAGTGGTCTCAGTCGCCTATAAATATGAGGTGACCCCCTTCATTCGGGGAGTTGGAAGACTTAGAGAAGATCCGAGGTCTGATGCGCGAAAAGGATCGCGTAAAGGAGCTTGCGCGAAATATTTGGAGTTGCGCGAAAAAGGGGATTTTTGCGCGAAATATTTTTCCGCACCAAAAGAAAATGTTGCGCGCAATAGGATGATTTTGCGCGCAAATGGTTGATGTCTCGCATATTTCTCAATAAGGTTTGTCTGCACATTTTGGTTATCCAGTTCAGTGGTTCTGTGCGTTCTAGTGCATCTCTTCCGGACTTCGATGCAAGCAGAGTCTCGTGCTGAGCAGAGGCAAAGACTTCAATGCAAATTTATTGAAGAGACCTACACGTCTATAAACTGAGTGAGACTTCACCAACGGCAGTGAGCCAGGGGGAGTCAACGGGAGTGACCCGAGGGACGCAGTGAGCTATCCCTGAACAATTGTAAAGGCAGTGAGCCTGGGACAGAGTTTCTGTACCCGAACATTTGTATCCGCAGCTAGTGAAGCATAGTGGATTTAGGTACGACCGGCAACCTGTCGGCGTATGCTCCTTGGACGTAGCCCTTAGTGGTGAACCAAGTAAAAATGACTGTGTCTTCTCTGTGGATGTGAATGTTTTCATTTTGATCGTAATCATCATACAGGTTCAACAAGTTCCTACCAACGTGGGAACAAGATCCAACAAAGTAGAAGAAAAAGTGGTCACCCTGATTCACCCCTCCCCTCTCAGGGTGTCCCGGGGTCCTTCAAGTGGTATCAGAGGGAGGTTGCTGGTGTTGAATCTGACCTTCTTCATCATGGAAAACGCCGTCAATGTCAGGGGAGTCCCTCACTTCGATGGAAGCAATTTCCAGATCTGGAAGAACAGAATGAGATCTCATCTAAGATCTCTTGGAATGGAAGTTCTTTTTTCTACCATGCAAGGAATACATGTCACTGATCCAACAGGTCTGGCTATGACTGAAACAGACAGGAAACTTCTTGATGCAGATGCTAAAGCACAGAATGCTCTCACTGCTGCCCTTTCTGATCAGATTTACCTGAAGGTGATGAATTGCACCTCAGCAAAATCTATGTGGGATAAACTTGAGAATATTTATGAAGGTGATAGCAAAGTGAAGGAGGCGAAACTACAAGTGCTACACAATCGGTTTGATGATCTGAAGATGCATCCAGACGAGAATGCAGACTCTTTCTTCAATCGAATTACTGAAGTGGTTGGAGCAATTCGGGGTCTAGGAGAAGAAATCAAAGACATTGATATTGTAAAGAAAATATTAAGAAGACTTCCACCTCTGTATAATGCGAAGGTGTCAGCTCTTGAGGAAAGAGATCTTTCCAAACTTTCTTTAGATGACTTACTGAGCAGTTTGGTAGCATATGAAATGAGAGTCAAACCAGAAGATGCTACGACTCGGGTGAGCAAGGAAATGGCATTCAAGGCCATGGATAAATTGAAAATCTCAAAGGATAGTAGCGGTGATGATGATGAAGAGAAAGAAATTCTTTCTCTCATTGCAAAGAAGTTCCAGAAGGGGAAAGGGAAATTCAAAGGGAAGTTACCTCTCGCATGCTTCCGTTGTGGAAAAGTTGGGCATATTGCCTCTCAGTGCTTGAAGAATATCAATGATGATGACAGTGAAGATGAAAACTTCAAGAAGCCTCAAAGAAGGTTCTTCAAAAAGGGAGACTTCAAATCTGGTAAGAAAATGCAAAGGAAGAGTTTTGTCTGTGAAGAGGAAGAAGATGACAATGAATTCTGTGATGAAGAAGAACCAGAATTCAAAACTGGGAACCATGCTTCTATGATGGCCACTGTTGAAAAGTCAGAAGATACTGATGGTGAAAAACAACTGAGAACTTGTGTAGATCCTGAGGTGCAACTTAAGGATGCAGTTAGTAAGCTTAAGATTAAATGTAAGAGCTGCAATAAGTGGAAATCAATTGTAGAAGAATCAACTGAATATGTTGATCAACTTGAAGCTGAAATTGAACGACTGGAAGAATTTGTGAAGGTACAGTCTAAAATAATTGAAAGCAATGATGATGCAGTTGATCTGAAGCTGAGAGTTGAAGAGCAAGCAAAGGTCATCAATGACCTCACATCCAGACTGGATGAAAAATCCAAGACTGTTGAGGGTCTTGAGGAGGAAGTAGTTACTCTGAGGAGTAAAATGGAGACAGAATTAGTTCCAAAAGAATCGAGGAAGAAAATACAGTTCGGAAGATTCTCAGATGCAGAATTACTTGCAAGAGCCAAGTGTGGTTCAGATGGGGTTGGAAAAGTCTTGAGTGATCAAAGACCTGCTTGCATGGGAAAGAGTGGAATTGGCTGTGAGGCTGAGTCATCAACTGCTGGAAGTGCAAAGATCCAAAAGAAAGATAAGATGGAAGTTGAACATGTTGAAATGTTACCTAGAGTGCTGAAAAAGGAACCCTCAATCCAAACTAAAAGGAGACCTGAAAATTATCCTCAAACTTTCAAAAATGGCAGACAGTCTTGCTATTCTCCCAAGGAAGAAGCTATGAGGAAAAATTCAAGTGAGAAGACATTTCTTCTCATGAAGTGTCAGTTCTGTGGCTATCTGGGCCATACCATGTCCTATTGTGAAGAGGCAAGAAGCTATCTGAATGGAGAAGATATAGATGCTCAACAAAGGAGAATAATTTCATATCCTAATTCTTATAGAAGAAATAATTTCTATGGATATTGTTTTCATTGTTCTAACTTTGGTCATAAGGCCATTAATTGCAGGCAGAGAAGGGACATTGACACCTCATACAGAAGTTCCAGACATGTCAAGTCTCGTCAGCAAGACGATGTTTCTCTTTCAAACAGGTTCTCACCTCTTAAAGAAGACTTTGACTATGAAGAACCTGGGTTTGCGGAAGAGATAGTTGAAAGGCCATCAGTTCTATATACTCAATCTAATGTCTCATGGAAGGAAAGGAGGAAGATTGAGAAATCAAACCTTGCAGAGGTAGCTCTCAAAGCCACAAAGAACAACAGTACCTGGATTCTCGATAGCGGTTGCTCATCTCATATGACAGGTAATGCCGGTCTACTTACAAATATCATAAAGAATGTTGATGGTACAGTAAGATTTGGTAATGATGGGGCTCTGAAAATCAAAGGGAGTGGAAGTACCAAATTAGCTAATGGAGAACTAAAGAAGACTGAAGTCCTTTACGTAGATGGCCTACGTCATAATCTCCTCAGCGTGAGTCAACTCTGTGACTCAGGACTTGTTGTTACTTTTAATCAGAAAGGCTGCACTATCAAGGGAAAAACTGGCAATTCTCTCATGAAGGGATGCAGAACAGAAGGAAACTTGTATCAGGTTGATAGTGAAGAGAATGTATGTTACATGACTGTTGAAGAAGAAAACAATCTGTGGCATCGGAGATTGGGACACATCAATCAACAAGACATGGAGAAAATATCAAAATTGAGAATTGTCATGGACATTCCCAACCTGAAGCGTGAGCGTGAAAAATCCTGTGATTCTTGTATTCGTGGGAAACTGGTCTGCAGTTCATATCGGCCAAAGAAGAAAAAGGCATCTCACCTTCTTGATCTGATTCATACAGATGTTTGTGGTCCAATAAATGTTGCCGGAACTCATGGAGAAAGGTACTTTGTCCTTTTCATAGATGATTACAGTCGAATGGCATGTGTGATGGTCATTCACCGGAAACGACAGGTCCTTGACTGCATGAAAACATATCGGCGAATCGCCGAGAATGATACTGGACGAACAATCAAAGTGCTGCGATCTGACAATGGAGGAGAATACACGTCCATTGAATTTGAAAATTATCTGGAGAAGCATGGGATACAACATGAGGTAGCTGCTGTGAGAACTCCACAACAAAATGGAGTTGTTGAACGAAGGAATCGACAGGTGAACAACATGGCACGAACTATGCTGATTGAGAGTCGTATTCCACGACATTACTGGAAAGAGGCTGTTCAAGCTGCAGTGTACATTCAGAATCGAACAGGACTTTATATGGGTGAGACAAAGACACCATATGAATTGTGGCATGGACGGAAGCCTTCTCTAAAATACTTTCGTGTCTTTGGAAGTAAGTGCTTCATCAGGAACAAAGAAGGAAATCAGGGGAAATATGGTGACAATGCAGATGAAGGAATCTTCCTCGGTTACTCAATGAACAGCAAAGCCTACAAATGTTTCAACAATCGTTTGGGAAGGATTGTGGAAAGCAATGATGTTAAGATAATTGAAGAGAAAACCACAAATGATTCACGGACGTCATATGCTGATGTGATCGAAAGTCATGAAGAATTTGAACATGAAGAACCTACAAATGCAGAAATAGAGGAAGCTGTTCAAAACACTCATCAATCACATGATGATGTTGACTCAGAAGAAGAATCTGAAGAAGAAACTATGGCTGAAGAGAATACTACTGAACCTCGCAGGAGAAATCGAAGAGCTGAGATTGATCCATCCAACATAATTGGGGATAGGAGTGCACCCACTCAAACCAGAAGGATGAGGAATACCACACAATCTGCATTTCTATCAGTTGTAGAGCCATCCTCCTTCGAAGAAGCTGCAAAAGATGAATCTTGGGTGAAAGCCATGAATGATGAATTAGATCAGATTGATAAGAATCAGACATGGGATCTTGTCCAGAGACCCGAAGGTCACAATGTGATTGGTACCAAATGGATCTTCAAAAATAAGTTTGATGAGCATGGAAGTGTCATCAGAAACAAGGCACGACTGGTATGTAAAGGATACTCTCAGATTGAAGGCATTGATGTTGAAGAAACCTTTGCTCCAGTGGCTAGACTGGAGTCAATAAGGCTTTTCCTTGCCATGGCACTCCAAAGAGGATATAATGTATATCAAATGGATGTCAAGACGGCATTCTTGAATGGTGTACTCGAAGAAGAAGTCTACATTGAACAACCAGTGGGCTTTGTCTTGGGTACCGATGAAACAAAGGTCTGCAAACTAAAGAAAGCTCTATATGGTTTGAAGCAGGCACCACGGGCGTGGTACTCACGGCTAGATTCATATCTCAAGAAGTTGGAATTCAAAAGAGGAGGAGTTGATCACAATCTCTATGTGAAGAATTCTCCAAAAGATCAATTCATGGTTCTTGTCTACGTTGATGATATCATATTTGGTGGCAGTAGGAAGAAATCAGTGGATGAATTTGCCAACCACATGAAATCAGAATTTGAAATGTCTATGATTGGGGAGCTCACATATTTCTTGGGGCTGCAAGTTATTCAAAAGAAGGAATACACATTCATTTCTCAGGAAAAATATGCAAGAGAGCTGCTGAAGAAGTTCAATATGCAAGACTCCAAACCAATGTTAACTCCGATTGCAGTTGGAACTAAACTTGGAAAGCATGAGGATGGGAACTCTGTTGATCCCACCATGTACAGGAGGATCATTGGCAGCCTACTGTACCTGACAGCGACAAGGCCAGATATTGTCTTTGCAACATGCCTTGCGGCCCGGTTTCAGAGTAATCCAAAGGAGGAACATATAGCAGCAGTAAAAAGAATCATGAGGTACATTCAAGGTACACATAACTTCGGGTTATTTTTTGCTGCAGGCAGAGACAGTGAATTATCAGCATTTTCTGATGCTGACTGGGCTGGTGATGTTGTAGATAGAAAGTCCACAAGTGGTGGAGCTTTCTATATTGGGCAGAAATGTGTTGGCTGGTTGAGCAAGAAACAAGAAAGTACTTCTCTTAGTACTGCTGAAGCTGAATATATATCCGCCACAAAAGCATGCACTCAACTTCTTTGGATGAAGCAGCAGCTAACAGATATTGGTGATAAGGTGCAGCAACCAATGGTGATTTATTGTGATAACAAAAGTGCAATTGATCTTACGAAAAATCCGGTTCAGCATTCTCGTACAAAACATATTGAAATACGGTATCATTTTATCAAAGAAAAGGTTGAACAAGGCGTGATTAAAATGGATCATGTTGGAACAAATGAGCAAGTGGCTGATATCCTAACCAAGCCATTGTCCGCGGCTGTGTTCGAGAAGCATCGGTTGAACCTCGGTGTTCGACCACCTCCTACTGCATAAGGAGGCTCCGGAAGTCCCCTCTCCCCGTGTGTTTTGACTGTTTTTATCTGTTTATGGCTGTGATGCAGGTTTATGGGGGAGATACTATCCAGGGGGAGTATGGCTTGAGCTGAACGTTGAACAAACTTTTCGGTCTTTGGTTTTATTGTCAATGGGGGAGAAAGGAATAAATTCAAGGCAAGAGAATTCAAGGCGAGAAATTCACGGCAAGAGAATTCAAGGCAAGAAATTCACGGCAAGAAATTCACGGCAAGAGAATTCAAGGCAAGAAATTCACGGCAAGAAATTCACGGCAAGAAATTCATCTGTGATGGAAGTGTAAGATTGTGATGAGAAGTTTAATAAGGATAACATCG
Organism: Viscum album; assembly: GCA_963277665.1. NCBI lineage: Eukaryota > Viridiplantae > Streptophyta > Magnoliopsida > Santalales > Viscaceae > Viscum > Viscum album. Next base: position 1,595,049,054 of record OY728155.1, on the reverse strand, counting down.
GGCGTCATGGAGAATTTCAAAACACTAAGACCCAATTCAAGCTTCCTCTCTTGTTTTCTACACCGAGCATTGCTCACGTAGACTTAGAGTGTTGGCTGAGTTGATTCTTGCGTTTTGGATTTGCTCATGGTTGGAGATCTATTGAATTTATTCTGATTGCCAACAAACCCAAAGGGGGAGATTGTTGGAACCAGGTTTTTCAAAGCATGATTTGGTGTATGGTTTGTGTTTGTTGTCAATCCTCAGTGGAAGTTCCGAATGTGTTCCAGCAAAGTGATCATACAGTTCAAGCAGACAACAGTTTTGAAGGTGGCGCTGTTTCCCAGTGTTTGCCAAATTTTTGGGCCTCAAAATCGGAAAATGAAGACATGGATTGTCTGCAAAAGGAGCTTCGCAGAAAACGGAAGTGGTGCGCGAAATATAAGAGGCTTGCGCGAAAAACTTAAGTTAGGCGCGGAAAACAGCGGGATGCGCGAAATAGTTTTTTCGCGCAAACAGTGTTTGAATTCAGAGAGGCGAAAAATGGCAAAGGCATGGGCTGCGCGGAAAATCAGGGATGTGCGCGAAATACTTAAGGTGGGCGCGAAAAACAGCGGGATGCGCGAAATAGTTTTTTTTCGCGCAAATGCTGTTTCAGAATCAGTTTGGGGAAAGATGGCAAAGGCATGGGCTGCGCGGAAAATAAGGGTTGTGCGCGAAATACATAAGCTGGGGGAAAGATTACGCGCCAGATGAGAGATTTTCCGCGCCGAAGGGGATTTTGCGCGCAGTGGTCTCAGTCGCCTATAAATATGAGGTGACCCCCTTCATTCGGGGAGTTGGAAGACTTAGAGAAGATCCGAGGTCTGATGCGCGAAAAGGATCGCGTAAAGGAGCTTGCGCGAAATATTTGGAGTTGCGCGAAAAAGGGGATTTTTGCGCGAAATATTTTTCCGCACCAAAAGAAAATGTTGCGCGCAATAGGATGATTTTGCGCGCAAATGGTTGATGTCTCGCATATTTCTCAATAAGGTTTGTCTGCACATTTTGGTTATCCAGTTCAGTGGTTCTGTGCGTTCTAGTGCATCTCTTCCGGACTTCGATGCAAGCAGAGTCTCGTGCTGAGCAGAGGCAAAGACTTCAATGCAAATTTATTGAAGAGACCTACACGTCTATAAACTGAGTGAGACTTCACCAACGGCAGTGAGCCAGGGGGAGTCAACGGGAGTGACCCGAGGGACGCAGTGAGCTATCCCTGAACAATTGTAAAGGCAGTGAGCCTGGGACAGAGTTTCTGTACCCGAACATTTGTATCCGCAGCTAGTGAAGCATAGTGGATTTAGGTACGACCGGCAACCTGTCGGCGTATGCTCCTTGGACGTAGCCCTTAGTGGTGAACCAAGTAAAAATGACTGTGTCTTCTCTGTGGATGTGAATGTTTTCATTTTGATCGTAATCATCATACAGGTTCAACAAGTTCCTACCAACGTGGGAACAAGATCCAACAAAGTAGAAGAAAAAGTGGTCACCCTGATTCACCCCTCCCCTCTCAGGGTGTCCCGGGGTCCTTCACTTCTGACACATACCTATATTGTTCTCACTATATCTTCTTAGTGGTGTTTCCTTTGGTGTATTTACTTTATGTTTTTGAGGTGTCCTACAAAGTATTGCTTTACTCACCCCTGCATGGGATTTGAACACACGTGTCATGTCTTGTGCAGATGATCGACACTTTTGTGGAGTCCTAGGTGGACTAGGACTAGGTGGGGATTTAAGATACCAGACAGTCAAGGTGCTCTCCCATGGATTCAAATAGTTGAGTAGTACCTTGCCCTTCAGGGATGGTTTTCTGTGGATGAGTTTCAAGAACTTGTGCATTAAATTTTGCAGAATCTTTCTTTGGTGGGCTTGTATTCTGGCCCAATTTTACTATACTATACTTTAATTTCCTATCATACTCTATGGTTGGTATCTTAGAGTATTCATTCATTATTTACTTGGTATTTTTACATTTCAATATTTTGGGCTTGGATATGTGTGCGTGTGTACAAGTACTTAGGAAAATGCCTCCCATTTGTGGGATTTTCCTACTTAGTGCAAGTCACTAGCCCCTGGCCTATTGGAGGCCGGCTTGGGGTAGTCACGTTATGGTACCCTCTGGGACGGGTTGTGAAAACCTGACCCTATCCTCAAGATCTAGTTACAATCCCCTTGTTATTCCCATATCACATCCCTCACTTAGTTTCCATATCATATCACTCTTAAAATACATCTTAAGACCATCACCTAGAGGAGACCCTCTATATCACAACTCATCTAGACCCTAAGGGATTATCCAACTTTCAGAACTCACTAAGGTTTTATTCCACCCTCAAGAGGTTGTATCTCATTATGCATGAGACATACAACTATCTAATCTCTCACCACTAGGCCTAAGCCTCTCATTCATACCCAACTAACTCTAGGAAAGCAATATAGTTTTCTCCTAACTCATCCTGGATCTCGATACCCACCATAAGTATATTGTAAAATCAATTGGAACCTTTTTCCCTTGATAATATAGTCATCAGTAGATCCCAAATTATCCCAAGTGAAAAGAACTTACTCAAACTCTAGGAGGATTAATGCCATCCTATCTCATACCTAGGGTCCTCTCAGTTCCTATCCCTTTACTCGATCCCATGAATTCATGCAGGTATTCAAAAATATGAATAAACAAGAATATGGTTTTACATTAAAGGTACCACCTAACTCAACCAAAAAGTTACCCCTTTCTAATCTCTGCAGATCCTTGGACAATCATGCCTATGCCTCACCCAAGCATGTATTAACACTCAAGATCCTATCTCAAGCTATAACATCCAAAATAATTAATTATAAACATTTATAATTAACTACATAATTAAAACTAAATATGTATGACAATAAAAAAATCACTAAGCAACATCGTACCACTAAAACAACAAAAACCCGACACATTTATCCTCTATAGATCTCCTATAGTTAAGATGAGAAAAATCCCCATTGACCAAGATGATTAACACCATTATTCAGTGAAATAATCATCAAAACCTTATTATAAGACACTAAAATTAGAGACTAATGAAAAATAAGAATAATGGACGTAAGGAGAGAAATAACACACCTTAAATCCACTATAGAAACACCTTAAAATTGATCCTAACCAAGGGGAATCAATTATAGGAAGAGAAAGGGGAATATATGGAATACATTTTCCTCCTGTATAACCCTTACCCTCTAAATCTTGAAGGGATCCAAACTTAAAATGATGTATCTTCTCATATTTAAAAAAAATAGAATAGGTCACCATCAATACATGACCAATATGAGTCATAGTGTGATTCACTCCTAGGGGAACCCCTCAGGGCATGGCCTCCCCACCATAGCGTGATCCATATAGTCACAACATGGTGCACCCTTATTGTAAAAAACCAAAAATATATGGCCATGAACTCCATAGTATGCCCCCCTCCTTCATGACATAGCCTTATCCATTCACGGCACAACCTTTGTACCCCACACTGTGAAATCTATCTATGAAGATCCTTCATAGTGTAGCCCATGGGTCACGACATGACCACCTTCCCCATGAGAAATGTTACAATGGTAAAATATAAGGGTACCTAGACCCAATACATAAATTTTATCACCATAGATTTATGTTGTTCTCCACAACATGACACCTATAAGTAAGGGTATTTACTTTAGAGAAAAACCCACACAAAAAACACCACATTGTAACACCCACTAGTCATTGAATGACCTATTGCTTCTACATCATGGATCCTTCCCTGGATGCAAGATGATCCCTCAATTATACCCACATCTCAAAATAACCCTCACCTTCCACAGTGTGACGAGCCATCTATATCAAAAACTCAATTGTAGGTCCACCCCAACCTTACTCTGACATTCACCCAAGCACCCGAAAGACATCATAAGCCTCATAACACATCCAAAATCATCTCCATGATATGTTATAACACTTTTAATACTGATAAAAATCCTGATTAATAGTGAAAAATTTCACGGTTTATGCATAGTTAGTCTAATCATGCATCTTACCAGTGTGAGGTGCCTAGGTGAGCCAGGACTGTTCACATAGTTGGCAAATGATTTAGCCAACTATGCAACCAAACCATGAGCCATTCTTAGTTTCATTAAAATTTTTAATTTTACATTTACATTTATTTAATTAAAATCCAAAGGGTCCTCCTTTCTCCCCCCATTCAACCCCCTCGGCTTGTGGTGATCCCCCTCACCCACTCCTCCTCCTAGGGCTATAATCCATGGATTTATTTAAGTTTTATGGTGTATTCTCCCTAATAAACTCTTTTTAGTATCTTACTCTTCCATTATCATTTTTTATTCTTCTTTTTATATAACCAACATGGTCATGGAGACCTAGGGTTTCTATATTCTCTATTTTCTTATGGGGGGTTTTGGTGTTTTAGGGTTTCTCTTAGACTTCTTCACGTCTTTGGGTTCTATTATGGTGGATTGACACCACCATTTTCAAAAGTGATGATATTACAGGTAGGTGGTCCCTTTCATAACTCTTTAGATTTATAAATATGATTTTTAGTGGTTTAAATTAATTTTTTATGAGTTTTAGCAATTACATCAATATAAATAATATATTTTGTTAAAGGAAAGTCATTTATCTTCGAATTTCATCAAATGATAATGGGATTTCACTTTTTTAAAGTATAAAATATATTTTATAAATCGATGCACACTAATTGTTCATATAAATGATCAATTGGATCCTCAAAATTGATATTCAAATTATAAAGGATGTTTTGGTTTCTAAAATAAAATAAAGTAATTCAAGATATATGGGTGTGATTGTTATTTTAAAGGGGATTATAAGGTGATTTAACAGATGAATTTTTGATGAAATTGATGTATTTTATTTTGAGAAAATGTTTTATAACTTGATTTTATAAGGAATTATTATAACACCAGATTGGAACTTTCAAAGTGGATTTTCCAAAGGTAAAAAAGCCTTGAAATGATACCCTTATATTTTGTAAAGTGGATGTTTATTGATGATATGTGTCACATCCATGATTTTATTTTGAGGTATTATTTTGTTTATTTTTTTTCTTGTATTTATCCCTTAGATTACCTAGGAGTTTTTTGGACAAAAATCACTACTAAAACCTGCGCCTTTATCAGCGCTAAAAACCATCATTAACAGCGTTAGAAAAGCGCTGTTAATTCTGGCGTAGATAAAGGGGGGTTCCCCTATATCAGCGCTTCTAGGAGCGCTGATAAAGGGGTCCTTTATCAGCGCGCGATGGAGCGCTGATAAAGGTCAACTATATCAACGCTTCTCAGAGCGCTGATACAGGTTCCTTTATCAGCGCTCCTTTAGCGCTGTTAAAGGTTTCCTTTATCAGCACTAAAAAAGCGCTGATAAAGGGCCCAGCGCCTGCACCTAAAAAACAGTACCTGCACACCTGCACACCAGAATACCTGCACAAAGTATCACATGCACACCTGCACACCATAGCACCCACACCCAATATTTTGACTGACAACGGTATATACATTTACTTAACATCATGAATACAAAAAAAACGCATTGCTATATACATTTCAAAAATTGTTTTACATGGTTACATTTACAATTATTCAACAATAGTTATAAACATTCATGTTTCATCCTTTGATATCCGTGATCCGCTCTCGATGGTATTTGTTGCCGAACAAAGCATCCGAACTCAAGGAAAAAAAATCACCTATATAAGAAAACAAATATTATGTTAGTAATGCAATAATGAAAGAAATTAAAACAGAATATGAAAGAATACATAAATATGGAAATTTGAAACTAAAATATTAAATTTTAAACTCAAAAGTTTTCATTTTCATAACAATGAAAGGGAATAATGTAAAATCAATATGTTTTTGATTGATTTATCTCATTTAATAAATACTGATTCTTTATCTAATGAAAAGATTTACCGGTCACACCGTGCGTCGGATTGAGGTGAGGTCGATTCCTACGCGTCACAAATGACTCGTGGATCGTTGTCCTAAAGTATAAAAACAATCCGAAGGCGTTTGCTCGGTTTGGCGTATGTCATTGGTGTTGTTTTCCAAAGTTTATCTCATTTTCAAACTGATATCAGACACTTTTAGCCATACCGGTCACACCGTGCGTCGGATTGAGGTGTGGTCAATTCGAACACGTCACAAATGACTCGTGGATCATTTTCCTAAAGTATCAAAACAATCCGAAGGCGTTTGATCGGTTTGGCGTATGTCATTTGTGTTGTTTTCCAAAGTTCATGTCATTTTCAAACTGATATCAGACAATTTTAGCCATACTGGTCAAACCGTGCGTCGGATTGAGGTGCAGTCGATTCGTAGGCGTCAAAAATGACTCGTGCATTGTTGTCCTAAAGTATCAAAACAATATGAATGCGTTTTCTCGGTTTGGCGTATGTCATTGGTGTTGTTTTCCAAAGTTCATGTCATTTTCAAACTGATATCAGACAATTTTAGCCATACCGGTCACACCGTGCGTCGAATTGAGGTGCGGTCAATTCGTACACGTCACAAATGACTCATGGATCATTGTACTAAAGTATCAAAACAATCCGAAGGCGTTTGCTCGGTTTGGCGTATGTCATTGTTGTTGTTTTCCAAAGTTCATGTCATTTTCAAACTGATATCAGACAATTTTAGCCATACCGGTCACACCGTGCGTCGGATTGAGGTGAGGTCGATTCATACATGTCACAAATGACTCGTGGATCGTTTTCCTAAAGTATCAAAACAATCCGAAGGCGTTTTCTCGGTTTGGCATATGTCATTGGTGTTGTTTTCCAAAGTTCATGTCATTTTCAAACTGATATCAGACAATTTCATCCATACCGGTCACACCGTGCGTCAGATTGAGGTGCGGTCAATTCGTACGCGTCACAAATGACTCGTGGATCATTTTCCTAAAGTATCAAAACAATCCTAATGCGTTTTCTCGGTTTGGTGTATGTCATTGGTGTTGTTTTCCAAAGTTTATCTCAATTTGAAACTGATATCAGACACTTTTAGCAATACCGGTCACACCGTGCGTCGGATTGAGGTGAGGTCGATTCGTACGCATCACAAATGACTTGTGGATCGTTTTCCTAAAGTATCAAAACAATCCGAACGCGTTTTCTCAGTTTGGCGTATGTCATTGGTGTTATTTTCCAAAGTTCATGTCATTTTCAAACTGATATCAGACAATTTTAGCCATACCGGTCACACTGTGCGTCAGATTGAGGTGCGGTCGATTCGTACACGTCACAAATGACTCGTGGATCGTTTTCCTAAAGTATCAAAACAATCCGAAGGCATTTGCTCGATTTTGCATATGTCATTGGTGTTGTTTTCCAAAGTTCATGTCATTTTCAAACTGATATCAGACAATTTTAGCCATACCGGTCACACCGTGCGTCAGATTGAGGTGCGGTCGATTCGTACACATCACAAATGACTCGTGGATCATTTTCCTAAAGTATCAAAACAATCCGAATGTGTTTTCTCGGTTTGGCGTATGTCATTGGTGTTGTTTTCCAAAGTTCATGTCATTTTCAAACTGATATCAGATAATTTTAGCCATACCGGTCACACCGTACGTCGGATTGAGGTGCGGTCGATTCGTACACGTCACAAATGACTCGTGGATTGTTGTCCTAAAGTATCAAAACAATCCGAAGGCGTTTGCTCGGTTTGGAATATGTCATTGGTGTTGTTTTCCAAAGTTCATGTCATTTTCAAACTGATATCAGACAATTTTAGCCATACCGGTCACACCGTGCGTCGGATTGAGGTGCGGTCAATTCGTACACGTCAAAAATGACTCGTGGATCATTGTCCTAAAGTATCAAAACAATCCGAACACGTTTTCTCAGTTTGGCGTATGTCATTGGTGTTGTTTTCCAAAGTTTATCTCATTTTCAAACTGATATCAGACACTTTTAGCCATACCGGTCACACCGTGCGTCGGATTGAGGTGCGGTCAATTTGTACACGTCACAAATGACTCGTGGATCGTTTTCCTAAAGTATCAAAACAATACGAACGCTTTTGCTCGGTTTGGTGTATGTCATTGGTGTTGTTTTCCAAAGTTCATGTCATTTTCAAACTGATATCAGACAATTTTAGCCATACCGGTCCCACCGTGCGTTGGATTGAGGTGCGGTCGATTCGTACGCGTCAAAAATGACTCGTGGATCGTTTTACTAAAGTATCAAAACAATCCGAAGGAGTTTTCTCGGTTTGGCGTATGTCATTGTTGTTGTTTTCCAAAGTTTATCTCAATTTGGAACTGATATCAGACACTTTTAGCCATACCGGTCACACCGTGCGTCGGATTGAGGTGATATCGATTCGTACACGTCACAAATGACTCGTGGATCGTTTTACTAAAGTATCAAAACAATCCGAAGGCATTTGCTCGGTTTGGCGTATGTCATTGGTGTTGTTTTCCAAAGTTTATCTCATTTTCAAACTGATATCAGACACTTTTAGCCATACCGGTCACACCGTGCGTCGGATTGAGGTGCGGTTGATTTGTACACATCACAAATGACTCGTGGATCGTTGTCCTAAAGTATCAAAACAATCCGTACGCGTTTGATCAGTTTGGAGTATGTCATTGGTGTTGTTTTCCAAAGTTCATGTCATTTTCAAACTGATATCAGACAATTTTAGCCATACCGGTCACACCGTGCATCAGATTGAGGTGAGGTCGATTCTTACACGTCACAAATGACTCATGGATCGTTTTCCTAAAGTATCAAAACAATCCGTACGCGTTTTATCGGTTTGGCGTATGTCATTTGTGTTGTTTTCCAAAGTTCATGTCATTTTGAAACTGATATCAGACAATTTTAGCCATACCGGTCACACCGTGCGTCGGATTGAGGTGCGGTCAATTCGTACGCGTCAAAAATGACTCGTGGATCGTTTTCCTAAAGTATCAAAACAATCCAAACGTGTTTGCTCGGTTTGGCGTGTGTCATTGGTGTTGTTTTCCAAAGTTTATCTCATTTTCAAACTAAGTAGTAGGAATTCACTAATCTAAGGATATGAAACATAATAAAGGGAGATCATAGATGCTCAATAAGTGTAAAGGGAGATATAAATGACCATATAAATATAACATAAGTATTAGTAATTCACCTTTATTGTCCTATTTGTTTACATTCTTCGACCAAGTACGCTGCCCATTCGTTTCTAAAGACATTTATATCATCTTCTGAATAGGAGTTTTTGCGACAGTCATAGTAGTACTGAAAAAATATAAATACACAAGGGATTAATAATTATTTTAAATAAAGTAGTAATTATTTTCAAAAATACCTCTTCAGGGATGCTAGTTTGTCCATGAAATACGATCTCTTTCATAAATTTACAAACATAATAACTGTAGTCCTTGTCATTTGTTTGTTTCGGACACTGCAGAAACATCGATAAAAATAAGTAATTTGTTTTGATATGTATTTGGATAGTGAAATATAATTATATATACCCAGATACTTCTCCATTTGTAGATCTTGTGGGCATTGTCGTCCTTACGCCCTGGATTCATTCCAACCTTTAGACGATATTCATACACCGCCCTATCATAACAAAATCCTCATTAAAAGATAATATAAATTATATAACTAGATATTTAGTTCTAAAATGTTGGATCTAGTGTATTAAAAATTGAAAATCGCCATCATGTGTGGTCGGTTAGTTGGATATCCATGCAGTGAATCCAGAAAATAAATCTTTGGAGTATCCAAATTGACTGCAATGAGCATCCAATGTTCCCTAAAAACACAAAAAGAAATAAGTACTGATAGAAATGAAAATATAATTGATATGATTAAAATGTAGAGTTTTACCCTTGCATCGTTGGTATTAAAAAGATACTGTCAGTCGTAATTCTTCTTTGAAATGTTCTGAGCAGATTTGACATCAATTCAACCTGAAAATTAGAATCTATTTCTGTTTGTTGTGTAGAAATGGTGTGAGGACTAACGAGTCCAAATTTGTATTCATGGGAAAATCCCTTCAACTGTTTTTCATATATACGCCTGTGAAAAATATGAGATGTATTTATCCATAATTATAAAAGTATATCAGTTTCTGTAAAATCAAATCATGATAACATACCTCATGTATACATTTATAACTGAGGCGCCTAGACAGTCGTATGTGATGATCTCAGAAACAGTGTCTGCACTAACAAAATCCATTGTTTCCTCTCCGTACATATCTTTTTCACAAAAAATTGTATGATTCTTTCCGTCTTTCATTTTCGTATCCACATGAGCTTGCAATGATATTAAATGTGGATATAGAACGAGCGGGGTGAACGTGATCTCAGTAGATCGTTTTGATCGGTTGGTTGATCCAATCTTGGAGCCTCTCTTTCGTTTAAGCTTCTCCATTTTATCCTTCTATAATAACATTCATTGGTTCAACCATTTTCTAATTTAATGTTAAAGGTTCTGCTTGAAAAATGAACTGGAAATGAATACCTCCTGCTCGACGTGTTTTTTACAAGATTCGATGGCCATGCAACGAATGTTCCAATAGCTTTTTCCACCGTATGAATGTCGTCATCGTCATTTGGCACGGGTAGCTCGGCGCTCGGCTCATTAGCTACGTTAATCGACACTTTGACATGACCGGTTGGAAGTGGTCTGGAGTGTAGCGTGTCATTCTGCATATTGAACACCGTAGCCCTCGCTACAAGGCGATGGGTGGGAGTTGACAGATATAAATCACAGTCATTTTCACCCTGCAGAATATCATTAAATGAAAGGTATCAGTGTCTATGTTATTCACATCTCACAAAAAAGAATATTATAACATTGATTACCTCGGTTAAGTCAGGTCTTTGAGGGGAATGGCTCGCCTCAAAGCTGGTGAGGGGTGGATCTTCTCGCGGGTGTTGTTCTTGAGTTGTTTGTTCTCTTCGACTCTCCTCCATCAAACTCTTTAGCATCTCTCCCTGAGTTTGGATTAGTTCTTCAAGGGTAGATACTTTATCTCTCATTACATGCAATTCTTTAGTTTGTTCATCCTCTTGTTTTTTTTTCTTAAAATATGTCTTGGGTGACACCCCAAAACCCACACCTCTGACGCGGCCATACTGTTCTGGCTATTTCAAGGCCGTTGAAAGTATGTCTGCATCCGGTGTGGGTGTTGATGTTTCCTGTGACTATGTCAAATAGAAAATATGAAAAACTAATTAAGCATCATTATGTAATAGTGATTTAAATCAAAACAAGTTTATATTATGTCATACTTACACATGTTTCCCACACTTTTTGTGTGTTTTCATCTATCAGTTTCCCCTCTTTATTAACACGAGCCTCCTTCCATAGCACATGGCGTGGAATGGAAGTGACTTGAGATTTTGCTTCATCAATCTGCTTATAAACAGAGAAACATGGTTACAGTGTTGTTTTATGTCACATAAAATTATTACAGTACTTTTAAAATACATACCAATTGTTTTTCAATTGAAGCGTACCCCAACCTTGCTTTATGGTAGGGGTACGCTGGTTTTGCTTCCCGTTCTTTATTTTCAGCACTCAGTTGCTGTTTCATAAATAAAAACCTATCAATCAATGTGATGAATACAAGCAACGTTACACAACGTGTAACCAAACACAATGTACCTGAAAATTCTTTTCTGCACGACGGTTGCAAAACGCATCCCACATTCCTTGGGATATCAAGTGTGTATAAAGAGGAGGCGGGTGCGGCTTGATTTTCCCTTCGGCATCTTTCAGATGATTTTTTGTTAAAATGGTGCGAAAGCCTCTATGAATCCTTCCTGCCAGTCTGAAAACATATTCTTTGTGCGAAACATCTACTATAAATGCACTCTGCAAGAGATGATGAAGGGTTAGTCAATATTTCAATATTTTATTTTATTTTAATAAATTAAATAGATGATATCGTAATGTTACCATAATATCTTCCCACATTAATGTTTTCAACCCGCTGACAACATGGTACCATGACTCTACGTCAATCGGCACGCGTTGTCGAGTGACGATTCCAATGTAGCTACTAAACATGGCTTTGTTGGGGTTTACATGCTGGCCTAGCTTATTCCACCCCACCTCAAATTTGATGCCTTTTGCTTTTGCCTTAAGGATTTTTGCTAAAACTGTCAAACTACGGCGCACCTTTTTTTTGTGTCGCTGGGGTTTCATCGCCTACCATTTCCTCAGTTTCTGCATCATCATTATGTTTCTCCGAAACACTAGCTTCGGCACTGACACCAGCTGCAACAGGTTGAGAGACCTTTTGTACGTCAGCAGTGGGACCGGCTGCAACAGGTTGAGAGACCTTTTGTCTCTCAGCAGTGGGACCAGCTGCAACAGGTTGAGAGACCTGTTGTACGTCAGTAGTGGGACCAGCTACAACAGGTTGAGAGACCTGTTGTCTCTCAGCAATGGGACCAGCTGCAATAGGTTGAGAGACGTGTTGTGTCTCGGGATTGGGTGCATCAGCAGGTGAAGAAGTCATTATCTGCAAAACTGGTTTAAAATTTAAGTTAGATCACATAAAAGCAGCAGCGAACAGATAATAACATAATGTAACACAATCTATATTACAATAAAAATCAATAACCTGATTATTGAACTCCCTTTTTTTTAAAAGGCTGAAGGGATTTGACCCCTCTATCAACTATCCATATCCCTTCATTGTGGTCTCCTCTGACATACAAAACGTCGTCTACATTGAGACCACTGCGAAATGATTGCGAAATCCCAATTAAAGGATCATCTTCCGTTGAATTTTCATCTGACCCTTCAGCTGTTTTAGTCGATAACAGAACAATTGACCAGTTTTGGTTTGCGGGATCGGGAACATAAAATACTTGCACTGCCTGTGATGCCATTATAAATGGTTCGTCTTTCTCCCCTTCCTTACTGAAATCAACTTTCACAAATCCCAAATCATCTATTTTAACAACACTCCTGTTATCAACCCACTTTCATTGAAATATCGGAACTTGAAATTCCGTATAATCCAACTCCCATATTTGTTTGATGATGCCAAAGTATGAAATATTCGCATAAATTGGATTTCTGTCCTTAGCACCAGAAACATGCATCGCTTCAGCCACAAGTGTAACCCCACTATTCTGCATGGTACTGTCTTCATCATGTTCATTAGTATAAAATGTATAACCATTAACTACATAAGCATTGTAAGATAATGCATACACACTTGGTCCTCCAGCTATCCATCGAAGTTGTTCCGAAATAGACTTTGGATTTTCATCTGACTTCTTAAAAATATGATCTCGAAACCATCCTATAAACTGTCGATTATGTGTATTTGATATCCATTTTTCAGCCCTTGATGGATTCAATTGCCTAAGAATTTCTTTGTGGATTTCAAAATATGGGTCAACGTCCAAACTGTTATGCAAAACATAAAGGTGGGCCTGCTCCCGATCTGTAATATTGATTGTGACAACCTTTCTTCCAGAAATTCCTTCACCCTCTAACCGCCCAGTGTGACGAGATTTCGGTAAGCCAATGCTCTCCACACCAGACAAGTATTCGGTACAGAATTCAACGACTTCCTCAACAATATATCGCTCTGCAATACAACCCTCTGGACGACTTCGATTTTTGACATACCCTTTCAAAATCTTCATATACCGTTCAATGGGGTACATCCATCTGTAATGTACAGGACCACATAGTTGAATCTCTCTCACCAAGTGGACCATCAAATGAACCATCATATCAAAAAATGAAGGCGGGAAGAACATTTCTAATTCACATAATATGACGGTAATTTCTTTTTCCATAGCTGGCAATTTCGCCAGGTCTATAACTTTGCTGCATATAGATTTGAAGAAGAAACACAGTTTCGTTAATGTATGGCGGACATTCTTGGGCAAAATGCAATGTAAAGAAATTGGAATGAGATTTTGCATCAAAACATGACATTCATGTGATTTTAGACCTTTTAACTTCAAGTCGCTCATTGACACAAGGTTACTGATATTTGATGAATACCCCTCTGGAACTTTTACGTCATTCAATAAGTTGCAAAACTGATATCTCTCCTGCCTGGAAAGAGTTTAAGCAGCAGGAAGAAGAAATTTTCGTTTTTCACCCTTTACTGGTGCCAACTCTTCTCGTATTCCCATCTCAACCATGTCCAACCTAGCCTTAATTCCATCTTTTGTTTTGCAAGATGTATTTAGCAACGTGCCGATAACACTGTCAAATACATTTTTTTCTACATGCATAACATAAATAAAATGTCTTACATACAGACAATTCCAGTATTGTAATTCAAAAAAAATTGATCTCTTTTTCCAACTGATTTTTGTAAGGTTTTTCGAAGCCGGTTTACCAAATGTAGTGTCCAAATTTTTAACTTTCTCAAACAATTGATCGCCTGTTAGTGAATACGGTGTTGTACGTTCTTCTGAACTTCCATCGAATGATGTCTTCCAAGAACGGTACTTATGTCTTCGCGGTAGAAATCTGCGATGTCCTAGAAACACGGTTTTCAATGAATGTTTCAACCTAATTGATTGTGTACCTTCTTCACAAATGGGACAACCTTGAGTTCCTTTAATGCTATATCCTGACAAATTTCCATATGCTGGGAAGTCATTTATCATCCCATACAACATGACTCTCAAAGTGAAATCTTCCTTTATGTAAGAATCATACAATGTAACACCTGAATCCCACAATAATTTCAAATCTTAGATCAATGGAGCTAAATAAACATCAATATCATTACCCGGTTGTTTTGGTCCTGATATAAGCATAGATAACATGATGTATTTTCGTTTCATGCATAACCACGGTGGTAAGTTATAATTTATCAACATAACCGGCCATGTACTGTGACTGCTGCTTTGAAAACCAAAAGGATTCACTCCATCTGTAGATAACGCAAGACGAAGGTTTCTCGACTCGTTTCCAAATTCAGGATACTCATGATCGATTCTCTTCCACTGAGGAGAGTATGCCGGGTGACGTAGTATCCCATCTTTAATTCTTGTATCTGCATGCCATGTTAATTGTTCTGCAGTCTCCTCACTTCCATATAGGCGTCTAAACCTTGGAATGATTGGAAAGTAACATACAACTTTAGTAGGACTAGATTCATCTTTCTTGTATCTAGAAGCACCACACTTTGGGCATTCTTTAAGTGATTTGTGGTCCTTGAAAAACAGTATACAGTCATTCGGACAGGCATGTATTCTTTCAGAGATCATACCCATAGAGCGTAGCATTCTTTTGGCATCGTATGTTCGGCTCGGGAGCTCATTGTCTTCTGGAATCATGTCATTCAAGAGGGAAAGTAGTTTCGTAAAACTGTCGTCACTCCACCCGTTATCTGCTTTAAAATTATACAGCTTCAGTACGGCTGACAATGCTGTATATTTAGTGAAACCAGCATACAATGGCGTCTTTGCAGAACTTTTTAACTTCTCAAACAATTTTGGGCAATCACGAAGTTCATCTTCGAAGGTCCTTGTCATTTTCTCAATACGATCTTCATCATCATTCACATCTGTAATCACATCCTCCATACGGTCATCTTCATTGTTCATGTTTGTAATCATATCAGATGATCCATAAAACGCAGTGTCACCCCAGTCACTAACTACATTCGTTGTTTCCCCGTGTTTATTCCAACATGTATAACTTTGATCTATTCCGTGACAGATCAAGTGTTCTTCCAACTCATCTGGACTAATTTGTTTGAATAACAACAGCGTAAACACGGACAAAGGATTTGAGAAGAGTCACATGCATGATCTATTGCAAACTTGATAAATTCTTTCACGCCTTCTTCATACTCTTTTGTCAACCGATTGGCATTCATCCATTCTTTATTTATATTCATCCTATTTAAAATCCATAGGATAAGTATATAGGTTAAAGGAGAAGGAATATGAGTATAATTTAGATAAAAAACAAGATACTTCAAGGAAATAAAGGAATAAATAAATACCAAAATAAAAAATATATTGGGAACCACTACAATCCCCAAGAATCACATCAATATGATACCACCGTGCGCCAGTTGAATCACCCATACCACCGGCGTGACTGCGGCGTGACCGTGGCGTGACTGCGGCGTGACCGCGGCGTGACCGCAGCGTGACCGCGGCGTGACCGCAGAGGAGGAGGCGGCCGCGGAGGCACCGGCGGCACCGACGGAGGAGGAGGAGGCATCAGTGGAGGAGGAGGGGGCCGCAGTGGAGGAGGAGGCACCTACAGCAGCGAAAAGGCAGGGCGGAGGCAGCGGAGGCAGCGGAGGCAGCAGAGGAGGAGGAGGATGAGGCCGGTGGAGGAAGAGGAGGAGGAGCAGGAGTAGAGGAGGAGGTGGCGGCCACGGTGTAGTAGGAGGAGGCAGTGGCTGCGGAGGCACCGGTGTGACCGCGGCGTGACCGCGGCGTGACCGCGGCGTGACCGCGGTGTGACTGCGGCGTGACCGCGGCGTGACCGCGGCGTGACTGCGGCTTGACCGCGGCGTGACGACGGAGGAGGAGGAAGCCGCAGAGGAACCGACAGAGGAGGGGGAGGCCGCGGAGGCACCGGCGGCACCAGCGGAGGAGGAGGAGGCATCGACGGAGGCAGCAGAGGAGGAGGAGGATGAGGCCGGTGGAGGAGGAGGAGGAGGAGCAGGAGCAGAGGAGGAGGCGGTGGAGTTTTACTACTCGCTTATTATATTTTTAAGAACGCATGCATAATGTGTTATTTTATAGGTAATGGTACTGGATATGATAGTGTTGGATGGGAAAAGAGAAAACAGGCGAATGCTATGTTTTATGGACAGTGAAATAAAATGGTATTGAAAAAGATCGCACCTTTTAAAATGAGGAAGATACGGTATTTGGACCCCCCATTATACGCCCCACCTACATGTTCACCCACTAAACATCTCCCCCACCTAAACACCCCCACCTAAACACCCTCCACCCACTACACCCGCAGCACCTGCACCCCCCACTTCAAATAAAATTGATTCACACAAATCATGATAGTTGAAATATAGAACAAAAACAAAAAACAAAGCAAATTACAGGCATAGCATACCGCACAATGGAGGAGGAGGAGGCCGCGGAGGAGGAGGAGGTCGCGGAGGCACCGACAGAGGAGGAGGAGGCCGCAGTGGAGGAGGAGGCCGCGGTGGAGGAGGAGGCACCGGCGGAGGAGGAGGAGGCACCGGCAGAGGAGGAGGAGGCCGCAGTGGAGGAGGAGGCACCGGCGGTAGCGGCGCGGAGGCAGGGCTGAGGCAGGGTAGAGGCGGCAGAGGCACCAGAGGAGGAGGAGGAGGAGCAGAAGCAGAGGAGGAGGCGGCGGCCGCGGCGGATGAGAAGGAGGCGGCGGCAGCGGCGGCAGCGGCGCAGACGAGGGCTTCCGCGAGAGCTTGATTGTGTGCGGGGAGGAGGAAGAGGACCCGCGGGTTTTTAATAAATCCGCGGGACCCTTTATCAGCTCTAGTAAAAAGCGCTGATAAAGGGTGTATTTATCAGCGCTAAAATGAAAAGCGCTGATAAATACAGCCTTTATCAGCGCTTTTTTTAGCGCTGATAAAGGTCCAGCCCTTTATCAATGCTTTTCCGTTAGCGCTGATAAAGGCAGGCACATGCCTTGCCCAGTTTTGTGGTAGTGAATGGAGTTTTTGGGACCTAAAATAGGTGGTGCACAGTTGGCACATGGTTGGCGCATAGTTAGGGGAAATTGCATGCCAACCCAGAAGAAACCATGTTCCCTAGAAAGTGGTACTATCCAGGCTGCATAGTTTTCCACATGGGAGTAAACCCTCCCCCAGGAAACCATGCATCTAGTTTCCTATTTGACAGAGGAGTTCGCACGGGTTCCACACGGTTTGGAAAACCATGTGGGCTAACCGCGTGACATGTACATGTCATTAAAATTATAAATCTACCTTTCTACCCTCCTTAGATTTTAGCCACAAACCACCCCTAATTTGAGCCATATGGAATTTTTATCCCTAAGAGCTTCCTCCTCTCCCACTTAACCCACTTGAACTCTAATTTTTGGGTGGATTTGGTCTTGGATCTTCAAGAATCATCAAGTAAGTATCTCTTCTCTTATTTTCTTCATTCTTTTAGTGTTATTATTTCCCATTTCTTGGGTTCTTCTTTCTCCAGTGGGTTGGTTTCCCTAAAATGGATTGAATCATAGTTACTTAGGTAAAATATTGATGTTTATGGTTCTATATTTCCCTTATAGGGTTTCTTTGAGGTGCAGTTGTGGGTTTGCATCAAATTCTAGAAGTTTCTAAGCTTGAGGTAGGTTATTCCATGCTTTATCATTATTAGATTATTTTGGTATGATTTCTTTGCTTCTTAAATGTGTTCTATGAAATATTTGTGTGGTGTAAAATTTGTTTTAAAAAGGTTTTAAGATTATTATGGGTTGGAATATGGGTTTTCAAATGGAAATGGGTAGATTTCAGGTGTTATTTTCTTATTGTACTTCTAAATGAGTTTTATGAATTGTGTAAGTAGTGAAAATCATGATTAAAAATGGTTTAAGTGTGCGTATAAATGTGATATGGGTTTTTCCAATAAAAAGTGATGTTTTTTCATGCGTTTTCTTATTGATTGATGTGTGTATGTGAAAGTGGTTATATATATGACATGTGAAATGGAAATTAAGCCCAAAGGTAATCTTAGGTATTTAGGTTAGAAGACCAGTACTAGTATACTAGTTGGATTGGTGGGTATGAGTCTTGGTTTCTTCTAGAAATATTGATGACACAATAATAACTAAACTTGATGTTGATTGGAGACCACTAGACCTTGGGATGGATTCACCTCTAGTGGCTCATTCATGAGGAAACTGTGGGTTATGGTTTATATACCATGTTTCTCTAATATACAAGGTTCCTAGGGTCCCAATAGTGTTAGTATCTATAGGTATTTCACATGAAGTGGTGATCTATTATGATATTGTTCTTACCATCGACATATGGAAGACCTTACTATTATGTTAATTTGAAAATCATGCTTCTTTGAAAATGTTTTCATTAAAATGTTTTTGTTAAAAATGTTTCCAAATTCCTTCCTAAAACTTGGATGGTGATTTTTATTCTAATGTTATGCCATGGAATATTTCTTTTGTGTGGAATAATACTAGTATTTTTATCACACCCTACATACACCCTTGGGTGTATGTAGACTTTGTTATGTATGACCCAGGTAAAGGCAAGATGTTTCATGGTGGTGATGGTGGATCCAGTTGCTAGTGTTATTTTCTTACAGGTGGTTGTGGTGGAAGCTTGAGGGTGGTGGACCTCTTGTTGCATGGAGGTTTTTGGTTTGTGGTCTAGTTGGTTCTCCTCACATTTTGGTATCTTTGGTTTTAGTTAAGTTGTAAAATGTTTAACTTGAATTTTTTGTATCTATTAGGTTATGGATATTGGTTTTGGTTTGATGTTTTATTATTATTGAGAATTATTTATGGTTGTTTATCATGGGTGAAATAATTCCCAAAAGTGTATTTATGATTCCCAGGAACTAGTTTCTATCCCATAGGGATTTTGAACTCCCTTCGTGCCATGCCATGGGATGGTTCAGGTGTTGGGTTGGATGACACACTAGATTGGTTCATGACAAAATGGTATTAGAGTAGGTTTCAATCTTTTTTTGGTCCATGTTATTTAGTAAGAGTCTGGATAGACTGGATCTAGGATTATTGGGGATTAAGTCTCTGATTTCGAGTTGGGTGTCTGGACAACACACCTCATGAAAAATCTTGAGTCACCATGGGATGTTTGGAATCTAGTTTGGCTTCTCCCCCAAGTGATATGTATAGGTTATAGATTGTTCATGGACACTGAGTGGGGGTGAAGTGGTTTGGATTTTCATTGTAATGGATATAGTCTCTATTTAATTTATGAAGGTGTTTGGGATTTATTGTTTCTACTAAATTTTTTTAGAATGGTGTATTGATGTTTTAATACTTGTTTGTTTCTTGTTATAGAAAAATTCCCCCCATAGACCTCCTATGTAGCTGCCAGAAGAGGCCAGAGAGAGTTCTCCCTCACCAATTGATTAGAGACTAGTGGAATCTATGGTTCAGGCTATCCAAGATTTTGGTGACGGAGTGGGATCTGGTCCTGCTCATGTTGGGGAAGCTGAACCAAGTTACAGAAAGGAAAAAGTTCACGAGTTACTCTAGATTAAGACTCCTTCCTTTTAGGGTATAACAGATCCCTAGAGGGAATAAGAGTGGATTGAGAAGATCAAGAGGATGTTTGGGTTTCTTGACACTCATGAGGCAGTGAGGGTGAAGTGTGCTTTCTTCTTATTGTAAGGTCCTAGTCGAAGGTGGTGGGATTTAGTTGTTCAAGCTGGGAAGAATGAGGAGATAGATGGGAATAATTTCAAGGTTATATTTAATGATCAATATTTCCCCGATACCTTGGCCTTTTCAAAGAACTGAGATTTTTTGGATATTCACCAGGGAGATCGAACTGTGATGAAGTATGCTAACCACTTTGCATAGTTGGTTTGGGTCACACTTAAAGTAGTTTCTAATGAAAAGTTTAAGGCTTACAATTTTGAAATGGGGTTGTGGCTGAATATTTGATCTCAAGTATTCCTATTTAATTTGAAGACCTATGCTAAGGTGGTTGATCATGCTTTGATGATGGATATTGATTATAGCGGAATGTCTTAATTCTTTGGGGTAGTGTCAACAACGGGATAGGGTAGTGGTAGTTCATTTTAAAAGAAGAGTAAGCGAGGAAAGTAAGAAAAGAGGGGAGGTGGTAGCTTAGGCCATCCTTACTGGTCATTTTCATATGTGTCTTTAGATGATGGAGTAGTTCTATTCCACCAGTGTAAAAAATCAAGGCATGTGTGGTCTATGTGTTCAGACCCACCTAGACCATTTCATTAGTGTAGAACTACAAGAAACTTGTAGTGGTTTTTTAATGTGGCATGCCCATATTAGAGTGGTACAGGTTCCACAGATTCCAGACACATTTCATCCCATTTGGAACCATCCAGGATGGTGGGTTCCAGGTTTGGTGGTCATGGTGGTAGGGATGAATCTTATTTTGGTCAAAGTTAGCTCAAGGCAGAACCACATGTAAGTGGAATTTCCTATAATTAAGTAGATATGAGGAATATTCATTCTCTAGACCAGACACTAGTGGAATATGATGTAGGGCCTACAAAATTTTGAGGTATTGTTCTTATTGCATCATACATAGTTGTTACTTTGTTTGATACTGGTGCCTCTGTTTCATTTATTTCTTCTCATCTTTTGGATTCATTCAAATTTTCAACCAAGATTATGTTGTATGCAATGAAGTTAGTGAAACCTCTTGGTAATAAGAAAGATACAAGTTCTAGGTGTTCATATTGCTTGCTCACCATGTTAAGGATTAATCTAGAACGGAATTTTCTGGTTTTGGAGATGGGCCTCTTTAATGTAATCCTCAGTATGGATTGGATGGTGCAATTTCAGGTGCACATCGATTATTATCATCATTGAGTGAGTTTAGTGGAACCTATTGGAAGTACCCATGTTTTGTTGGGTGAAGAGGATCCTCATTCAGGACATGTTGGACCTCCACTTTTGGAGTTGGGTAGTCTTTTTTTTCATATCTCATCACTCATGTTGGAGGATGATGGTGGTATTCTTTAGAATGGATTATCTCATGTGGTGGATGAGTTTCCAAAGGTATTTCCAGAAAAAAAATTTGGGTTTACCTCTAAAGTAGGATGTGGAGTTCAAAATAGTTTTGGAACTGAGAACATAACTGATATCTCTTCCCTTGTACTGTATACCCCCCACCGAGTTGATGGAACCAAAGGTACAACTGGATGATTTGTAATCCAAAGGATTCATTCTCCCAAGAATCTCACATTGGGCCTACCCTACCTTCTTTTCTAATAAGGCCTATGGATATCTATGATTATGTATCAATTATGAGAAGCTAAATAAGGTAATGATTAAGAATAAGTACCCCTTTCCCCACATTGATGACCATTTCGACCAGCTTAAGGGGGAAAGGTTGTTTTCTAAGACCGATTTGAATTCTGGGTATCACCAGTTCAGATTTAAAGAGGTGGATGTTCCGAAAATAGCTTTTTGAAGAAGGTAATACCATTTTGAGTACTTGGTCATGCCTTTAAGATTAATGAATACTCCAATAGTCTTTATGGTTCTTATGAACTAGGTGTTCCATCAATATCTCGATTCCGTTATTGTGGTATTCTTGGATGACATCCTAGTCTATTCTGGGACAAAGGAGGAGCATGGGTAGCACTTAAGGATCATGTTGGGAACTCTTAATGACCATCATATCTATGAAAAGTTTTACAAGTGAACCTTATGGATCACGAAGGTGAGGTTTTTGGGTCATGTGATCTCAGAACGAGGGGTTTAGGTGGACCCTGAGAAGATCAGTGTAGTGATGTCATGGGAACAGATGAAGCATGTTTTTGAGATCAGAATATTTTTGGGCATGGTAGGGTATTATTGGCAGTTTTTAGAGATTTATTTTGACTTGGTTCACCCATTATGACACTTACCTAAAAAGGGGTAAAGTTTGAGTAGATCTCAGAATGTCAAGCATCATTTGAGGAGTGTAAGTGGCAGTTGAACAAAACCCCTATTCTGATTTTTTTTGGAATCTGGAAAGGGATACATGGTCTATTGTGATGCTTCAGGTATGGGTCTTGGGTGTGTACTAATGTAATATAGGCATGTGGAGGCATATGGTTTTAACTAATTCTAACCACATGAAAATAATTATCCAGCCCATGACCTATAATTAGAAGTAGTGATGCATGCCTTGAAGACATGGAGTCATTGTATTTTGGGGAGAAGTTTATGGTTTATTTAAATAATAAGAGTTTGTCTTAAATATTCTCCTAGAAATATCTAAATATAATGCATCATAATTTGGTGGAGTACATTCATGGGTTCAATTTTGATATCATGTACACTCTAGGAGAGGGTAATGTGGTACCCGATACTTTGAGTAGAAAAGTGATAGTGCAAGATTTGAAAGAGTCTAGTGATGAGTGGAATTTTATGGGCCTTTGTTAGGTCCAATAGGCTATATACCCTAATAGGGGGTGAATCAAGGTATGACAGATTAAAAAAATTCCCCCTTTTGATCTTGTTTCATTGTAAAAAAAAACCCTCTTCTCTCTCCTTCCCGTTGCAGAGAATGAACAAGGGTTAAATTATGCATAGGACATAGCAATTTTACTTGGTTCACCCTCACTGGGCTACGTACAAGGATCATACACCAACAATGTGCCGATGTACCAAATCCAATAAGAGTGCACTACTATTTACAATTTCGGAGTGGACTCACTGTCCCTCCTGGTTTACAACCACCCACAATGTGAAAGCTCACTTTTCTTTAAGCTGAAGTGTGCTCACTGCTTCTTTAGAATATCCAATCACAGTTTATAGAATTGTAGGTCCCATCATTATCTCTAATTAATTAATCCTCTACTGTATGTAGATTCTCTATTGATGCTCCACTTTCATCCACTGATGAATACAAATTTAACGCAGTATTACTGGTAAACCTAAAATATTTCGTGCAACCCTTATCACATCTTGCGCGCAAATTTAATGCCTTGCATGCATGATTCCAACTTTTTTGTGAAACACCCCTTGCACACAACTTCAATCTTACACACAAATAAAATCTTACTCGCAACTTTCTTAGCTTGCGCACAACTCAAAATCTTTCGCGCAACTCACTTTGCTTAAAATTATTCCGAATATGGAGCTCAGATTCTATCTAAGTGTTGATCTAGCTTGAATGGGGGGGGGGGGTCACCTCTTATTTGTAGGTGTCACTGACCCCTGCACAGAAGATTCACCATGTTGCTCAAGATCCTCTTCGAGCATGCAAAACCCCGTTTGACGTCAAATTAGGTGCTCAAGTTTCTTTCGCACAACCTAATATTTCATGAAAATTTCCGAAACTTTTGCGCACTTCATGTATTTTCCATTTTATCTGTTATTTTGTACCGCCTCCAGACCATCCATTCCTTTTTCATGGTTCTTTTTCAACATGAAGTGTCAACAACATCTCTGGAACTCAACAATTCACCATGGAAGCCTACATTATCAATAAACACAACCAACCCAAAAATGATGCAATGTTGCCTTGAGGGATTTATTTCCAACAAAGTTTTTCCCTAAATGCATCTAAAATCTAAGGAGTACAATGGAGGTGAATTCTTGGCTAGTTTTCAACTAACAACTTATCTTCTAGAGTTGATTTGGTTGGATCAAAAGAATGGTGAGTTGTTCCATCATTATATGTTGTTTATAAATGGTGGGGAGGTGCCTAGTTAGTGTTAATTGTCTCCCAAGGGAGTTCTATTCTTCAAGGGTCACTTAATGGTTCCATTTTAATTTTGGAATTTGGTGATGAAGGATAGCCACCTGTCTTAGTGGGCCATTCATCCCAGTACCACCAAGATGTTTTATGACATACGTCATCAGTTCTAGTGTCCAAGAATGAGAAGAGACATAACTAAATTTATATCATGATGTTATACATGTTAGAATGATAAATCAAAGTAATAAATACCATTTGGTTTACTTCATCCCTTACCCATTCCCACATGGAAGAGGAATTAGGTCACCAAGGATTTCATTATGGGTTTACCTCGTACACTCGAGGAAAGAATGCTATATGGGTAGTGATTGACTATCTAACCAAGTTGAACCATTTTATTCTATTCAAGGATTTGGATAAGGTGGATGAATAGGGTATGTTGTATGTTCAAGAGATAATTAGGCTTCATGGTGTGCTGTTAGCTATCGTTTCAGATAGGGATCCCCATTTTACCTCATGGTTTGTGGAATCCCTTTATAATGAAATGGGGTCACATATCAATTTTAGTACGACATACCATCTTAAAATGAATGGTTAGATAGAGTGGGAGAATCATATATTGGAATACATGCTCCAGGAATGTGTGTTGGATTTCGAAGGATTATGGGATAGCCATTTGGGGTTGGTTGAATTTTCTTATAATAAAAATTGCTAATCCTTGATAAAAATGGCACCCTTTTAGGAAATTTATGGTTTATTATATTGATAACCTTTAAGCTGGGCATAGGTGGGAGAAAACTCATTGTTGATATCGAGCCTTGTGCAAGAAACATATGAAAAAGTAAAATTGATAAGGAAATGGTTATTAACAGCTTGGATTTTCCATAAGTATTATACCAATTAGATGTGTAAAGCCATAGAATTATCAATGGGTGTCTAGGTATTTTTAAAAGTGGCACCTCACTTGGGTCACCATAGTATTGGTAAGAAAGGGAAACAAATGACAAGGTATTCAAGACCATTTGAAATTATTAAGAGATTTTGTTAGGTGGAAAACCAATTAGATTTTCCTTCCCATTTGACATAAATATATGACATGTTCCATGTATCTCAGTTAAAGAAGTATTATTTGGATCCATATTATGTTTTGAATTGGGAGTAATTGGAATTGGAATAAGTTTTTTCCATGTTTGAGCAGACAATACAGATTATGGATTTCCAAGAGAAAGTACTTTGGGGAAAATCCATACCATTGGTTTGACTCCTTTAGTATCATGGTAATGGTGAGAATGCGATGTGGGATAAAAACTTGTGGGTTGAGGATAAGTATCTGTTTATATTATTTGATCATACTTAAAGTTAAATTTCTGGGGATGAAAAGTTTTCATGATGGGGATAATTGTCACATTTTTTATTTTATTTTGAGGAATTTTTTTGTTTATTTTTGGTATTGTATTTATCCCTTGATTTCCATGGGAGTTTTTGGAGAAAAATGGAGTTTTTGGGCCCTATAGTAGGTGGTGTACAACTGGTGTATGGTTAGGGGAAACTATGCACCAACCCAGAAGAAGTTGTGCGTCCTGAACATTGGCACTGTTTAGGCCGCATGGTTTTCCGCACGGGTATGCACCCTCTCCAAGGAAATAGTAAAACCAGTTTAATATTAGATATAGGAGGCCCCATGGTTTCTGTATGGTTTGGAAAACCGTTTGGGCTAACCATGTGGCCTATCTAGGTCATTAAAATTGAAAATTTACCTTTTTACCCTCCCCCTATTTTAACTTCAAACCACCCCTAATTCGAGTCATACATGATTTTCAGACCTAGGATCTTCCTCATATCCCTCTTACCCCCATTGAACTCCAAATTTTAGGTGTATTTGGCCTTGGATCATCAAGAATCATCAAGTAAGTATCTCTTCTCTTGATTTCTTACTTCTTTTAGGGTTCTTCTTTCCTCTTTCTTGGGTTCTTCTTTCTCCAGCGGGTTGGTTGCCCTAAAATGGGTTGATTCATGGTTCCTTGGGTAGGATATTGGTGCTTATGATTATATCTTGCCTTTATAGGATTCCTTTGAGGTGCATTTGTGGTTTTCCATCAGATTCCAGAAGTTTTTAAGCTTGAGGTAGGTGATTCCATGATTTAGCATTATTATATGATTTTGGTATGCTTACTTTGCTTCTTCAATGTGTTCTATGGAATATGTGTGTGGTGTGAAATGTGTTTTCAAAATTTTTTAAGATGTGTATGGGTTGGAATATGGTTTTTCAAATTTAAATGGGTAGATTTCATGTGCTGTTTTATTATTATTCTTTTAAATGAGTTTTATGAATTGTGTAAGTAGTGTGAAGCATGCTTAAAAATAGTTTTGGTGTGCGTATGAACATGATATGGGGTTTTCCTATGAAAGGTGATGTTTTTTCATGTTTTTTCATATTTATTTATGTGTTTATATGAAATTGGTGATATATATGACATGTGAAATGAAAATTGAGCACTAAGGGAATCTTAGGTATCTAGGTGGGAGGACTAGGACTAGTACGCTTGATGGATCAGTGGGGTTGATGCCCGATTTCATCTAGAATGATTGATGATACAAAACTAACTAAACTTATTATGGTTGGAGACCACTAGAACTTAGGATAGATTCCCCTCTAGTGGTTTGTGCATGAGGACGCTGTGGGTTATGGTTGCTATACCATTTTTCACTGAGATACAAGGTTCCTTGGGAACCACTAGTGCTAGTACCTATAGGGATTTACCATGAAATGGTGAAATATTGTGATCTTGTTATTACCATAGACATATATTGGACCTTAATCTTAAGTTAATTTTCAAATAATTCTTCTTTGAAAATGTTTTCCTTATTTTTTTTTTATTAAAAATGTTTCCAAATTCCATCCTAAAATCTACATGGATATTTTTATTCTAATGTTATGACATGGAATATTTAATTTGGGTGGTATGCTACTAGGGTTTATCTCACACCCTACACACACCCTTGGGTGTATGTATACTTTGTTATATATGATCCAAGTAATGGTAAGATGTTTCATGGTGGTGATGGAAGATTTGGTTTCTAGTGTTCTTATCTTGAAGGTGTTTGTGCTGGTGGCTTGAGGGTGATAACAAAATTATTTCATGGAGGTTTTTGGTTTGTGGTCTAGTTGGTTACCCTCCCATTTTGGTTTATTTGGTTTTGGTTAAGTTGTAAAATGTTTAACTTGAATTTTTTGTATTTATTCAGTTATGGATGTTGTTTTTGGTGCGATGTTTTATTATTATTGAGAATTATTTATGATTGTTTATCATGAGTGAAATCATTCCCAAAAGTGTATTATTGATACCTAGACACTAGTTGCTAGTCTGTGGGGATTAAGAACACCCTTCAGGACATTCCACGTGATGTGTCAGGTGTCATGTTAGATGGAACCCTGGCTTGGTTTGTGACACTATGTATAGGATGGTTCCCAGTGATGGGGTTATGTACTTTTATATATGTTATTTTTGTAATTGGGGATGTTTCTTATGATGTAATTGGAGGTGAATGTTTTATTTTATTATAATTTTTATTATATATATTTATATGATTTCCGATTAAACTCACCTCCATTTTCATATCATGGGAATACACAGGTAGCTTGGTGGGAAGTTTAGGGAAACATACTACACTAGTTTATAATCATGATCTAGGTAGTGTTTATAGATATAATTTTCACTAATTATGGTATTTTGTCCCCAGATTAAGCCAGTGAGGGTAATAATGAGTGTTAGGCTAGGTTACATTGTATCTAATGTCAGTATTCCTTTATATTGGTTATTTTATCTTTGTATTAAATTTTTCCCTGAGCTCCAAGGTTCCCATGATGTATTATTTGTTTGTATTATATTTTCCATTACCTTGTTAAACTATTTTCAAAGTGGTATTTAGTATTATGCTTCCTTTTCCTCTTAAATATTTTTATTATATTATATATCAATTTTATTTAAAAGGTATCATGAAGTTTTTTATTAATTATTATTTTTTATGTTAGAGATAGAAATGGTTTTGAAAGATATTAACATGTTACTTATCTTAGAAAAAATTGAAACCTAATTTTTATATGTATTTTCAAACTAGCATGAAATGGTTCTATGTTAAAAGGTGTATACACAAGATGCAGGGAGGATAACTACTGGGAAATTATGATTACACCTATCATCATTATATGTTTAGTAGGTATTGTTGGGTTGTATAAAATGATCTTCGGGTCCTAGTTCAAGCTTGGGATATCAGGTAGTGAAAGTGTTTCACTCAGCCAATGGATATAGTATTTGAGGATTTTGTTCCTTTTATTTATTTTGTAACCTTGGATATATCAACCTCTCTAAACTTCATCTTCGTTTTTATTCTTATTTAGTTTTCATGGATATATATTTTTATGATTCTGGTTCTATTTTATTTAGTATATAATGTTTATACTTATTGTGCCATGTTTGGATTTTTCTTATATGATTGAGATTGATTATTTTTTATATATGTAATTACAACATATAGAATGGTCATGTAATATTTCTTGTTGGAAATTATCCTATATATTATTTATTTTATGGGTAAAATCATTCCATTTAGATACATCTTAATTCCTTGAAACATATTTTTTAGTTAGGGGGATCAAGAATTACTCTCAGGGCCAAAAAATTCAAATACCATTTGGATTTCATAACTCATAATGATAAGATTCATTAAAAACTCTCCACTATAATGATTATCATACTCGAGATACTATGATGGTATTCCATCTATCATTCCAGACTCACCTCAGTCATCAATTTACTACTAACCCACTATGTTTTATCTCAGAATATTAAATGCACTCCCATTGTGTAACTCTAAATAATAGAGAACACTATTAACTAAAATCTGATCTACCCAATCATTAACATCACCAATACCAAGATGGATCTCAACCACACCTATCTATACCAAGACACAAAAGTGCCACCAACTGATTCACTCCCAAGCTTATGGTGCTCCCCCACCATAATAATTCATTCATAAAGACTGATTTTGGGTCATGGTGATCCCCAAAATCAGAATCACCTACTAAAAATTCACTCCCACTAGTCCATCAATGTGATTGATTTGGTTTCAATCTCACCACACCCGATTCCATGCAAACCACCAATCAGTTTTTTCCTCACCAACCTTCCTTGAAAACACATGGTTGCACCCACTAAAACATCTTCAAATCTACCAATAATGATGTATTAATTATTTGAGGCATAGAAGAATCATCCAAACACCCACACTGAAGTATTATCCCATAAATCAATGTAATTTCATATTTTTGTCCTCAATAACCCACATTGGGAATCATACTCTCTTCATGAGAACTAGATTACCTCCGATCCAACTCACTCTTGGTCACATCAATTTTCATCCCAATACTGATTCTAACACATGGAATCTATCTAACAACACATCTAAGTACCAAATATAGTATTCTCCATGGAACTAGATAAAATCATATCCACCTATATACCAACATCATAGTGTTATCTCAACCATCCTCCAACTAGCCTCATTACATCTATGACCTTTACAACATGAGGGTCATACATCTACAACTAATTCAATACTCCCCACCATAGGAGTATCCTCATTATCACCCTAATGAACCAAAAAACCTGATATCTACAGTCCATGATCCATCCATTACCAAACATAATGAAAGGAAGTGACTATATCGCTCATACCTAGGAACCAATATAGAACACTCATCACTACCCATTCTTGGATTACCAGAAATTTCATCCTTAGTGGTCCCCAAATTCCACCTAAAAAAAGGGTCACACCTTCTAACAACCAATGATTCACTCCCTAGTATATGGCTTCTCTTACATGGATCCTTGAGTATAATGTTTTCTAGGTTTCAACATCACATGTGTGTCACACTTCTCAATCCACACTCATCCCATCCTAAATAACTATTATCAAGGAAAAAACTCATATTATACTTACCATGGTACCCCAATCCATCTCTGATGTCTCCTCTCATCATTGAGGGGGTACCTACCATTCTCATCAAAACCTCAATCCACCATCCCCACTAGAATAACATAAAATCCATCAGTCCTTGACCCATAAAATACCACTCACTGAACCACAAAACCAATGGAAAATTCACACAAATAGTTCACACTTTCCATAAAAAATTGATGCTTTCCCCAAAATTACATTCCAAAACCCACGATCCTACTCCTATGTAGAGTTATGCTCTTAAATAACCCTCACACAAGTTCTTAACCACCATCCATATCGAGATCATACAAAACCAATAGGTGTATGCTCCCGTATCACCCAATAATACAACCTGAATCATACTACAATGAGTCACACATTATAAAACATAGTCTCACACACCAACTCAATTGATCATGCTTCAATCACATGTCAATATCGTATATCCAACTAAAATAACACCTTAATTATTTTTTTTCCAAAAAGCTGAAGTAATCTTGCTCTTGTTGAGGCTTAATACATGATAATTGACCACTCAAGCATTATTCCAAAACTAAAAGCATCCACCCATGATATATCTATCCAAGATAAAACCATCTAGAATCACAATCCAACATGGATAGGTATAAAACCAATCTTACCCTCTAAAACCCAACCTCAATACCTAAACAACTCAGAGTGCTTCATCTCAAAAGCACAAGGAATTACTCATGACCTTACTATACCCTCTCAAGGGTTTCCAAATCATCAAGGAAACTCAAGAACATTTTAAACCACATATCCCAGGCATACCCCTCATGTACTAAACCAACTGGGGTCTATCACTAAGGCATATGATTATTATATCAACCCACCAAGGGTCACTATACATCCCTTGCATGAAAGGACTATATATCTATCACTAGAGAATGATTTAATATAATATCCACAGTACTTGACACCAGAAAAAGATACCATGGTTCATATGAGTACAACACTACTAACAAGTTATTTTATAAAACACCATATAAGTTGTTGTAACTTTAAAAAATCGAACCCTATATCATCAGTGAAATCAATCACACACACACACATGCCTTGTGAATCCTACATGAAAAATATGATGCATGTGTATAGGTATCTTTACACTAAATTCCAATATCTAAATCCATAAATATCAGTCTTAAATACGCACATCATACTAGAATAAATATCTCAAATTTAATAGCGAAAACTATGAACAATAATCCCATAACCCTAGAAACCAAGACCTCCCATTGGAAAGGTGTTCATAAATCACTAGTCTGAAGTCCATCACAAGTTATTACATGTACCTATTCACTATATACCATATCCCAAATAGTAATAAAAAATAAAATATTATTTGATACCATTTTGTAACACCCCAACCAAAACCACTCATCAGTGTCCCAACCGGCGTGTTACATGACCTCATACATGCCTCTTTTCATGTCATATGTTGTCGACTAGTGGTGAGGGCCTAAATAATATGTCAGGGATACTATTACCTAAATATCATGACCATAAATAAAAAATAGACAACCAAAAAACATCTATAACAAATAATTAGAGTTCTCATAATAAATAACATATCCATGATATAAAAAATGAATATGTTGTCATAAAAGCATACATCCCAGTTGACCAAACACTGATTTAATAACATATAAAAAATAAATAAATAAAAAAAGTACAAGGATCATTTAATTCCATCCCCAAACCTCACCTTTTTAATATATACCTATCCCTATCTATCTTGTAATTAAAAAGATTATATAAACCACTAAATAAGGACCCAAGTCAACTCTAACATGGCCTGAAGGGTGTTCCGGATCCCTATGGGCTGACAACTAGTGCCTGAGTGTCAAGAAAAATCAATCGGAATAGATTTTCCACAATAATAACCAAATAATACAAAGGAATTAGAACTGTAAATGAAAAATAGTTGGTATAAATATACAATCAATAATATAAAAGTTCCCCAAAATAGGAAAATTAAAAACCTGATATAGAAAATAAATCCAAGAAAACATATAAACCTAATACAACATCAACACAAAGATCTCCTTATAATAGGTGGATCAAAAACTCCACCTGTCACCACCAACTTCCATGGCCTCTCTATCAATAACACCCATCACCTCTTGGTGGATCTTACCCTTTACTTAAACCTAGAATAGTAAAGTCTATATACTCCAAAAGGAATATGTTAGGTTTAAGAAACACTATCCCAATAGGATCCTACAAAGATATTTTATAAGAAGTACATATTAGATAAAAAAAATATTATTAACTTTAAATAAAACATGGAATGGTATTATTTTTCATAATTAATAATAAAACATTATTTTCAAATAATTTCTATGGAAAGTGTAAAATAGGTTCAATAATAATTTCCATAAAACAAGCATGTATAAGAATCTCGATTAAAACAAGAATGAATATTTTTTTATTAATATTAGCATGCATAATAATTTTTAAATATTATCACCGTAGTTATAAGACCCGAGGTTAGTTAGATCAAGGATTAAGTATCCTCACACTATCACTGATATATGACTCTTGGTTTTCACACTTCCTTAGATATTAGGAATAGGGGGAATAAGAGTCCACCCTAATGAATGGACTGCCTACCCTCATCAAAGTTTAATTTTAATTGTCATCATAAGTACATTATTAGGTAGAGATAATAAATGAATATTTTTCTTTCCATGGACTACCCACCCAACTAACTAGGTTTCCATGTTCCTTAATAAATCAATTAAAGGGAAAATCATTCATCTCAAATCAGTTTCAAAAATCATCATTCAAGATACCCCAAATCATATTTTCATCATGAAATTTCATTTCAAAAATAAAAATTAAATTGATTCCATAAAAACTCATGTATTTCCAAACAATTAATTTCATAAAAATATATATAAAACATTCCATGCCTTTATTCTCTAGAATCATCATCAAAGTTATTCTTAAAATAATTCATTTTAATTAAAAATCATTCTTTAGAATCAACAATTTATTTGAAATTCCATTTCCAAATAGTTTGCATCACACACCATTCCATTTGAAAACATTTATCCAGAATCCCAATTCAATCTTTTTAAATCAATTAAAAATCCATTTCAATTCAAACAAGCATTTTTTTTTCAAATGATAGGGAATACACTACAAAAATAATTACCTCAATTCATGGTATCATCAATCACCCAATAAGGGATCCAAAATAAAAGATACAATGGTATATAACCAACCAAGAGGTTATTCTAAAAACATATTTCAAAAATAAATATCTGAATTCAATAATAACATAAGGATTTATAGCCCTTGATTAAGAAAAGACATGGGGAAAGAGGAATTCAGAATCAGATCAAGGTTACACTTTCTGTAAGAGATTCAATGATTTAATTAGCACTTCAACCAGTAAATATTCATGGTTTTAAGGGCCAAAATAGCCTCAAGAGAGACTCTAGTGTCACAATAATTTAGTTAAAGTTGATGGAGAAGAGTTCAGATTTAAAATTGGGATTTTTGGAAAAAAATTATGATACTTCCCAAGAAATTCTTTCCCATATTAGTATCATCAGCTAGCCTATAACTACTATTTACCTACTATTAGTTCCAAGAATAATGCTTGTGCCTCTAGAAATACCATCAACTAGATTGTAAAATTCCTGTAGGAATTCCCTACTACTAGAATATCACTGGCTAGCCAGTGGGTCTCACCAACTATCTGGTAGACCACTTGTAGTTGTTCTTAACTATATTCCTATGTAGAAATCAAATCCAAACACTCAAACACCTCTTAGACTCTCAAACAAGAACCAAAACCACACCACTAAAATTTTAAATGATATAAAAATTAAGGGAAAATAAAGAATAGACATGAAAACTAGAAGATTATGGGGAAACATATCGTACCTAAAATTGAGGGGTGATATGTTATAATTCTCCCCACCATAATGATTACTATGCCTAGAAATCCCCAATAAGAAGACTAGTACAAAAATAGATGAGGCCATATCTCATGATAATCCAAACCATTCCACCATAAAACCTAAACCAATGGAAAATAATTACTCTGCAAAATCTTCACTTGAGAATCAATAGTCTGAATCGGCTACTCAGTCATAATCACATCAGGTTCCACATCAAGGTCTTCCTAATTCAAAACATGAGACATATTTGAAAGATATTTCTTAAGCTATGACATGTGAAATATATTATGTATCCAAGTCATTTATGTTATACAGGGTAAATGGTATTACAGATTTCCAATCCTCTCAATAACCACAAAAGTTCCTACATATCTCAGTGATAACTTCCATTTTTTCCTAAGCCGTCAGAAACCCAGTTGAGTTGAGACTATCAAGAACACATGGTCACAAACCAATAACTACAAAGTACATCAATGATGATACAAATTAGATTTATAACATCTTTACACTATTACCAACCTCTAATAAATAATTTGGATATTTTTCACCATCTTTTGGACCAATCTAGGTCCCACATGGGAAGATTGACCAATCTTCATCCAATAGAGAGGGTATTTACAAGGCCAACCATATAAGGAATAAAATGGTTCCATTTCAATGGGTAAATATTAGTTATTTTTTTAATAAAAATAAACAAAAAACAAATGGAAATCCCACAATCCTCTAAATTCAAGGAGGCAAACATGGCACATATCTTCAAAAATATGTATAGCCCATTATGTCTAGCCATTCGTTTAAGGATGGTACACTATTCTCAAATTGACCTGGGTTCCCATTATCTCCTGTAATTCTCTCCAAAAATAAGATATGAACCGTGGATTCCTATTATAAAAAATGTTATATGGAACACCATTCAACCTTATAATATCTTACACATACATATTTCCTAAATCCTCAACTTTGGTGGTATTATGAATCAGAATAAAATGATCTAATTTGGTCAATTAGTCAATCACCACATATATTTCATTATTTCCTTAAGGAATACATATAAACCCCAAAAGATCCATTGATATCTCATCCCATTTCCAAGTAAACATGGGGAGGGGTTGAAGTAGACCAGAAGGCATCAGATGCTCAATCTTGATATTCTAACAGGTATAACCACTAGTACAAAAAAAGATTTTATGTCAAAGGTTTAACATCAGTTATTTAAAAACTGACATTAAAATGTTTTTAAATTCAGTTATATAAATAACTGACATTAAAAACATAAAAAATGAGTTTTTTACATCATTTTAAAATAACAGATTTGAAAAAATAATTTTTCTCATCAGTTATTTTAAAATTGACACGAAAAACTAAAATTTTAATCTCGGTTAGTTAATAACCAACATCAAAAAATCATTTTTAACATATAATAAAATACAACTGACGTGAATGTTAAAATTTAGGATCACACTGATGTAGAGTTCCATTTTTTACAGTATTGATTTGATATTTTCAATTACCACCTAAAATTTATTATACAATGGTTTTATTTTAAAGTGTCATTTATATGTTTCCACACTCCATAAATATTCATTTCACAATCAACTCTTTTGATTATCATCATCATTCCAACAATTCAACTATTTCGATCTTTATCATCATTCCTCGGATTCTTCTTTGGGAAAAATCATTATGGTATATATAATTATTTTTCCATGATTTAATTTTTTTATAATTATTTATATCAATTTATATACCATTTAATGAATTATTTTTTATTATAATGAAGAATCCATCTTCAGATCATGTTAAAAACACAAAAGGTTCCTTCAGAGTCTAAAATTACTTCTAGGCTATAACTTTGATTTCCTCATGAGATATTTTTTCTAAATAAAATTATATTAATGAAGACTATTTCAATCTTGAATATTAATTCAAATATTTAAATTGGTTTTTCTAGGTTTTTTTTGGTTTATAAAATTTGTTTCCTTTTATGAATCTTGTATTTTAATTATACAGAGAAATTAGTATTGAAAAAAATTTAAAAATAGATATTTTTTTACATCAGATATTATATAACTGACATAAAAAACTCATATTCAACGTTGATTTTTTATAATTGATGTTGAATGTCACTTTTTTCATTGGTTATACAATAACCGACGTTGAATGTCATTTTTTACATCGGTTATAGAATAACTAACATAAAAAGTCTTTAAAATAATAATATTAACATTAGTTATAATAACCGATGTTAAAAACATGTATTTTTACATCACCTATAATATCATAACCTATAAAAACGATATTAAAAACATAAAAACACCAACATAAAAAACCTATTTTTTCATTAGTGTACAATGGGAAAGAAAATCAGCGATGTACTATTTCATACCTATCCACCATAATTGACACATTATATCATAAATTTTTTTAATAGTGCCTGGGTGGACCACCCACTGGGAAAGATGAAAATACCCCATCACAAACTTTCTCATAGGATATGTAATGAAATAAATTTTTCTAAAGTGAAGAATTACTTTTGGAGTTAGAGACCATTCAATGATGGTCTCTCCATCAGATAAATAATTCTTAATACCTTGGTATGCATCATTAGGTTTCTATTCATAGAGGATATTCTCAACAAGAGAGGACTTCAATTGAAAATTTTCTAGAATAAACTCAGTCTCATCCTCCCAGACCCGAAAATGCATGTGAGAAAATAGTGCCATGAGATTCCAATCCTCTGACAATCCATTAATATCCTAGGATATAAGATTCCTGCTAAGAGTATCAGTAACAACGTTCCCATTTCTAGAGGTGTAGGTAATGTCAAAGTCAAAATATTTAAGGTACTCCACCCATCTCTTCTATTGTAGGTTCAAATATTTATACAAAAAAATATTACTCAAGATTTTGTGATCAGAGTAAATAGAAAACCTATCCCAAAAAAGGTATTTCCACAAACTCTTAAGGGTGTTTAAAGAAATTGAAAATTCTAGACCATGTGTGGGACAATTATTCTCATGTGTAAAAAGTGGATGGGAACTATAATCCACCATGCGATCACCCTATAAGAGAACACAACTCAAAAATAAACATGAAGCATTACAAAAGACCTCATAGACCTACCCAACCACTGGAAGAGTTAGCACTAGAGACAGATTCAAATGATTATTCAACTCATATAAGGAAGCCATATATTTCAAAAACCAAATTAACTTCACTCCAATATAAGTGAGAAAAGTAAAAAGTGAAAATAAGTTAGATAAATATTTCTTTAATCAATGATAATACCCTATCAAACCCCAAAATAATTGAATCTCAAAGACATCCCATGGTTACTACCATGAAATGAAAACTTTAACCTTTTTAGGATGAAATTAGATACCATGTTTGAAGATCACATTCCCCATGAACTTCACCTCTCAAATCAATAATTGGATCTTTAATAGCTTCACATAAAGTTAGTGATTCCTTGATATGTCCAAAAATACTCTAAAATGATGTATTTGATCCTCCTTATTTTTTGAATAACCAAGATGTCATCCATGAATACCATAATTAAATATTCATGATACTAGTGAAAAATACTATTCATCATCACCATAAACATAGCATGAGCATTGGTTAGACTGAATGGAATAAAAATATACTCATAGTGGACATACCTACTCATATTTTCCTTTTTTTAGAATATCAAACTCATTGATACCAATTTATTGATAAAAAATTGAAGATCAATCTTAGAGAACCACTTTGATTCTTCAATATGATCAAATAAATCATCAATGTGGAGAAATGAGTACTTGATATTGACCATAACCTATTTGAGATTCAATTAATCAACACATAAGTGAAGGGTTCCATAAAAATTCTTAGAGAAAGGAACCAATGCTACCAAAGATGACATGCTAGGTCAAATGAAGCCTCTATAAACCCATTTATAAAATTAATTATTTATTTCCTTCAGTTTAGTTGGCACCATTCACTAAGAAGGAATAGATATTGCTTGTGTACCAAACACCAAGTTGATAGAAAAATCAAACTCCCTATATAATGGTAGACCATGAATGTTTGACTGAAAAACTTCTAAAAATTCAATATCTATAAGATGAAGTTCACTAAAATAGG
Organism: Viscum album; assembly: GCA_963277665.1. NCBI lineage: Eukaryota > Viridiplantae > Streptophyta > Magnoliopsida > Santalales > Viscaceae > Viscum > Viscum album. Next base: position 1,595,010,622 of record OY728155.1, on the reverse strand, counting down.
ACCCATGGTCCAGTTCAACAACATACAAGTATATCATCCTACCCAGCTCCAAAAGAGGAGGTTTTTCAACTAGAAATCAGGTCCTATTCTCCCTAAAAAATATTGAACTCCTCATCATGGTTAGTAAAGAAAACCCACCAATGATAATAGTCAATTAAAGCCTTGTGAGAAACCAACTAGTCCATTCCATGAATAACATCTATCAGATTCATCTTAAAAAACCAAAAATCCAATAAAAACTTGATATTTTATAAAGAGAATGAAAAAGGGGATTAAGAGACTCTAATCCCTCTTCGTCTTGAGAGGTGTTTAAATTTACATAACATAAGGGATGATATCCATTGGAAGATTCAAGATTCATATACTGAAAGTTGATACAAAATAATGAGAGGAACCAGTATCAAGTAAATTGGTTACTAAAGATGAAGAAATGAAAATGGAACCTCTCAATTTAACATGACCCACATCAGTCCCCACAAGAGAACCATCCACTGTATGAAGTTTCTTTATTCTTGATGCCCGTGGATGGAACTCCATTGTTCTTAAAGTATATTAATACACTATTTATTATCTCTAAATTGATGATCCTATTCCACTATGTGAGGAAGTAAAAAAATTGAAAAAACTCTGCAAGTGTCCGGAATGTCCACATGAGCTACAAATATTTGGTGTCTTCATGCAAGAATGCTTAGAGTTTCCAATATTTCCACATTGTAAATAAGTTAGTGGGCCTTTACTAGACACTAAAGATGATCTAGATTAAGTTTTATATTGTGGAAAACCACTATTGTTTCAACTATGTGGTTTATTTTTCTTTATATTACTCTTAATGGAATTGTTAAAGCTTCCCTTAGGAGTAGGAGGAACTCTAGTTATCCATGACATACCAACCATGTAAAATTAAACCACTAGAGATCTACCCTGAACATCAAAATATGTGGTAAGATTCATCATTATGACCTAAGATTGAATATCTAATCAAATAACCATCTAAAACCTTCGGTCCTTTATCTTATCATTCAACACCACCTTAGGTGGAAACTGAGAAATTTTGGAAAATTATTGGTGTACTAAGTCACTGTACAATCACTTTGGTGAAGGTTGTGGAACTCCAAGGACTTATCCAATAATATCTAATCTAGATATAATTTCTCTGTAAAAAGGGTCTAGAATTATTTCCAATGTAATCCCTAAATAAAATTCACTAGAACCATAAAATCCCACCGTCTTCTATTAGGACCCTCTAACATGTAGATGGAACGCTTTACCTTAATGAAATTTGATGTCTCCAAGAACTCAAGGAGTCATTCAGTCTTTCCCAACCAATTATTCACCTCATGAGGATTGTTAATTACCTAGAATGATGGTGGGTTTTGATGAAGAAACTATTAGCATTAGTCACTACCAGCATTCCTTCAAGGTTTTAACTCTTTATCTTGAATGAGGGTAGGTGATATTCCTTGTTCCAAAGATCATGCCACACTCACTACTACCTCTATGAAGTTTTGGTCAACCTGGAGGGTTTGCTTCATTAGAAGCTCCCTCTTAAAGCCTGGTCAGGTGTTTTATTTTGGGAATGGTACTATTAAACATCAATTGGCAATAAGAAAACATTATTATAGAAGAACTAAAACATTAAATCGAAAACAAAAATATTAGACCAAAGTTTGAAAAAATTATAGTTTCAGATCAATTAATTCCTCAAAGATACTTTTTACCAAAACCCATAGTAACTTAAGGTTCTCTATGATGAGATATGTATTTTAATTCTCTCATAACCTACCCCTAAAGTCCTAACCATCATATCTCATGTCTATCAAGTCATCCCAAACTTTATACAAATATCTAATAAAATTCACAACAACCTCCTCTGATACTAATTTTCAAAAACTAAACCAGATAACCAACTAAATTAGAACCAGAGTTAGCCTTGACACAACCCAAAATGAATTTCTAATTACTATAGGCTAGATATTAGTGCTTGGGCATTAATAATGATTTAAGATAATGATTTATCTATAATAATAACTAATAAATATAAAGGTGGATGAATAAGAAACCAAAAATAGTCAGTGTGTTAAAAAAATCAATAAGAGAAAAGTTCCCCAAAATAGGAAAATACCAAACCAAAGTCTAAACAACAATATAAGACAACACATAAACCAAATAAGGAATCAACACCAAGATCTTCTCAAAATAGGTGGATCAAAAACACCGCCTACCACCACCAACTCCCATGGCCTCGATATCAAGAACACCCACCACCTCTAAGAGGCGTTTTCCCAATATATGTACCTAGAAAAGAAAGTCTATATATGCCCAAAGGAATATGTAGGGTGTGAGAAAAACCATCACATTAGGATCCCACCAGAGATTTCATAATAAGTCCATATCAGATAAAACAAATATTCTTAACTTTAAATAAAACATGGCATGTTAATCTTTTTTATAATTTATTATAAAACTTTCTTTTAAAATCATTTCAATGTAAAGTAAAAAAATAAGTAAAAATAATCATTTCCATGAAAAAAGAATTTATAACCATCTCAATCAAAATAGGTATGAATAAAACATTTTATAAACATTAGTATGCATAATCAATTTTCAATCCTAGAAATAGGGTTATAATCCCTAGGGTTAGTTTGATCAAGGATCAAGGACCCTCACACTCTTGGTGAAATATGCAACCTGGTTTGAACACTTCTCTAGACCTCAAGCTTAGGGGGAATGAGAGTCCACCCCAATTAATGAAATCCCCACCCTTATGAAAGTCTAGTTTTATCATCATCATCATTAATTCATTTTTAGGTAGAGCTAATACATGCTTGAAATGTTTGTCCAAGACTACCCACCTAACTACCTTGGATCCTATGTTCTTGAAGAAATAAATCAATGGGAAAATCATTAATATTAAATTAGTTTCACAAATCATCATTCAAGTATCCCCAAATCATGTTTTAAATATTCCATTTCATTTAAAAAACCAATGTTAAATGGTTTTTATCAAAACCCATGACTTTAAAAAAAATTATTTCATTCAAAATCTATAAAAAAATTTTATTCCTTCATTTATAAAGTATCACCATCAAAGTCAATATTAAAATAATTCATTTCAATTAAAAATAATTTTTATAGAATCAACACTCTATTTCAAAATAAATTTCTAAAGAGGTTGCATCACACACCAAACTATTTAAAATCATTTATCAGGAATCTCAATTAAATAATTAGAATTAAATTAAAAATTCATTTCACTTCAAACAATTAATAATTATTTCACATGATAGGGACACTATGAAACCACCTACCTCAATTCATGGTATCATGAATCATCCAAAAAGGGATCCATAATTGGAGAGATGAGGGGCTAGAACTAACCAAGAAGGGATCCTAGAAACATAATTCAAAAATCAAGATCTAGATCTATAAAAAACACAGGGATCCATAACCCTCAATTAACGAGAGACATGAGGAAAGGGTAATTCAAAATTAGATCAAGGTTACACTTACCAAAGGAGATTCAACACTTCATTAGACACTTAGATCCATTAATATTCAAGTTTTAATGGGACACAATCACCCCAAGAGAGACTCCAAGGTCATAAGGGTTGAATGGCAGTTGAGGGAGAATATTTAAGATTTGAAACAAGGATTTTAGAAAACAAAACTATAATACTAACCAAGACTTTTTCTATCACAACCTGTCCCCCGAGTCCTATGCCTTGACTACCCCAAGCCCGCCTTCCATACTCTAGGGGTTGGTGACTAGCACCAGAAAGGCTTAACCCAAAAATGGGAAGGCAATGCCTCAAAACCTGTACACACACAGACAAGGCACACCGCGCACAAGTAAAACACAATAGAAGAAGAAAGGTACAAGCACAACTAAAAACTATTAATGAGTGTAGAATTAAGTACTGAAAGTAAAGGGGCCAGTATATATAAAGACCCGAAAATTTCAAGGATTTTTTTTAATTTTATTTGGAATTTTATGAGTACGCAGTTTCTGATGGCGCCTGATTCCGAGGCCCGGTGTGCCCGGAATCATTTTCCAAAGTTTAGCTTGGGTAAGTTCAGTGAACGAATGAGAGGGTTTTCCTAACTTTGAAACTAGTGCTCGGAATCGAATTCTGAGGGCACCGATGGAATCGCAGCGCTGGTAATTACTTAGAAACACCTTTTCCAGAGTTGCGTTTGCTTAGGTGTGGTTTTTTTAATTTTTTTTGGGTTAAGTAAAGGAATAAAATAAAAGTGGTGCAACCAATTTCATTTATTTTAATTAACCTAAACTAAGTGGATGAAGTGAGACCCATAATATCCTACCCACTAGGTAGGATATTTGTGATGTGGGGCCCACACGAGCCCCACCGATTCTTTCAACTTCCTCAACCCCCTTTTAATTAAGGTAACGCACCCGCACCCCTTTTTAGTTGAAGTCAACCCTTGTGTTTTTCTGTTTATGAAACGCCTCAATTAATTTGGGCAGTTTAAATGTTGCAATTAATTCATTTAATTGAATGTTATTTTTTGAATTTTAAAACGCATGACTTGAGAAATAAAATAAGACAAACTCTTATTTTATTAGAGTGGTTGGGTTGTGAGAGGCTTGGGGATAATTTTCTCAAGTTCTTGAAGTTCTTCCTCCTCGACGAAGAACGCGAAGAACGCCGACCTCCGATGAAGGTCGACAAGAACGCCAGATCCTCGGAGATCGACGACGCGACACCGACGAATATTTTCTCCGTGATGCGAAGATCCTCTTCCCGCGATGACTTCTTCCGCGAAGATCAATTCCGCGAAGTCCCTTTCCGCGACAACCTAGTTCGTCGACTACGCTCGAGGTCGGGGTTAAATTTGTGCAAGTTTGTATTTCCGTGGTTCTTTCCTTCTAAAACAAAGAACTCGGACCAACTCATTCTCAAGTTGATCCGTGAATGATTTCTTTTGCGGGTTAGGAATATTTTATTTGTGGGGAAATTGTAGGGGATTTTGTTGTTTTTGTTCGTGATTTCTTCCATCGTCGTTCCTCATTTCAAATTGGACCGCTTACTATCGATTAACGGGAGGGGGCTGGACCGCACAAACACTGCCGATCCTCCTCCCATAATTTTTTTGTTGTTGACCTTGTTGTGGTTTGGAATGGGGATGGTGCGGTGCCATCGCACTGCGCGGGATCATGCGGCAAGGATGCGCGGCGCCGTCGCGCCGCGCTGGAAAACCACAAAGAGACGCGGTTTGTTTATTTGGCGTACGGATCGACGAGCCTTGGAAGAACGAGCCGCATGGGCGATTTAAAGACTTTGCAGCGAAGGGTAGGTCCCGAGAGGACCACAAGAGAATACGGAATTGGAAACGGACCACCGGAGCAACTCCGGTGGTCTGTGGAAGGTGCTGTCGGTGCGCCACGCCGGCGCGGCGGCGCCCCGGCGCGCCGCCGGCAGGAGCCGCTGCGGCTGAAGCTGCGACGGAGGAGGGATCCCGCGGCCGCGCGAGATCCGGAGGGGAGACACGGCGGGTCGCCGCGTCGCTGGCAGGGAGCGACCCCCACACGGGGGCCGTTGCTTCTTTCACGGGGGGCAACCGTACCCCCCTGTTCCGCTCAGCCGAATAGCCGAGCGACCACGCGGCCGCGCCAGCGCGGCAGGCCAACCGGCCGGGCTGGGCCGGGCCGCACCCAGGCCGGGCCGGACCGCGCCCACTGTGTCGGACCAGGACCTATTTGGCCGGACCCGGACTTGGTTCGGGTCGACCCGGTTCGGGCCGACACAGGGGGTCTCGGGCCGGGTCGGACCGGGCCAGAACCCCCTATTTTCGGGCAGTTTCCATTCAAAAGACCATATCTTGGGCCACGAACCTCCGATAGACACACCATCAGTTGCGTAGTGATCCATGGATCGAGGCGGCTGTTTCGGAATATTACACTCAGGGTTTCAGAGGACTTTGGGTACGGTCGGGTTGGTTCGATCATGAAACCATTCGGGCCCTCGGAGCAGAAACACTTATATCTCGAGCTCCGGACGTCCGATTGACGTGCCGTCGACTTTGTTGGATTCCTCTTGATGAGATAGAACTTTTGGCATACTTCCCCGGAGTTTTGGTTGCAGTTGGATAGTGTCCGGGTTGGATTGTACCCGAAATCCAACCGGGCCCCTAGAACGGAAAAGCTGATAACTTTCAGACCGGACGTCCGTTTGACGAACCGTCAGTGGCGTTGGTGATCACATTGAGAAACGGTCCCTATGAGTATAACCTATGAGAGTTTGGGGTACAGTAGAGATACGGCTGGGTTGGTTCGCACACGAAACCAACTGGGCCCCTGGGACAAAAAGGCTAGTAACTCACAGACCGGGCGTCCGACTGACGCACCTTCTGTTGCGTTGAGACCCCTATGACGAGGTGGTCCTTTGAGATACTTCTTCTTGGAGATTTGTGATACTTAGAGTATCGACCAATAGCTCATGGAGCGGACCCTCCTGGTGACGAGCTAGCAGAGTGCATAGACCTAGTAGCTGGCTAAGACTTGACGACTGCTGATCTATCGTCTTGGTGTGTTTTAGATAGCCCAGTGGGGAGCGCTTGGTTGTAGCGGCAGACCCACGGTAGAGGAGCGCTTGGTTGTAGCGGCAGACCCGCAGTACTCAACAAAAGGAGCACCTCTGGAGGCTATGAGGGGGAGCGCTTGGTTGTAGCGGTAGACCCACGACGGAGGAGCGCTTGGTTGTAGCGGCATACCCGCGGTACTCAACAGAAGGAGTACCTCTGGAGCCTATGAGGGGGAGCTCTTGGTTGTAGCGGTAGACCCATGGTGGGAAGCGCTTGGTTGTATCAGCAGGCCCACAGTACTCGACATGTGGAGTACTACAGCAGTCCAAGGTTAGTGGGGCGCGCTTGGTTGTAGCGGTAGGCCCACTGTACTCGATAGAGGAGGAGTTCTCCAGAAGCCGTGGTTTCGACATCATGAATAAAATCCTAGTTGAGATGAGTCTTTGAACTTTGCGTTTACCTCATGATTGAGATGGGTCACTTGATAACTTAGGTATATGTATGGGCATATACCTGGGTAGTGGTTATCCGTTGATTTTATAATCTTTGTGTTTCCTCATGATTGAGATGGGTTACTTGATAACTTGGGTATATGTATGAGAATATACCTAAGTAGAGGTTATCTGTTGAGATATTATTTGTGGTTATCCTTGTTGGATTTAGTGAGACCTTGAGGGTCTCAGGGTCCCTAATGAGTATTGTTACACTCACCCCTGCATGGGCTATGCCCACACCTCGTTGTGTTGGTTGCAGACGACGGGCAGTGCAGACAGAGGCCGAGTGTTCGAGGAATAGACGGTACCCGGAGGTGGACCTCACGACGAGACAATATCGGGTGGTGGATTTCACGATGAGGTGACACTCGGAGGAGGTTGACGGGCGAAAGTGTTGTGGAGGCTATCTGTACCTACCCTTAAGGTAGGATCCGTGGTGGACGATCCAGGAGCTGTGCTATCTGTACATACCCTTCAGGTAGGATCCTTGGTGGACGATCTTGGATCTGCTTGTCACCTTCCGGATGTTTTATCATTTTCCTTGTACTTTACAGTTGATCTTGTATTTCCGGCCCCTTTACTTTCAGTATAGCTTGTTTTAGTTTTACTTTAGTGTTTTACTTCCGCTTGTACTCTGTGGTGTTTTGTTTACTTTTATAAAGGCAATGCCTTCCTAGTTATTGGGATTTATGCCTTTGGTGCTAGTCTCCAGCCCCTGGCCTATGGAAGGCGGGCTTGTGGTAGTCACGGCACGGGCCCTAAGGACGGGTCATGACAGTATACAAACCCAACCCGAAATAAGGTACAATAAAAAGGAAAAACAACTCCTGAGATCATCCACCTAGGATCCTACCTGAAGGGTAGGTACAACCCATCTATGTAGATCTCCAACTGAAACTCTCACCTCAATGGTCAAATCAAACCATCTAAATAAGTGTAAATATCGAGTTTCCTCCCATAGGTATCTCTAGATGTAAGAATCAGGTCAATAGTTTTACCGGAAACTATAGGTCTTGAACAAGATTCATGACAAGAAGGAATGATTAGTACCCATGTCTATTAATATGGTGTCCAGTAGTATACATAGACCGTAACTTGAATCATTCCAGGAGCCCTTGGGTCACACTCCTTAACCACTTGCAACTACTCCCTTCCCCTATCCTCCAGCTCCCTAAGCTTGGTGGGGACCACATTGGGGTGGTGGTTGTAACATGTCGAAATGTATACCACCTCACACTACTCTCCTAGTTCCTCTTCCACATATTCTACCCTACAGATTTACCCATACCTATCACTTCCTCTTCTCAAAACATTTTACACATCTAAGTCTCTGAAACTGACGTTAGTTTCTTACTTTACCACTACTGACACTCACTGACTGTATCTGATCATCCAAATAATTTTCAACCACAATGGTTATCTATGTCACCTAACATAAGTAGGTATGTAGAGAGGAAAAGTGATAGATTAGATGTCCCTAAACACATCTTTCTTGCAGGTCTGAGCCCTGAAGCACTGGTCGTATCGTATTCATTGAGTACCTAGAATGGTCGGTATGCCTCGACGAATACTCAGTTACTGACATGTCGTCCTGTCAAAACTGTATAAGATCTTAGGAACACAAACCCATTATATTTTTATGGCAAGAGATCCCCTTATCCAAGTAAGTCTCTCAAGCTCTGTCAATGGAAAAGTCACCTCATCATAAGATAGGGTTAATCTAATCCCTGCCATCGCCTTGCTGCACTACGTAGAATTATCACTTCTAGGACCACCATCTGATCTAATTATGCCCTGGAAAGATGGAAACTTGGTCACTACCTCAGGCCAATCCTTGTATGACTGTGAGTCGGGAATGCCTCAGAACATGAGGGGTATCTATCACTAAAACCCGCATAGGGAACTGAGCCTATATGTTTCCTATACTGGCAGAACTAGTAGTAACTGCTGACCAACGAGAAAAGGTATCGCTGGGACACTGACATAAGGTACCATCTCAGGAAATCATCCTTGTACTGAATCCTCATTACTCTATGGGCCATCCTCATGGTCACACATTGGAATCCTGGATGGCTGATTGCGTAGAGGAATCTTGAAAGAGAATTAAGATGAACCACAGTTAGTAATTTATACTTAGTGAGATGAATCAAAAGATATCAATAGAAAAACATTTTTAAAACACATGCAACTAGTGTTTTTATGTACCAAGACAGAAAACAGAACTCAGGGTCATGGTGTATGGATACGTTGGCCGCCGCAGCAAAAATGGACTACCTAGACTGAAATCCAAACTCAAGACACTTAACACTATTGCCCACATTGAAAATACACACTCTTAGTTATTCTGGTAGAACCGACTGCCCTCTGATACTACTTTTTTATGAACCATCCCCTGGGTCTCATGTCGTGACTACCCCAAGCCCACCTTCCATAAGCCAGGGGTTGGCAACTAGCATTGGCAAGGATTAACCCAAAAATGGGAAGGCATTTCCTCAAAACCTGTACACACACATACATGACACACTATGCACAATTAAAACACAATGGAAGAAGAAATGTATAAACACAACTAAAAACCACCACTGAGTGTAAAAGCATGTTCTAAAAGTAAATGGTACAGTATACAAGCCCGACCAAAAAGAATGTACATCAAAAAGGAAAAACATATCCTGAGATCATCCACAAAGGATCCTACTTGAAGGGTAGGTACAACTTGTCTATGAGGATCTCTACACTAACCGGTCACCTCTATACACCATCTAGTCCTGGATCCCAAGTCTCGGTCAAAGCCTCCCATCGTCTGCACCAGACACAACAAGGTGCAGGCGAAGCCCATGTAGGAGTGAGTATAGCAATACCCAGTTCAGACCCTGAGACCCCTAAAGGTCTCTTAGAATTCCAAAAATGAAAAACTACAAAGCATGATCTCAATCAAAAAGTAAAAATTAAAAGACATCTCATACCCGGTATATAACTTAAAGAACCTGAATAAAGATGATTAGTCATAAAGCTAGATCATCTTATTCTATCAAGAGGCTTATGCTGCAAGACTATGCAAGGTATCTAGGTGCTGACCCATAGAGGATTTCTAGGTTCTGACTAATAGAGGATCCCTAGGTGCTGACCCACAGATGATCGCTAGGTGCTGATCCATGGAGGATCACTAGGTGCTGACCCACTCATAGGATCTCTAGGTGCTGACCCATAGAGGATCACTAGGTGATGACCTAGTCAAAGGATCGCTAGGTGCATACCCATAAAGTATCCATAGGTTCTGAACCATTGAGGATCTCTAGGTGCTGACCCACTCAGAGGATCACTAAGTGCTGACCCATAGAGAATCACTATTCCTTCTTCATGTCACAGCCATCCACTAGATTCCCACACTAAGCATGCTTTATTTTCCGAGGATCTTCTCTAAAAGAAATTGGATATATTTCAACCACCACGAAGTCCCATGAAGAAGTAACCCAATGATACGCTAAGTCATAAGGGTTCCAACTCATCAGATGGTGCATCAATCAGATGCCCGATATGTTAGTTATAAGCATTTTAATGTCGTGGGCCCAGTTGGATTCTATTTTGATACAACCCAACCATAATCCAACTTTCTCCAAAACCCAAGTGGATTATTTAAAAAATAATGCCTCATCTTAAGGGTTCCATCTCCACAGACGGTTTGTCAAACAGACGTCCAGTTTAGAAGATATGCCCTTTCAAGCGAAACTGGGTCCGGGTCCGGTCCGACTTGGTTGAACTGACCCGACCTGGTCTGGGTTGACCTGACTCGGCCCAGCCTTATGGCCCCAGCCCCGTCTGGCCCGCCGGGCTGCTGGACCAGACCGACCCACTAGTTAGGCATGGGGGTCTGCCCCCCTCCCAAATGGACGCAGTCCGTTCGGGCTCACCAACCAATGGCACATGGCTAGCGTCGCTCCTCTAGATTACCGGTCCGGTGGAACGATCTAGGGTAGGAATCACGGTCCGGGTCCACCTTTTTCGCGGCCAAATCCATGACACCTCTTCCGAGGCACGCTTCCATGGTGCGTCAGCCGCTTCAACGCGACCGACGATGGCTAACCACCACCTTTGATACCACTTTTTCACAACCTATCCTCTAGGGCCCATGCCGTGACTACCCCAATCCCACCTTCCATAGGTCAGGGGTTAAAGACTAGCACCCGAAAGGCTTAACCCAAAAATGGGATGGCATTGCCTCAAAACCTATACACACATAGATAGGTCACACTGCGCATAAGTAAAACACAATTGAAGAAGAAAGGTAAAACCACAACTAAAAACCACCACTGAGTGTAAAAGTAAGTACTAAAAGTAAAGGGGATAGTATACAAGCCCAACCAGAAATAAGGTACAACAAAAAGGAAAAACAGCTCTTGAGATCATCCTCCGAGGATCCTACCTGAAGGGTAGGTACAACTTGTCTCTGTGGCTCTCCAACCGAAACTCTCACCTCAAGGGTCAGATCACACCATCAACATAAGTGTAGTTATCAAGTTTCCTCCCATAGGTATCTCCAGATGTAAGGATCAAGTCAATAGTTTAACCAAAAACTCTAGGTCATGAACATGATTCAGGATAATGAGGAATGATTAGTACCTATGTATATTAATACGACAACTAGTAGTAGAAATATACCACACCTTGAATCATTTTTGGAGCCGTTGGGTCACACTCCTTGACCGCTTGTAGCTACTCCCTTCCCCAGTCCTCCATCTCCCTGATCCTGGTGAGGACCACATCGGGGTGGTGGTTGTAACATGTCGAAATGTATACCACTTCCTGCTACTCTCCTAGCTCCTCTTCCACGTCTACTGTCCTACAGATTCACCTATCCCTATCACTTCCTCTTTTTGAAACATTTTACATATCCAAGTCTCTGAAACAGACGTCAGTTTCCTACTTTCCCACTACTGACACTCACTGGCTATATCTGCTCAACCAAATAATTTTTAACTACAAAGGTTCTCTCTAGAACCCAAAAATAAATAAGAATGCACAGAGTAATAGTGATGGATAAAATTTCCCAAAACACTTATCGCTCATAGGTCCGAGACCTGAATCATTTCTCGTATTGTATTCATCGAGTACTTGGAATGATTAGTACTCCTCGACGAATACTCAGTTACTGACATGTTGTCCTATAAAAACTGTAGAATCTCTTGGGAACACAAACCCCTTAGATTTTTATGGCTAGATAACCCCTTCTCTAAGGAAGTCTCTCAATCTCTGTCCATGGAAAATTCACCTCATCATAAGATAGGGGTAATCTAAACCCTTCCATCGCCCTGTTGAGCCACGTAGAATGATCACCACCAGGACTACTATCTGATCTAATTGTACCATGGATAGATGGAAACTCGGTCACCACCTTAGGCCAGTCCTTATACGCCTGTGAGTCGGGCACACCTCAGAACCAGAGGGGTATCTGTCACTGAAACTCACATAAGGAACTTTGCCTATATGTGTCCTCTACTGGTATCATCGATAGTAACATCTGACCAACGGGCATCGGTATCACTGGGACACCACCCGAAGGTACTATCTTAGGAAACACTCCTTGTACTGAAGTCTTATCACTCTATGGACCATCCTCATGGTCACACATTAGAATCCTGGCTGGCTGTCTGTGTGGAGACATCTTGAATTAGAATCAAGATGAAGCACAATCAGTAAGTTATACCTGGTGAGGTAAATCAAAAGAGATTAATATATTTTTTTTTCAAAACACATGAAACTAATGTTTTCATGTACCAAGCCAAAAAATACAACTCAGGGTCCTGATGTATGGGTACGCCGGCCGCTGCATGAACAATGGACTCCCTAGAATGAAATACAAACTCAAGACACTTAAAACTATTGCCCCCATTGAAAATACAGACTCTTAGTTCTTCTGGTAGAACTGACCGCCCACTGATACCACTTTTTCATGACCTGTCCCTCAGGGCCCATGTTGTGACTGCCCCAATACCACCTTACATAGGCTAGGGGTTGGAGACTAGCACCATAAAGGCTTAACCCAAAAATGGGAAGATATTTACTCAAAACCTGTACACACACAAATAGGGCACACTGCGAACAAGTAGAAATCAATGAAAGAAGAAAGGTACAACTAGAAATAAAAACCACCATTAAGTGTTAAAGTAAGTACTGAAATTAAAGGGGCCAGTATACAAGACCAACTGGAAAGAAGGTACAATAAAAAGAAAAACAGCTCCTGAGATCATTTGCCAAGGATCCTACTTGAAGGGTAGGTACAAATCATCTCTGCTACTCTCCACGCCAACCAGTCACATCCGTACACCATCTAGTCCTAGCTCCGAAGTCTTAGTCAAAGATGCCCGTCATCTACACCAGACACAACAAGGTGCATGCAAAGCTCATGCATGGGTGAGTATAAAAATACCCAGTAGGGACCTTGAGAACCCTAAAGGTCTCTCATAATTCCACAAAGGAAAAACCACAAATCATGATGTCAATAACAAAGTACAAATTAAAAGATAGCTCACACCAGGTATATAACATAAAGAACACAAATAAAGATGATTAGTCAAAAATATAGATCATCTTATTCTGTCGAGAGGTTTATGCTGCTAGACCGCACAAGGTTGCTGGGTTCTGAACCCCAAAGGATCGCCAGGTGCTGACCAATATAGGATTGCTAGGTGCTGATCCAATTAGAGGATCGCTAGGTTCTGACCCACAGAGGATTGCTAGGTGTTGAACCACTTAGAGGATCCTTAGGTGCTGACCCATAGAGGATCTTTAGGTGCTGACCCACAGAGGATCGCTAGTTTCTGACCCAATCATAGGATTGCTAGGTTCTGACCCACAGAGTATCGCTATTCTTTCTTCACGTCACATCCAGCCACAGGATTCCCACACTAAGCAAGCTTGATTTCCAGAGGATCCACTCCACAAGACATCAGCTATATTTCAACCACCACAAAGTCCCACAAAGAAGTAACCCAAACATCCGCTAAGTCATAAGGGTTCCAACACATTAGACGACACATCAATTAGACGTGCAGTCTATTAGTTATTGGCATGTTAGTGTTGTGGGCCTGGTTGGATTTGATTCCGATCCAACCTGGACATACTCCAACTTTCTCTAAAACCCATGTGGAGTATCAAAAAAGGACCGCCTCATCTTAAGGGTTCCAGATCCATAGACAGTTCATCAATCAGACGTCCAGTTTAGAAGATATGCCCTTTTAAGAAAAACTGGGCCAAAACTGGGTTCAGATCCGGGCCAACCTGGTCGGACCGACGCGACCCAATCTGGGTCGACCTGACCTGAACCATCCCACTGGGCCCAACCCAGTCCTGCTGAGCCCGGTCTGGCCTACTGGGTCGTGGGCTCGGCCCGCTAGCCATGAGTGTGAACCATTGGCCACGAGCTTGGACTGCTGGGCCACGGGACCGGCCCAGCCCACCCGGCTGGGAGCGGCCCACCGAGCTGCTGGACCCACCAGGCCGCTGGACCCACCCGGACTGCTGGTTGGGAATGGGGGTATGCTCCCCTTCCGAATGAACGTGGTCTGTTCGAGCTCACCAACCGGTGATGCCAGGCTGGAACCGCCCCTCCACCTGACCTATTTGGTGGATGGGTGTAGGGCAGGACCCGTAGTCCGGGTCCGCCTTCGCTGCGGCTGGAGTTGTGGCGCCTCTTCCGCGGCATGCTGCCGTGGCACGCTGCTCGCCTCAACGTGGCCGATGATGGCCGACCGCCCCCTTTGTCCACCGCGCCGCTGCCACCTCCTTGCAGACAATGATGGTCGGCCGCCACCGCCGGTCGTTGGCACCCCCTCACCGATGGTGCTACACCGGAAAAACTTCCACGGGCCACCAGTGATGTTCCATTGGTCCGATTTCATTCTCGTCTGTGTTGGAGTTGGTGGCCTAGAACCAACTACTTTGTACTTTATTCATTAATAAAAGCCTTATCACATCTTGATTGTTCTTCTGCGTGACAATGCATGTGATAATGTCCTAAGGATAGCTGTTGCATTAAAGGGTCATAGCAGATCCCTGCTATGATGAGAACCCGGAAGTGCAATAACACTGTTCTTGAATATATGTTCTATGGATGGATGATATTATTTTAGGGACACAAATAATACAGGCCATTAGGGGTGAGGACTCATAAAAAATTGAGGCATCATCTCATGGTGTGCGCCCTTGTTAATATCCAGGAGGATATTATGAGAATGAGACCCACTAGTAGGAAATCCACATTTCATAGTGTCATTGGATGTTCCTATCTATGGACATGTGTATTGATCCTTATACTTTAAGATTATTATTAATGGGTATTACAACTCGCACACTTAGATGTATTGACAAAAACTTTGACGACACACTGTTCACAGTGAGGTAGGATACGTTGGGTGCGTCACGAGTAATACTGCATTAATAGATAATGCGAGAAAGGATTTGTCTCTTATATTCCATAACAGAAGTAGATATCTCATGCCCTTTGATGGAATTGATATATCCTAAATAAATCCATGGCCATGGTAAGGTATGGGTGAGTTCAATTCTGAAATGTCAAAGAAAGAATAATCGAGCACGTGGGTTGATGAAACTAGCATGCAACCCGCTTGATTTGAGATATCATGACAAAGGGATTATATTACATGGTAAGCATTCATATGAGGTGACATGTTATTGCGGTGTTAACTTCTTTCTCTATGGGCACCTTGGCGTGTTGCTAGATGCTAACCTTGGACTTTAGGCAGCTCTGCCTAATGCCACTGAGAAAGAGTCCTAGAGGGTCACACACTAAGTGTGTCCATGTATCTCAGTTAAATATTAATTTAAAAAGTTAAATAAAGATTATTCCTGGCTGTGGTTTAATAATTATTTAAGGATTCCTGATCACATTTATTTTGACACTAGTTATTCGAGAGAATATATTGTGGATGAAATAATATTTATTAGTGAGTGATGCAGTTATATTTATTTAAGAAATAAATAGCCATTACTCATGGTCTAATAAATGTGGTGGAGGAAATAAAGGAAAGTGGAAAATAAAAGTACACTCTGTGTATATTAAATATACACGCTGTGTAGTTTTATGGAAAATGAGTACACGTCGTGTATTAATGATTACACACAATGTAGTTTTTTCAGTCAGGATTTTGAGGATATAATATTGTTTTATTAAATGATATTTATTATAATCAGTGTGGGCGCATGTCAAGGAATTAATAATTCGACATGGGGGGTTTAAATAAGAGTTAATGAAATAAATAAAACGCGTAACACGTTTATTTATTGTCATGAATCTGTAACCTCAAACTCGATTATAAATATCCTTACAACCCCAACACTTTTCGAACAAGAGAATCATTGTGCACAACAATTCTGAAGAATTATTTCAATCCCGAAAGAACTCCTTCCTCCAAGAACGCTCTCAAGACCAAGAGATCAAGGCGATCAAAGGCGGACATCGCAAGTGAAGGTTCTTCCGCGCTAGCACTCGGAGATCCCTTCGGCGATGTCCGGAGATACGTGGCACACATGTGGATCACCACTAGAGGAATCCTACACTTGTATTCTATGACGCAACGAAAAATCATAGGATCATGATCGGAGAAATCAACGAAGAAATAATTCCACCAAGGTAATTCTTGTGAATTAATTAAATTAATTATAACCAACATATGATGATCCTATCTCTATAGTTCCAGGATTCCCTCTTAAGTTTTTCATTCCTCGTTCTATTATGAAGATTCAACATTTTACATCGTGACAGATCTAGGATTGAACGTTGTTTAACATTAAAATTAAAGTTGGGAAAACCCCCCAACACGCTTCCACTGCACCCAGAACCTACAAGTGGTATCAGAACGGTCATATCGTTGATTATAATTATTTTGTTTTTTGTTGATGTTTTACTCAATTAATAATTGTTTCAATTCAAGTTTAATCATTCTGGAAATATGAATCTTGAGATCTGTTCCTCCTCCATTGTTTCTCTTTCACCTCACAGAAACGAATTTTTCTTTTAATTATGATTAAAATAAAATAGAGGAACTCATCTAGAGGAGCCAAACGTTTCTGTCCGTACAACACCAGAATACACAGCGTGTATTCATAAGTACATGCCCTATAGTCTAGGTTCATGCATCGGACTTGTTTGCCAAATCAGGATATGTATTGATCCTATCTAAGTCATTTATGACACCGTGTGTTGACCAGGAACATGTGGCACATAGTTTCCGGATTACACGCTGTGTGGTCCAACAGAACACGGCGTGTAGTCCCTTTGGGTTAGGGTTGGACCGTGTACCCTATACACGGCTTGCCCGGCTGGAAACCGTGTAACGCGGAAACTACACCACGTGTGTCCCTCTGTACATGTCTTGTACTCTGAAAATTTCCGAATTAAATTAACATGCCATGTCCTCGGGCGTGTACTTCAGATGGACGGTGAAGAAAAGTACACACCGTGTAGTCAGAACTATACACCGTGTACTCACCCAAATTACAAAGATTTATTAAAATTTATTATTATATTATACAAACCCTTGAGATGTGTACCATGGTGCGTGCGTAAATCTGAGGCACAACACGTGATAGGTGTTATATATATATATGTGTTTAATTTAACACCTGCATAATGAACAGGAATTCACCGGGTTGCCTCCAAGGTACAAGTTACATACAAAGATAATTTTAAATGAATTTATTTGTTTAAAATTATGATTGATGAGAATCTCAAGGAAGTTCAGAAAAGGGTTTAAGATAAGAGGATTTATTAATCAAAAGATAATTAATTGATTCGAGCGTGATTTATCTTAAACAAGAACGATTAAAGAATTGAATGCTAGTTTTATTTATACGTAAATATCGTTGCATGTATGGATGATCATGAGCTAGACCGAGACCTTTTTATGTGAATGATTTCTTTTAATTTATTTATTTAAATTAAATTTATTGTCATGCGATCAATCTCCTCATTAATAAGTAGGGCTTGTGTGCCCAATGATTATTTTATGTAAAAACCCCTTTTACCCCTCACCTGCGTGTGAGATAAATGCATATGTAATGGATGGAGCTCCCAAGCTAGTGGAGGCGGCTCAAGTCAGAAGCCAAGGTGAAACCAATCCAAGGAGATACAAAGGTGGACAGGTGGAAAGATGTAAACACGAACCCGAAAGGTTCAAGGTGTTTCTCCCATAGGTCTTGGGTTAGTTTATCAACCTCTAGATAAACTAACCAATAGAAAAGCTCATGATCATACCATTTATTTTACTTCTGGCAGTTGCATGGTTTATTTATTGTGGGTGTGTTGTCACAATCACACAATTAATGAATTAAAAGATCATGCAAGATGGAACTAAAATAAAACCGGCTTATACATAAATATTATCTTAGACATGGTTAATCACTTAAGTATATCCCACTTAATATTAACAAGCATGTAATAAAATATAATAAATTGGAAATTTACGTATAAGGATAAAATCCCTCAAAAGAAATATTAAGTTGGTATAGCCTTCCATAATCTTGGTTAGAATCAAACCATAGTTTAAAGTGCTTGACCAACCCTAGCTGGGGTTCTTTCAATTATCGGGGAATTCTAATTCAGGGTTTTTGGGTTGACTTGAATTGGTTCACATCAAGGGTTGACTGCCACAGTAGGAATTGGTGTGACTAAGAGGAAAAGGTTGAGGAAATCCAAAATAAAAGGATTTTAGGATCGGGGAGCCCACTCAGTGGATCAAGGAGCTACAAGTTAATGCAGTTGACATTTGGAATGCCTACCTAAAACCCTTCAAGTTGCTTGACCAACTCTAGTTGGGGTAATGCGAAGGGCAATATGGATCCTTGCCACTAGAATATTCAGGCAAAAAAATATTCCAAAGTCAATGGTGAGGGCTATTGGATTTCGATAAAATAGTGGGAGATTAATAAGTATTAATTTATTTATTTGTCTTAGTTTTGTAATAAAGTAATAAACCTTTTCTCATCATAATTTGTAGAAAAGACAAGAAAATGACTTCAAACATATCATTGTGAACCATACTCGAGAAGGAAAACATTCTCACCGACACCAATTTCCAAGAGTGGCAAAGGCGTTTACGTGTCATCCTTCGCCACGAAAGGAAATTGTATGCGCTGGAAGAGCCTATTCCATTTGCGCTTGGGAAAGAGGACAGTGATGAGGAATTATATCTCTATATGAAATACATGGATGATGCCACATATGTCTAGTGTTTCATGCTATTGGCCATGTCTAATGATCTCTTGAAGCAACATGAAAACTTGGACGTGTATAGCATGATGTATCACCTTAAAGATCTATACCAAGAGAATGTGAGAAAGGAGAGGTATGATATCTCTAATGATTTTTTTACAACTAATCTTGGAGAGTTTGCGCCAGCTGGGCCTCATGTAGTCAAGGTTATTGGCTACATTGAACTTCTAGACATCTTAGGGATTAAATTCCCGGATGAGTTGCGTACAGATCTCATCCTATCATCATTGCCCAAGACTTTCTATAGCTTCATTGTCAACTACAACATGAGTAACAATGAGAAGAGTCTATCAGATCTTCTGACCTTGATTCTCTAGGTAGATAAGGACATGGGGTGTGACAAACCCGCGGTCCTTATGGTGAATAGGAAAAGGAAGGACAAGGCCAAGGGGCCAAAGACTTATAAACGGTCTGAAGCCCCTGAGCACCATCCTTCCAAGAAGGGGAAGATCCAGAGGTAGGGTAAGGAACGGGAGGCGGTGTGTTTTGTATGTGGCAAGCAAATCCACTAGAAGAGGAACTGCACCCAGAAGCGTGGGGATGCTAAATGGGCGTTCGTTATCGAGTGTAATCTTTCTATTTCTACACATTGGGTATTAGATACAGCTTGTGGGGATCACATCTGTATTCAAATGCAGGAACCAAGTAGATTTAGAAAGATTTCCAAAGGAGAGGTGGATCTTCGATCTGCCAATGGCGCAAGGCTGGATGCATTGGCTATTGGCGATTACCACCTCTCACTGCTGACTGGGATGATTCTGGTTTTACATAACTGTTATTATGTGCCTAGTGTTACCAAGAACATAATTTCTACATCTTGTTTGGATATGGATGGATTTGTTTTCAAATTTGGAAATAAGGGTTGTCTCTTTTATAAGAACAACGTATGTTATGGTATGACACATTTAAATAACGGTTTGTATGTATTAAATTATAAAAACCAAGTGTTGGAAATCGATAACGAAACAAACTCACATGACTCATATATCACCTAGTTGTGGCATCACTGTCTCAGTCATGTGAATGAGAAGTGCTTGACAAAGCTCGGCCAAGATGGCTATTTAGACTCTACTGAGCTAAAAACCATTTGATAGATGTCACACTTGTTTACAAAGAAAAATGACTTAGCCGCCTTTTGGTGGACAGGGTGAAAGGGCCATAAAGCTTCTAGGATTGGTACACACAGATGTGTGTGGACCATTGCCAGTAGAATCTAGAGGTGGATATTCTTACTTCATTACTTTTACTGATGATTTGAGTAGATATGGCTATGTCTACTAAATGAGGTATAAGTCATAGGCCTTAGAGAAATTTAAGGAATTCAAGAATTAAGTAGAGAATCATATTGGTAAGAAGATAAAGAATCTTAGATCAGATCGAGGTGGAGAATATCTGAACCAAGAGTTCATCGATATTCTATGGGAGTTTGGGATTCTATCTTAGCTCACTCCTCTTTATACACCACAGTGGAATGGTGTTAGTGAAAGGAAGAACCACACCTTGTTGGACATGGTGAGGTCGATGATGAGTCATGCGAATATTCCATTATCCTTTTGGGGATATGCATTACAAACTACAGCATATACATTAAACCGAGTACCAACTAAGGCGACAAATGAAATTCCCTCCGATCTATGGAATGGAAAGAAACCCATTTTGTCGCACACACATGTATGGGGATGCGAGGCGTTTGTTAAGGCCTCCTCAGGAAACAAACTGGCACCCTAGGGCATGAGGTGTATCTTTATATGATATCCCAAGGAAACGAAATGATATTACCTATATAACCCTTCAGAAAAGAAAGTGACTATCACCAAACAAGCCGTATTTCTTGAGAGGGAGCACATCCTCAAGAAGGATAGTGGGAGCAAGATTGACTTCGACGAAGTTGATTCTCAAGATACACAGGAGTTGGTACAGGAACAAGTTCCACAGGTCCCCATGGAAGAGGTTCCAGAAACACAAGTACTACGTAGGAGCTCAAGAGAGGTAAGGGAACCAGAGAGATTTGGTTTCCTATTCACTGATGATGGTGAATCATTATTGTTGGACAATGATGAACCTCTCTCCTACAAGGAAGTAGTAAAAATCTCAGAAGCTTCAAGATGGATAGAAGCTATGAATTCTGAGATGGATTCTATGTATCAGAACCAAGTCTGGGTTCTGATTGATGAGCCAGTTGATGTAAAGCCTGTTGGATGAAAATGGGTATTCAAGAGAAAGCTGGACATGGAAGGTCAAGTTAGAACCTATAAAGCAAGGCTAGTGGCTAAAGGGTTCAGACAGCGTCAAAGAATTGACTATGATGAAACCTTATCTCCAGTTTCCATGTTTAAATCCATAAGAATCATACTTGCCATAACAGCATACCATGATTACGAGGTTTGGCAGATGGATGTCAAAACAACATTCCTTAATGGGAACCTTCAGAAAGATGACTATATGACACAACCAGAAGGGTTTGTAACACCAGGTAAAGCCAAACGGGTTTGCAAGTTGCAAAAATCCATTTATGGATTAAAGAAAGCATCCAGGTCATGGAACATTCTATTTGATGAAGCCATAAAGGAATTTGGGTTCTTTAAGAACGAATGTGAGCCATGTGTTTATAAGC
The DNA here is from genome assembly GCA_963277665.1 of Viscum album. Taxonomy (NCBI): domain Eukaryota; kingdom Viridiplantae; phylum Streptophyta; class Magnoliopsida; order Santalales; family Viscaceae; genus Viscum; species Viscum album. The sequence continues at coordinate 1,594,988,685 of OY728155.1, read as the reverse complement.
AGTTTAATGGGAATGTGATCATTATCCTAGTTGTATATGTTGATGACATATTGCTTATTGGAAATGATGTACCAGTCTTACAGTTAGTTAAGGACTAGTTGAACAAGTGTTTCTCCATGAAGGACTTGGGTAAAGCAACCTACATTTTAGGGATCAAGATCATTCGTGATAGATCCAAGAGGCTGCTTGGACTAAGTCAGGGTATATACATTGACCATATACTAAAGAGATTTAGTATGGAACAATCCAAGAGGGGATTAGTTCCAGTGTCACATAGCCTACATATTTCTACGAAAAGGTGTCCTCAGACACAACAAGAGAAAGATAGAATGAGTAAGATCCCATAAGCTTCAGATATATGATCCATCATGTATGCTATGTTATGTACTAGGCTTGATGTTTCCTATGCACTGAGAATGGTAGGAAAATATCAAGCAGATCCAGGAGAACATCATTGGACCACTGTTAAGACTATCCTTAAGTATCTGAGAAGAACTCTGGATATGTTCCTGGTGTATGGAGGAGACAAGGATATTGTCATCAGAGGGTATGCTGATGCTGGTTTTCAGAAAGATCAGAATGATTTGAAGTCACAATCTGGATATGTTTTCTGTCTCAATGGAGGAGCTGTGAGCTGGAAGAGTTCAAAGCAGCCAGTTGTCACCGATTCTACAGCGGAGTCCGAACATATAGAGGCTTATGATGTATCCAAGGAATCCGTTTGGATTCAAAACTTTGTCCAGGATCTTGATGTGGTGCCTAGTAGTAAAGATCCCATTACATTGTATTGTGGTAATACTGCAGTGGTGGCTCTTGCGAAAGAACCAAGATCACATCAACGGAAAAAGCATATACTCAGAAAGTATCACCTCTTGAGGGATTTCTATCAAAGGGGTTAAGTTGCAATGATCAGAGTGCCCACGGAAGAGAATGTGGTAGACCCCATGACTAAAGGCCTATCTCAACAGAAGCATGAATATCATGTGAGAGCTAGCGGGTTAAAGGTTGTTAGCAGTTGGCTCTAGTCCAAGTGGGAGTCTGTTGGAGTTGGTGGCCTAGAACCAACTACTTTGTACTTTATTCATTAATAAAATACTTATCACATCTTGATTGTTCTTCTACGTGACAATGCATGTGATAATTTCCTAAGGATAGTTGTTGCATTAAAGGGTCATAGCGGATCCCTGCTATGATGAGAACCTAGAAGTGCAATAACACTGTTCTTGAATATATGTTTAATGACCGAATGATATTATTTGAGAGACACAAATAATACAGGACATCAGGGGTGAGGACTCATAAAACTTTTAGGCATTATCTCATGGTGTGTGCCCTTGGTAATATCCAGGAGGATATTATAATAACGAGGCCCGCCAGTAGGAAATCCACATTTCATAGTGTCATTGGATGTTCCTATCTGCGGATGTGTATATTGATCCTTAGACTTTAAGATTATTATTAATGGGTATTAAAACTCACACACTTATATGTATTGACGAAAACTATGATGACACACTGTTCGCAGCAAGGTAGGATATGTTGGGTGCGTTACGAGTAATACTGCATTAATAGATAATGCGAGAAAGGATTTGTCCCTTCTGTTCCATAATAGAAGTAAATATCTCAGGCCCTTTGATGGAATTGATATAGACTAAATAAATCCATGGACATGGTAAGATGTGGGCGATCTTGATTCCGGAAGGTCAAATAAAGAATAATCGAGCACGTGGGTTGATGACACTAGCATGCAACCCACTTGATTCGAGATATCATGACAAAGGGATTATATTACATGGTAAGCGTTCGTATGAGGTGACACGTTATTGTGGCATTAACTTATTTCTCTATGGGTGCCTTGGCGTGTTGCTAGACGATAACCTTGGGCTTTAGGCAGCTCCGCCTAATTCCACTGAGAAAGAGGCCTCGAGGGTCACACACTAAGTGTGTCCATTTATCTCAGTTAAATATTAATTTATAAAGTTAAATAAATATTATTCCAGACTATGGTTTAATAATTATTTAAGGATGCCTGATCGCATTTATTTCGACACTAGTTATTCGAGAGAATATATTGTGGATGAAATAATATTTATTAGCGAGTGATGAAGTTATATTTATTTAAGAAATAAATAGCCATTACTCAAGGTCTAATAAATGTGGTGGAGGAAATAAAGGAAAGTAGAAAATAAAAGTACACACCGTGTATATTAAACATACACTCCTTGTAGTTTTATGGAAATCAAGTACACGTCATGTATTAATGATTACACGCCGTGTAGTTTTTCCATTCAGGATTTTGAGGATATATTATTGTTTTATTAAATGATATTTATTATAATCAGCATGGGTGCATGTCAAGGAATTAATAATTCGACATGGGGGTTTTCAATAAGAGTTAATGAAATAAATAAAACACATGACACCTTTATTTATTGTCATAACTCTATAACCTCACACCCGATTATAAATATCCTCACAACCCCAACACTTTTCAAACAAGAGAATCATTGTGCACAACAATTCTGAAGAATTCTTTCAACACCAAAATAACTCCTTCCTCCAAGAACGCTCTCAAGACCGAGAGATCAAGGCGATCGAAGGCGGACATCGAAAGCGAAGGTTCTTCCGCGCTAGAACTTGGAGATCCCTTCGGCGATGTCCGGAGATACGTGGCACACATGTTGATCACTGCTAGAGGAATACTACACTTGGATTCTACGACACAACGACGGATCACATGATCATGACCGGAGACATCAATGAAGAAATAATTCAACCAAGGTAATTCTTGTGAATTAATTAAATTAATTATAACCAACATATGATGATCCTATCTCTATGGTTTCGAGATTCCCTCTTAAGTTTTTCATTCCTCGTTCTATTATGAAGATTCGTAGTTTTACATCATGACGGATCTCGGATTGAACGTTGTTTAATGTTAAAATTAAAGTTGGGAAAACCCACCAACGCACTTCAACTGCGCCCGGAACCTACAGTATGTACCTATGGGCCTCCTGGGATGCCACCTACATAGCGTGGCCCTCGGTTTAGCCTTTCTGCCTTGTTTCTTGGTCTCCCAAGAAGAATGCAACCAAACCAAGAACGATGGAGGGTTCAAGCCTTGTTCGGTTCAGCCCGTGCCCTCTGCGTTAGCGTTATAATAGGGGAAGAGTTCAAACATAATCAAGAGAATATGTATTCATAAAACTCTTAGAAATAAATCAATACAAACCCCTACTTTGAACTCATTGGAAGACGCTGTAGATGAGGAAGAAGGGTTCACATTTGAAGGTGTTCATTGGAATTCGTTCGTTCCTCATTCTTTGTTGGATTAGGTTTTCGCTGACATTTTGTCAAAGCTTCTTCATGTCGATCCCCGAATCCCATACCATAGGTTTGTTTAAATAGGATAAAAGGAACAACCCATGTTGCGTTTTATTAATGCAGTTTATTAATGAACCACAATTAATGTTCCATTAATTCAATGAACATCATGGTTATGCAACCCAAGGGTCGTATCATTAAATGAATCCCATTCAAGCCTGATGTTAAATTGCAGTCTCACCATCTACCGCTCAATGGTGAGAAGAGAATAAAATAACTTATAGAGTTATTTTTTTTGTGAATTCCAAAAATTAACTTTTTTGTCTAACCCTTTCCGGTCGAAGTTAAGATTTTCCTAAGCGAATCCCGGCACTAAAAATTCAACGGTGCCCTCAGATTTTTAATCAGAGAACCAGTTCAAAATATATAAATCACCGCTCGCACGTTTACTGAATGTACCTTATAAAAAGTTCAAAAATTATTAAAAATCACCCTTGACCCACACCGGTTGAGGTTAGGCTCTGCATAAGGGAACACACCCTCATGAGCTAAAAGGTACTCTTGGATTTCCAATCCGAGTTACCTTTTAGGAGTTATAAGGATTTGAAAATAAAATAATTGTTACTTAATTATTTTATTTATGGCCAAAAACTAACTTCCACTATTGGCCTGTACCGGCCAATGTTACGATCTACCTAAGGAAAGCATACCCTCACGAGTTCAGTAGTGGTCTCAAATTTTTAATTTGAGCCACCATTCTTGAGTTATAAGCATTTGAAAAATAAATATAATTTTATTTAATTATTTTATTTATGGTTATTACTTTTTTGGTTTTTCTCACTGGAGGCCTGCACCGACTAAACTTAAGTCGCACCTAGAGTAAAACCACCATCTTGAATGCAAAGATGCCCTCAAATTTCTGATCCGGTCACCCATTTAAGAGTTATTCCAATTTTTCAGGAAAACTGCTCATCTGCACTATTTAAAGAATAAAATTTTTCGACGGATCATTCCGGTCACTCCGGGACTCGGAATCACGTGCCGTCAATTTTCGCAGTCTTATAAAAATTTCATATAATTAAAAAAAATTATATGGAATTTCCATGTCTTTACAATATCACCCAAATCAAAATCACTGGATAACCTATGTCTACTATTGGCTAACTGATAGTGCCATGAAGAATTCCTACACCTCTGGAAACACAACTGGTTGGTATATGGGTTTCCACTATATGATTAGTAAAATTCCAATAGGAATTCCATTCTAATAACATGACATGAGTTGGATAGTGGGTATCACTATCCTACCAGTGGAGTGGATGTAGTTTTCCTCAACTACAAGCCTATGTCCACCCAAAATGCAAACACTCAAACACCTCCCGAACTATAAAAAAAGAACCAAAACCACACCCCATACTTTTAATAACTATAAAAAATATGGAATAACTAATAATAATCATGAAAAAAAGAATTGAACAGGGAAAAAGATCATACTTGAAAGAAAGATTTGGGATGTTATAGTGATGCTTTATCCTGATCCACTACACAACCTATGACCAGACCTTTACAACAAAAATATGGCCTTCATGTACACTAGGGATCTCATACAGGGTTTTTGAAATAAATATCAATTGGGTATCACCAATTTTCCCTAATATATTCCATTATATACATGTATATGTGATGAAAATAAATGACAAAAACATAACACACAATAATATGCATTAGGTAGTCATGTTCTTACTAGGAAACCATGAAACCCAACCACACTTTCCTATTCAAATACTGAAAATGAAGTTTCCTCATACTACATAACCCATATTCCATACCATAGTAAAACATTCTTGGTATGATTCATACCAAATCTCAACCTATACCTGACCACTACCTTCTCACTCAAGGTTGGGTCCAGACGACAACATCTCACTCAAGGTGAGGTAATATAAGTAGTCAAATCTCATCATATATTACAACCCAACCACTACCTTATCACACAATATAGGGTTCTTTCCAACTCATTCTTACTCAATTTGAGATCATCTATCCAGTATACCACCACATCATAACCTAGACCCAACCTTCTCACTTAAGGTGGTCCCAGACAATACTTTATCACTCAAGGTGAGGTCTAACCACATCACATACCATCAAGTCACAACCCACTTCCCTATTATAAAGGAAGTGGAAAACCAATCCATTTCACTCAAGGTTGGTCACACATAACATCAGGGTCCCCACTTTATCACTCAAGGAAATCCCTACCAAAACCCTCTCACTCAAGGTGAGTCCGTACACCAATATCTTATCCACACACACATCAATGAGATCTCTTCATCAAGAATACACATGGTTGAAAAATGCATGAAAAAAGGGAAACACAACCTATCCCATTGGGGTCCTCATACCCAACTCAATATCTTTGTATTGGAACCAAATTTCACTCATCACCCCATGGTGACCTCACATCTCACAGGCCCTATATGACCTTAGCCTCAAGATGATGGTCCAATCCTCTTCAAATTCCTGTATCACAAACCTCACTTGGTTTCCTTTATATATCACTCTTATAAGAGATATTAATCCCATCACTTAGAGGAAACCATCCACATCACACATTATATAGCCATGAAGGACGTATCCCACTCATAGAACTATCCAAGTGTCACGACCCGTCCTCGGGGCCCGTGTCGTGACTACCCCAAGCCCGCCTTCCATAGGCCAGGGGCTGGCGACTAGCACCAAGGCGTAAATCTCGGTAAAAAGGGAAGGCATTGCCTTTGTAAAGTAAACAAGCACCACAGAGTAATCAAGCGGAAAAGTAAACACTAAGTAAAAACAGAGTACAACTGAAAGTGCGGAAAAGTAAAAGGGGCCAGAAATACAAGCCCAACTGTAAAGTACAACTCGAAAGGGAAAAACAGCAACTGAAAAGTAAAGCCGCTACACCGCGCTGTCCACTGGAGATCCCACCTGAAGGGTGGGTACAGATAGCTCCACTGCTCCTCGGGTCTCGCCGTCCACTCCGAGTACGTCCCGCCCAGTGGTCCACCTCCAGGTACTGTCCTGCTCTGCACGCCTCAACCACGATCAACGCTGTCCATCGTCTACAACCAACAGAACGTAGTGCGGGCATAACCCGTGCAAGGGTGAGTATAAGTTACTCAGTAGGGACCCCGAGACCCCTGAAGGTCTCCCAAAATCCACATAGGATAAACCACAAAGGAAAGGTACAATCACGAAGTAACAACCGACACTGCTTAGGTATATGCCCATACATATACCTAAGTCATCATTTCAATACGCTCCAACCTCCGAGACCAAGTACAACTCAGTCCACACAGGAAAGTATACGTATTCCACACAGGAAAGAAAAACGTAATCCACACAGGATAGCACAACTCAATCCACACAGGAAAGAAAACAGGATTCAGCTCACACAGGTATACTTCTTCGAAAGACGATAGAGATGATCACTGATCCATCTAAGTCGTCGGACCCACAAAGGATCGATAGGTATTAACCCCCGCAAAGACCCACACAGGATCGGACCCACACAGGATCTGTAGGCGCTGGTTCACACAGGACCGCTGAGCGCTGACCCACACAGGATCAGACCCACACAGGATCGGTAGCACTGATCCACACAGGATTGCTGAGTGCTGTAGTCGTCGTCGTCAAATCCACTAAGGATCTCTGCACAGTCGTCGTCGTAATCACAGTAGCAGTCGCAGCTAGCTCTAGGGTTCCCGCACATAGCAAGCTCGTTCGAGAGGGTCCGCTCCATGAGCCGAGAGGCTGATACATCAACTGTCACAAAGTCTAGAGTTGATGTATCCAAAAGTTCCGTATCGTCAATAGGAACTCAATGCAACAGACGGCGCGTCAATCGGACGCCCGGTCTGAGAGTTATTGGCTTTTTCGTCCCAGGGGCCCGGTTGGTTTTTAAGGCAAAACCAACCCGACCGTACTCCACCTGCATCCAAACCTCGGGCGGAGTATGGCAAAATATCCGTCTCACTAAGAGGAACACAACAAAGCTGACGACACGTCAATCGGACGTCCGTAGCTCAAGATATGAGCATTTCCACTCCGAGGGCCCGGTTGGTTTCGTGTACGAACCAACCCGGCCGAACTCAAAGTATTCCGAAACTTTGAGTGCGATATATCGAAATGACCGTCTCGATCCAAGGATCGCATCGCCGCTGACGGCGCGTCGTTTGGAGGTCCGTAGCCCAAGTTATGGGCATTTGAATCCAAACCGCTCGGTAACGGGGGTTTCGGGCCCGGGCCGTCCCGGCCCGAGACCCCCCGGTTGGCCCGAACCGGGTTGACCCGCCCCAGACAGGGTCGACCCAGCCCGGCACGGCCCGACCTGGCCTGGCGGACCGGCCAGGCGCCGGTCTGGCGCAGCGCGCTGGGCGCGCTGCCAGCTCGGCCGAAGGCCGAGCTGCTGGAAAAAAACGGGGGGCGCTTGCCCCCCCCCCCCCCCCCCTTGTGAAGCCACGACCCCCCTCAATTATGGGGGGGCGGTTTGCTGGCTGGGGGAATTAAATTCCCCCAGTTCTTCTCCCTTCCTGCCGGCCCGACCTGGCCGGCCAGTTCTTCCTCAACGGGACCGGTAAAGGCCGGTCCCCTTCCGGCTTCCGACACCGGCGGCCCGGCTGGCCGCCGGTCATCTTGTTCCGCCGCGGCCCGGAACCGGCCGCAGCCTTCATCATCCGGCGCGGTGCGATGGCACCGCACCCCTCCGCCACGGCCCCGCTCCGGCCGTGACGTCTTCAATTTCTTTTGACGCGGCGCGACGGCGTCGCGTTCTTGAATTTCTTTCCACGGCGCGGCGCGACGGCGCCGCGCAATAATTGCCGTATGAATTCCTCGTGGTGCAACGGCACCACGCCATCCCGTTCCATCCGCAAGGAAACAAATATGAACATAGGAGGGTGGTTCGGCCGTGTTTGTGCGGTCCGGCCCCCCTCTCGTTAAACGATAACATTTATTCGTTATCCTCGAAGTTCGACATGCTAGAATCAAGAACGGAATAAAATAAAACAACAACAATCCCCTACCTCGGTTTCAAGTGAGGAGCACGTCAACAAGCCGCGGAAGACAAGCATCGCGGAGGTTGGGCGTCGCGGAAATCGAACGTCGATTCCGTTGACGTTGGTGGAAGAAGCGCTTGGTGAAGTCGAGTAGACACTCTCAGAATACTTTGTGGTCGGCGGTGCTTCCCTTCCTTGCTCCGGTTGAAGAAGGTAGAAGGTGTTGCATCACGTTCTTCGGAGACGTGGAACGTTCTTCTTCGACAGGTTGAAGGTCTTCCAAAAGTTCTTCTCCTCTTCTTAGTTCTCCCCACAAAGTTTATGCCAACCCAAAGAGAAGAATAGAATCTCTCATTTTAATGTTGGAAAAATGATTTCAAAAGAAATCAAACACTCAAAATAATTATTTAGGTTGGTTTAATTAATTAAATGCAAAGTGTTGACAAGAATTTCAAAAGATTGAAATTCAATTAAACCACACTTAACTCACCTCATTAATTAAACAAGTTGTCAAAATTAAATTGAGTGGAGTTATAGGGAGTTTAAAGGGGAGTTGAGGAGTTAGGGTTCGTGTGGGCCCCACCACACTTAATCCTCTCAAGGGAGGTTAAGTGGATGTGGGTCCCACCTCTAACTCCCTTTGGGAGGATATAACCAACATGGATAAAAAAATAAAAGGTGTTTCCACATTTTATTTAACTTCTTTTAAATTCCCCCAAAACTAACTCTCAACCCGCATAAAATGCAACCTCAGAAAAGGTCTCCTTAAGTGAATATCAGCGCTGTGAGTTCATCGGTGCCCTCAGAATTTGATTCCGGGCACCGGTTCAAAAGTTAGAAATTCCCGCTCATTCGTTCACTGAACGTACCCGAGCCAAACTTTGGAAATTGATTCCGGGCACACCGGGCCTCGGAATCAGGTGCCGTCAGAAACCGAACTCTTGTAAAATTCTAAAGAAAATTAAGAAAAAATTTCCCTTGAATTTTACTGGTCTTTACACCAGGTCTCTAATCCACCATCAAGAGGTTTTCCCTCATTATGCATGAGACACATGCCCATATCACCAGTCACTACTAGGATTAGGCCTCTCGAAACTATAGGAAATAAACTAGGATACTAACAAATAATCATATATCCAAAGACCTACCTAAGGTCTCTCGTAAACTCAACTAACACCTTCACCATTGGAAATATAGAAACTGGGTGATCCCAAGTGAAAAGAGCACTTACTATAACCCTAAGAGGAATAATTACATCTTATATCTTACCTAGGGTGCTCTCAATACTTATACCTTTAACTGGTCTTATGAATTCATACAAGCATGAAATATAATACATAAACAATAATATGGTTTTTTATTAAAGGGAACACCTACCAAAACCATAGAGTTATCCCCTCAACAAGATCCACAAATCCTTAAAAAAAGATTTTCCATGCCTTTAACAATCTCATATCAATACCTATGATCACATATTAAGCTATAAAATCCAAACTAAATAATTATAAAAATTTATAATTAATTATTTAATGTAAACCAAAGTGGTATAATGGATAAAAACTCACCAAGAAATGTTGCACCACCAAAACCAAACAAAACTCTACACGTTTATCCTCCCAAAATCCCCTCTAGACAAGATGAGTAAAAGACCCATAGAACAGGATTATTTTCACCATGATTTGGTTAAATTTTCACTAAAACCCTTATTGAAGACACTAAAATTGGTGGTTAATGAATTATAATAATATTTTAGGGAAGTATTTAAATAACTCACATTAAATATATAATAGAAACACCTCTAAATCACTCATCACCAAGGGGGAGAATGATAAGGGGGAAAGATAATAGAAAATAGCCTCTTGTGTTCCCCCTTTGCATCTAAATCCTAAAGGGTACAACCCTGAAATGATGGGTCTTCACCTATTATAAAAAAACTAGAAAAGGGCACTATCATGACATAACTTATATGGATCACAGTGTGAAACCCTCTCAAGGTCCCCTGTCAATGCTTAGATTCCCCTTATAGTCTCCCCTCCATGCATGATCCCTTTGTTCACATTATGAAACACCCTTGTTAGGAGGAACCAAAAATATAAGTCCTGAGATGATGGTTCAAGGTTTATCATATTATAATCATCAGTAGTAGAAACAACCCATGGAAAACTCAATCTATCTTCAATATAATCAAAATTCATGGAAAATAAAGAACATGAATATACATGCAGTGTTGTTTAATCTATCTTTCACACTTTTTTTATTCTCAATAGTGATAACCTTAGTGGTAAAAAATTACTTCCTTCCTTTAGGTGATTACATAGTTTAGTGGATCCATGTTCATAACATGAGGATTTCCAATCATTTAAGGGGTTCTAGAACCTTTACCAGACGATAAACAATGCTTCAGGAAGAAGAGAGCTTCAAAAGGATTGAATGTAACTAGGGTAATAAAATTGGATGCACCTTATACATTATAAATCCACCCCAACTCTTCATTAAATTAATAATATTATCCATATCATCCATATCGAGTACCATCTCATGGAACCCGTACGTTACTTCTCATTAATGTATCATTCATTTAACACTTCATTGAATCTATTCCAAGCTATAAATGATCTATATCATGAATCATAACTGATGAGAACTGTGTGGTAGGTGAGTTTCTTGCATGCAACACCCGTATCATATACCCAATTATGATCTACTATTGATCCAAATAGAAGCATATAGTGATTATTTATGAATCAAGCCTATTGTAATCCATGATATTCATCATATGCATGACACTTCAAATGATATAGGGTATATTGTAAAATATGATATACCCCATTTTAAATTATTCTAAAAAATCTCCCACTTTCATTAAAATACTAAAAATACTTTATGAAAAACTTCACAACTCTTTATGAATCCATACAAAACTCTTTTGGATATGGTTTAATATACTCTCTTAATTTTGGAACATATAGTTTGTCCAAAACTTAATCCTTATCCAAAGGACTGATTGTGTGACCCTATAACACTTATTATCATTGAAAAAAATCCCTATTTCATAGATGTAATCAATGAGCGACTTCTAGAAAAGAATCAGTGATACTCAATCTACCAAGGAGTCCAGTGGGATATCTATCAAATATACTCACATATCACATGAAAATGTCAAACAAAAAGATATATCTATATATTATATATATACCTATATAATCCATTTTCCCGTGACATTTAGTAACCACTAGACATGGAACAATGTCAATATAGTATAGGCCATCTTATACTTTCTTTATTCTTCAAAAAATACTGACTCGATCAGTGAATACATTACATTTCATTCATCTAGTAGATGATCACATAAAATTTCCCTTAACCAAGTATCTGGAAACATCATATGCATTTACTAAATGTAATTTAATCTATATAAAATACATTTTCTTTTCACGTGAGTAGAAACATACCGTTTAGTTGATCTCCAACCAATAAAATTATCAAAAATATACCCAAAACCCCCCTGATTCTCTAGGCCTCAATGGATTGTGTAAGAAAGAAATCAAAGTATGAAGGTTATCATGATTGGTATCTCTCCAACCTTAGGTAAAAAGGATTAATAATATATATACACCCAAAAGTATATCGATAAATGTCTGACATTCCATGTGATATACTTGGTGGGCCAGTCCAAATAATAAGTTTCCACTTATTATCTCATGTGTCTACTAGTCATGCTAATATTACCATATCATCATAACCCACAATACTGAATAATGATCACCATTTATGGACAACTCAAAATCATACTTTGAAGGGATATTATCATTCCACTGTTCATATAAAGTAAATTTTTATCACACATGAATGAATAAAAAATAGAGATCAAATTTTATTATAAAATTATGATATATTATGAAACCATTACATCAGTATCTTATGTATCATATACCAAGAGACTGAACATGAAACTAATACTTGAGATACATTAATGGTTTCATAAACAGATTCGTTACATTTTTATATGTAGGCACTAAACATATCTTAACATTACCCCTTTAAATAATATCTCATATAAGATTGTATTTTCAAAGGATGTGCTTGGTGATTTGTTGGGATTTTGGTTCCTTGGTTTGAGTGGTGGATCCATTGTTATCAAAGTAAATCCTGATTTCTCCCGAGATACTAGGAACCACCTCTAATTTAGAAATTAACTTCCTAATCCAAACAAATTCCTTCATAGCATCTAATGCAGTGATGTACTCTGCCTCTGCTTTCTATTCCACCACAATGGATTGTTTGGAACTATTCAAAATTAATAGTGCCACTATTTAGTAAAAACATGAAACTAGATATATTTTTTATATTATATCTATAATATTTAAAACTTACATATGTGTAACCCTTTACATAAAGCTCATCCTCTCCTCTAAAGATCAAGAACACACACTTAGTTCTTCTCAAAAACTTAGGGATATTCTTCATGACAATCCAACGACTCTCATCCGAATTGAATTAGTATATTTTAGTTATGATAAGATCATAGGAAACATTAGTTCAATTAAAAAACATGGAATAAATGATAGATCCTATATAGGATGCATAAGGATTTATATAAATCATTTCTAACTCTTTAGAAGGATCCCAAATCTTCTTAATATTCGTGCCATGAAACATTGGAAAATACCCCTTTTTAGAGTTTTCTATGCTAAAAATATTTATAAATTTAACAATGTACATGTATTAAATGATTCTAAGAAACCTCATAGTTATATATCTATAGATCTTCATACCTAGAATCCAGGATTCTTCACCGTTGTCTTTTATAGGGAATCATTTACCCAATAACATCTTTACAAAATATAAAGTAAATATTTTATTTTGGATAAGTAGTATATTAACCACATACAATATACGAAACACCAATAAAATCCTACTAACCCACTTATATACATAATAACCATCCTCATTCTTGATGAAACCAAAATCTTTGATCACATCATCAAATAAAATATTCCAACTCCGAGAATCTTTCTTTAATCCATAAATGGATCATTATAACTTTCATACCTTATAAGAATCGATTGGAACTTCAATTTTTTTGACACCCATGACTAAATTATTATTAAGGAATGTGGTTTTTAAATCCATATGACATATCTCATAATAAATGTGACATACTATGGCACAAAAAATCCAAATGTAATTTTGTATCGCTACAGGTGAAAATGTTTCTTCATAGTCAATACCATGAATTTTACTATAGATTTTTATCCCCATGAATTATTTATAGGTATAAAATATACCATCCATACCAATTTTATTACAGAAAACCTACTTACAACCCATGGGACTTACCTATTTAGTTAAACCAATCAAGTATAAAACTTGGTTAGTGTACATGTATTCTATTTCAAATTCCATGGATTTTAATTATTTATCTGATTCAGAATTCTCTATGGACTCATAGTAGGTTGTAGGTTCATATCCTATAAAAATTACTTCATCAACATTAGATATGAGAAATATATATATCATGATATCTTGATAAATCCTACCATACCTTATAGGTTCTTTTGTATCTTGAGTCAGTTCATTTCCCATAAATATTTGTTAAACTAGGTCAACTAACATCTCATGAACACTTACTATTTGTTGGTATTTAGATTCTACAAGTTCAACATTCCTCCCACTAACTCATAAAATTATATATTCCTTATCAAAAAACATATTAGTTCAGTCCATAAACACTTTGTGTTTAATTGGATTTTAAAAAATAAAGTCCCATAGTTTCATCGGGATAACAAAAAAAATCATTTCTATAACTTGGGGAATGACTTTCCATATTCTAATCATAATATCTGTTCTTTTCAATCCCAAATATTCATAAAATAAATTTTAGTATGTTTCATAGTCTCTATCTCATATAGTGTCTTTATGAATTCTTTATATAAAATGTCATTAAGTAGGAATCAAACAGTTTCCAAAGAATAACCCCAAAATGAAATGGGAAGGTCACATATACTAATCATTGATTGAACCATGCCTAACGGGTTGTGATTCCTCTTCTCAGACACATCATTCCACTATGGTGTTCAAGGAGGAATGTACTGTGGAACAATTCCATAATAAATTATATTATTTGTGAATTCCTATCTCAAGTATTCACCACCCTGATCCAATTAAAGGATATTAATATTTTTTCCCAATTGATTTTGTACTTCATTCTGAAAAAATTTAAACTTTTAAAAAATTTCATACTTATGTATTATTAGAAACACATATACATAAAAAATAAATTCACCGATAAAAGTTATGAAGTACCAAAAACTAATACTTGTTTTAGTACTCATTGTTCCAAATACATCACTATGTATGAGCTCAAAGATCCCACTAGCCCTTTCAACCTTCCCACTAAAAGGTGATCTGTTCCTTTTTTCAAATAAAAAAGATTCACACGTATAAAATGATTCATAATCAAATGGTTCTAATAATCCATCTCAATGGACTATTTGGATGTGTTTCTCATTCATATATCTAAGATGATGATTCTAAAGGTAGGTGGGATTAGAATCAACACTAACCTTTTTTACTCTAAGTTTTATAATTAGGATTATCTGTATCTAGAATTTATAAACCATTAATCATATTCCCAATTCCATAAAAAATTTCATTAGAATATATAGAATAAATATTTCTCTTAATAGTGAATGAAAAAATGTTCTTATGTGAAGAATATACAAAAAAAATTTGTTTATAGAAGGAACATAATAACAGTTCTCTAATTCATGAAAAAATTCACTCAGTAAAGACAAATTAAAAGTGTCAAACTATAATGTAGAAACTCTTTCTCTATAACTAACAAAATGGTACACTTTATCCTTTTTCAATTCCCACTTATCTCCAAGCCAGTGTTTATCAGGAAAAAATTTTAATACATATATAGTACCTAATACCCATGAATTAGGGTTTTTGAAATTGACCTCTATAACATTCACATTCAGATTCTTAAAATTATTTTCTTTGAGAATACTTCTCAATAAATGATTCCAATTTTGGAATTTTTTATAGTTCATACCAATAAGGGATCTCAAAATTATTATCATGAAGTATGTCATAATATACAACAAAGGGATATCTATGGGTGGGTATTATGTTTTATAACTTTTCATCAAGGTATTTTAATGAATTTACTCCCATTAAAAATAATGTCTATGTACATCATATTCATTTAGCAATCCATGACCCATATTTCACTAAGTTTTAGGTTGTATTAGTATTTCTCATCACTTAGCTATTTAGGTAGGCAAACTTTCCAATCATAAATATTATGATTATTGTATATTTGAGTGTATAACTCTGTATTCAAATCTATCATATGGATATACTCAACTCTATCCCTCTGGTAACCTAATCATATTAGGTTCTATTAACTAGTGAAACTCAAAGATAACACCAAGAATAGGTGCCTAATCCTACTATGATCTCTCATTACCTTATTTACTTACATATAATAATCCTTGGGAACCCAAATTTTTCATTACCTACCTAGCTGAATGATCAAGGTCAGGACAAGTTTCTCTTTGGATGAAATATCACACTTAGTATTTTAAAGATTTTTTAAGTCTTACAAGTTTAACTTACATCACATTCATATTAAAACTATTGTATTTCATGAAATAATATCATGTTTTGTTCCTTTATATATGCATGATTTTAACAATTTAGTTTTTAAATCCTTATTCCATCCACTAAATTAATGCGTTCACACCACATTAATGTGTAACTCTTTTCACAACCAAAAAATTTGTGTTACTTAATAAAAGATATAATTCCAACATATATATACATATCCAAATACATATCATGTATAAGGTATAATAAATATTAATGTAAAGTATTAGAGTTATATAATATCGATTATCACTACATGAGTAAGCCTGAAGTAACAGATAACCAACACCTCTCCTTTCTAGAACAAGGCATAACCCTCTGGGATAGTGGGAAGTCTAACCCCAAGTACCTATCATACGGGAGGTTTTATTCAAGAGACTATCCAACTTATAATAACCCTATAATATAATATGAAAAAAATTTATTCAACAACCTTATTCAATATTATAACCTTAATAATAAACTGAGGTCAAGGTAGATAGAAACTAAATCTTATGATACTGTACTTAGCATGTAATGTAGTGAATTGTATCCTTGAATAAATTTATCATATAAATTAAGCATGAAAAATATTCATAATTCATAAAAAATTTATAATCATGAATATTATAAATAAATATACTAATAAATAAAAAATTTATTTATTTTTAGAAAAATGAGAATAAATAGAAACTTTTCATATTTAATTTAGGAGTAAAAAAATTTATAATCCCTAACATTTATAATTTATAATGATTTTATAAACCATAATAAAAAACGTAAAAAATAAAATTATAAGCATTTTAGGAATATAGTATTTTAAAATTAATAATACTATCACTGGTTATAAAATATGAATGATATATGAGAGAAATAGAAATTTTAGCTATCATATTTTTCAGAAAAATGTCAATTATATGCTATAATTGGAATATATGAATATAAAAATCCCCATAGTAAATCTCATATAATATTTTATGATATATATGCTATCATATTTATGCTTTAATTCATTATTTTTACAAAAAACCATAGTTCTATCATGGATTACAATATCATACATCATTTCTTATAATGTAGAAAAAATCATGGTTTTTGTTATATCATAATTTACGATATAATTCTGGTATATGATAAGACTCCACAAAACATAAGAAATACAACATATCATATTTTAAGATATGACCCAAATTATTTATGATAACGAATTATTAAAAAAACAGTAGAATTATATATTGATATTTTGAAGAATAAGTCATTGATACCATTGATGGGTTATGGTAGGTCATCTTATGATCATTAGCAATGGAAACAACCCATAAAACAACCAAAATATATTAAATATAATAAATTTACATAAAAATAAAAGAACATGTGTGTACTTATTGTACTAATTAATCCATGTTTCACTATTCATTGTAAGCTCAATCGAGACCAACTTATAAGAAAATAAACAATTCACGCCTCTAAGGGGATTGCACTGGTTAATGGATCCCCATTCATAACATGAGAATTCTTAATCACTAAAGGGATTATAGATCCTTCACCAGGTGATAAATAGTTCTCTAGGAAGAAGTGATCTTCAATTAGATTGCATGTAGCCAGGCTACTCTAACAAGAGGGATATTATCCCTTATAAATACATCCCTGATGTTCTTCATTAAATAAAAAGCATTGGCCGTATTAGATGTATCAGGTTTCATCTCATGGAATGCATACATTACTTTACATTGATGTATTATTCATTAAAAAATTTAATGAATATATGAAAGGCCAAAAATAATCCATCTCATGGATAATAACTGACGAAAACCATGAAGTAGGTGAGTGAATAAATATGAAACCCATACCATATTCCCAATTGCACTCTATGATTGAGGAAAACATAAGCACAAAATTCATCTTTATAATTCAAGCCAATTGTAAGCTACAACATGAATCATATTCATGTCACTATAATTAATATAGGGTATATCATAAAATATGATATACCCCCTTTTATTGAATTCCCAACACTGACCTCCACAACATGTCCTTGTCCTTTATAGCACGACCTTCAATCTTCACAACATGGACTTCACAACCAAGGGCGTGATACCTTTTTGTATAAATTTTTCACAACATGGACCAAGGTTCATGATGTGACCACATTCCTCATGAGAATTATTATAAATTTAATATACCGGGGTCCCCAAACCCAATATGTAAGGGTTATCACCATGGTATAACACCCACCTCCATGGCACGATGCCCATACATAAGGGTATCTCCATTGGATAAAAACCCACATAAAAACTTCTATTCCATGAAAACCACTGGTTTTGGAGTGTCCTACTACCTCCATGCCATGGCACCTTCCCTAGCTATGACATGATCCCTTAATCAGCCCATCGTCATGACATGAGCCTCACTATCCATGACATAATGAGCCACCCGCAGCAAAAATTCAACTAGAAGGCTAACCCAAACCAAATTTTACATTCACCCAAGCATCTAGAACAACTCCTAAGCCTTTGAACACATCAAAAAACATCTCCTTGAAATGTTATAGCCCACAGAATCCCAATCTGAATCTCAATTCATGTTACATATCCTACCCCATTTTTTAAAATTTAAATCCTATCTGAATTCCATAACACATAATGACATGGATCATTATAACTTTATCCCTTGATGACTTTGAAAAATCATGGTTCTACCACATTAATTAAGGTTCTATAAATTTTTAGAATGACATGAAGCTTTTGTTCTTTGAAAAATTCTTCCCTACCACTCCAACTACCTATATCTCAAAATAAATTACTGGTAATCATAAGTTCCCCAATGAATAACTTCATGAATATTAGAAAAGGTGCAAGAAACTTGCAACTACTTTTCCACACTAAAAAATCCTATAAAACCTCCTAATCTAATACTTCTATGAAGGGTTATTGTTAATAGAGAAAACTCTCATTGATTCCACAAGTAATTATGATCTTATAAACAAGACTCCAACATCTGTGCATGGAATCATAAGAAACATGGTTACAAATATATAGAAATTCTAGATCTATTAACCTGATAAATTTATTTATAAATAAGGTATTCATCCCATAGAACCAAATATTATTATGGAACTACCAAAAAACCATAAATTAGTGACATTTTAAAAAATTGTTAAATCATTTATCGACGTTTCTAAAAAATGTTAGGAAATGTGGTGTCTATAAATTAGTTTCGTTTATAAATTTAACTAATTTAGTGATTTTTATAAATTTCACTAATTAGTGACACCTCATTTACTGATGTTTTTAAAAACACTTTTATACTTAAAAAGGGATTTTTCTGAAAAAACATTTTTTTATTGTATTTTTTTGTTTTAATCTTAAATCAATTTTAAATAGTTATAGAAATTAAATATTGAAAAATAGATTCCATTTTTGGAATTAGGAGTTCCTAATTTTTTAAATAGGCCTCTTTAATTCTTAGTCATTATGAATAGTAACCATAGTAAATAATTGTCACTACGATAAGGGTAAATCAGGTAATTAAGGTTAAAAATAATATGAAAATATGAAAACTTGGTGAATATTTATTTTATTTTGACCTTTATAATATTTATGTAAAAGATAAATTAAAAAATATTACTTTATTACTTTTGATATCTATAATATTTTGTGATAGGGATAAATAAAACTTATGTTCGGTTATAAAAATTTATTTAAAATATGAATGAATAGTTTTTATCATGGAAATTTATTTTAAAAATATTTATTGAATAATTAGGTTAAATTCTTACACAACGCCGTCACATTATTTATTCAATTAGTATAAAAATAAAATAAATTATTTTAAAAATATTAAAAGTAATAAAAATTGGATGAATTATTTCATTACATAAATTTTATAGAAACATATGATATATTAGGGAAGTTTTAAAGGATTATATTTTAATTAAATCTTTTTTTTGTATGTATTTAAATGCAAATTAAATGAAGAGAATAAAAAATGACATAAATGATACTTTATAACAAATAATATTTTATTAAATGATTTAAAATTCAAAAAAAATATTATATTTGGAAATATTAATGGGATATAGTTGAAAAAAATCATTCGTGGTCCATTTATGGGTTTTTTTCTTTTATGGTATCATTCTTAACCCTGAAAGGGTTGACACATTTAATTTTGTAGTAATTTTCCAAAAGGTTAACGGGGGTTAAAACAAAAAGATAAGGGTAAAAACATAACACTAACTTGTCCAAATTGTATTTAATGAGATTATTTTGACTTATAATCATCTCATATTCCAATTATTTCAATTTAGATCCATTTATATAGAAAAACTAATTTATATTAATTTAATACTTTAAGAAATCCCAAGTATACCCCTCCTATCACTTATAAAAGGACACCCCTTCACTTTTTTCTTTACAACACATTGATCCATATAAATAGACCAAACCATACCCAATTAAATTCTAAACATCCTTATAAAAGTTATAGAGGTTATTTTTACCGTAAATAAGATCAATTATATGTCCCTTACGAGGATATCTAAAGGAAGTCTAACGAAGAAGAGCCAATAGTCTTTACCATCTCTTTCAAGTTTATTTCATCTTATACTTACTATTAATCTATTGTCAGCATCATAAAATAATAAATCTAGTGTTATAAATATACTAATATGTTATTATTATTATGGTAGAACCATTTTCCATCTCTTCTCCATCCTATGAATAGTGAAAACATTGCTTGTGCGTATGTATGACTTACCGTCTCCACGCAGCGGTGTAATTCGTTTTTCATCAAAATTTTACTTGTATGGTAATAAATATAGATATAATGAATATATATTATATTTATGACATAATTATGTATATTTAATTATAATATCATATATACCTTCTTACCTTCTAATCTGTTAGAAAATGATAACGTCGCTCGTGTGTACATGTGGACTACCACCTCCACTAAGTGATGTTATTCGTTTTTCATTTTTGATTTAAATTTATGGTAATAAGGATATATTTAATTAATATATATTATATATTTGATATAATAATTATTTTTTAAAGATGAATTATTATTTACCTTTATTTTGTTCCATCCGTCAAAAAGTGAAAACGTCGTTCATGCGTATGTACAACCTACCATTTCCATAAACAATGTAATTTTATTTATATATATATATTATAGATGAATATAAATATATATATATAATGAATATATATTATATTTATATCATTAATAAAATTTTGGAAATTAAGGAACCATAATCAAAGTATATGGACCAGAGCTACCAAACCAAAATTCCATGAAAAACGAAGTAGTTAACACCCAAAATAACGATAATAATAAAATATTTTTAACAAATGGGTGATAAAATGTTATAAATGGATGATATGTGATATTATAGATATGTATATAGTTTTTTATATAATTATAATAAATCTAAAGTTATTATACATGGGGTTAAAATAACTTACATGGAAAGTAAAACTTGAAGTAAGGGGATTCTTAACTAAATTTCCATTCATTGGGTTATAATTCTACTTCATTGACTATGTTATGCCATGATTAAGTATCAAAATGAAATATTATTGTATTATTTTATATTTAAAATTTTTATACTATGGATTTAAATTTGTTACACATAATCTCTTCATTGATTAATTCTCACTTCAATGATATGATCTTTGTTAAGAATTTCATCTCAATTTCTACTCTATTGAGATGTATTGGTATTATGAATGTATTTAATTTTATGTGGTGTATATACTACCACTTTGAGGTATTTAACACAAATATATAGTTATTCATAATGATTAATGATTCAAATTAAGTTACAATTTCAAGAGTAACGTTTAAAATAAAATTCAATCTGATTTCTCTTTTTCATCGAGTGTATTCTTCTTCTTTGTCCATATTTTTTAAAATTTATTTTAAAAAGTTCATTTTAATTAATCAAATTATTTATTAAGTAAATTTTAATTTATCCTTATTTTTACATTGTTTAAAAGGAATATTTATAATGTTTTCCCAAAATGGGTTATTTTCAACTTTTTTTTATAAAAATTCAAAAGGAATATTTTCTTTTTAACATATATGGAATTAATGTACTTTCCTATAAACAAAAATATTTTATTCTCTTTATATTATTCAGTAATATTTCAACAATTTTATAATGAAAAATATTCTATGAAAAATTATTTGAAATTATTCACTTTCGTTTTCCTCAATTATTTAAAAGAAATGATTTTACTTTAAAATCTACTTATCTAATGGTCATATCTCATCTCTTGATTAACTTTATGATCATTATATTTCTCTTGAAACTTTAAATTTATTATGATAATTTTTCACTGGAAATTAAATTTCTCATAAATATCCATATTCTTTGTTTAATTTATATGTATATTTCTTAAACTATATATCATTTATATATATGGTGTTTTAATATGAATGTTATCTAATTGACTGGGGAAAACCTAGATACATCTGTATTCTTTACTCAATATATATATATATATATTTATTGATCACTAGTGCAAAAACACTTATTAACTTCGGTTTTTATTGATTTTTGACGTCGGTTATAAACCGACGTCTTTAATAGAGATGTTAAAAATAGATTTTTTGCGTTGGTTTTTCAAAACCGACGCCAAAACTAATTTTCTTATAAGTTTCCGCATCGGTTTTCTATAACACCGACGCCGAAACTTCATTTAGACTTGCTTTTCGGCATCAGTTTTATAAAAAACCGTCGCCGAAAATCGGTTCTTCGGTGTCGGTTTTAGATAAAACCGACGCCATAAGTCATTTTTTTTCAAAAAAACTTTCGGCGTCAGTTTTGAAAATAACCGACGCCAGAAATAATTTTTTTTTAAAATAATTACAATTTCACTTCCAAAAAAATCGAAACCCCTGAAAAAAAACACAGTATACAAAAACAATCAAACATTATTTTTGGAGAGGCACTTGATAGAACTCAAAGTAAAGTAGAATTAAAATACACGTACCTGAAATATTAGAATATACATACCTCAAATCTTAATCAATATACATACCTCAAATCTTAATCAGACTTAACAAAAAGTTTGCAAAAGTAGATTGAATATGGATCATAACAGATTGGGAATAAGACTGTGAATCATTGAATGCCTACAATAATATTGAATGATATGAAATTAATAAATAGAAAAGTGGCAGAAAATATATAAAAAAATTAATACAACTAACCTTATGAAAATCAGTAGTTTCCCTAGTTGTGATTATCTCGTACATGAATCATATAATAAAATAACCACATTCAACATGTCCATTTTGACGATGACACTACAGTTATAAAACATTTAACTAATAATAAAAACAAATATATAAGAAAAATATAAAAACTAATTACCTGTACGTCCACATATTTGATTTTCGTTGGTTTCTTTTCTAACATGTTTTCCTTTGTAAAATGTTTCTATGAACTGCATTTTTTTATATAAGAACTAATAAAACTTTTGTAAACAATGAAAATTAAACATAACAAACTTATAAAAATAAAAAACAACTTACCTGTTTAATAAGTTGGAAAATGGTTTACGCACTTTTCCTAATAAAGAGAAAAACCAATATAAGGTGCATTCATTTGGAAAAAATACGCCTAACATCCAATGCCTCCTACAATACAAAAAGTTCACAATTAATGACATTCTAATGATCATTAGTTCAAAATTATATTGTTATTCTTACTTATCAAGAAATGGAAAAAACCAGCACTGAATCTATCTTTTTGATAATCTCTCGGATATATATTGAACTCTTTCTTCATTCTTCACATGTTTGACTTCCAAGGAAATGTACTTTGGATCTAAAAATCTGTAAATTCTTGTAGTTTCATTTTGTAAAAGAATCCTGTGTAGACACCTAATTTAAAATAAAATATAGTTAGTCAATGACATAACAATATTTTATTAATGAAATAGCAATTCAAACGTCAATTTACTTACATGGAAAACAACTGCACCACATTCAGCCTGATCTCTTCAAAATTAACTAAATTCATGATATCTTATTTCAGTATTCTCAATTGATAATTTCTTCCACATATATCGGGCATCATCCGAAACTCATAGATAAAATTCAAGGAAGAAGATGACTCAGATAATCTTTTCAACCCATAATAAATATCAGAAGTATCTACAACCAACTGTTCTTGAACATTTTGTTGCATTTGTACAGTTTATTTTGCTTTCAGATATTCCTATATAAGTTAAATGTCAGAAAACATTATAAGTAATTTGGAATCATTTTTAATTAATATTTAAAAAAACGCATACCTCATGTGAAATATAACGAAGTAGGGCAGTTGACCAAGTAAAAAATGGCCCATACATTCCCCAAAACTGGTGATCTCCATAGTAGGAAATGGTAGTAGAGAAGTAGGATCTATAATAACAAGTATTGATACTCTAACCTGACCCATCTGCATAGGATGATGATGTACCGAGTCCCCCAAAAAATACACCTATCCTAACGCAACAATATGTACATGAGGATATCCTGCAAACAACTCAAAATATAGGGCTTGATCCGAGGGAGGAGGTGGAGGCTCAAAGTTAGCAGGTGAGGAAGGGTATTCCGGTTGAATAGTCTAAGAATGCAGAAAAATGAAAAGGGTATATTAGTGTTTAAAATTTATAACATAGAAAAATTGATTAAAAATAAAATAAAATAATATACCTCAAAAGGTTACACAGACGGGGCAGGGTGAGCAGATGGGGCTGGGTAGTCCGGGTGAGTAGGCTGAGAATATTGAAAAATGAAAAAGTTATATTAGTGTTTATAATTTATAAAAAATAGAAAAATTGATGACAAGTAAATAATATACCTTGGAAGGCTACCTAGACGGGGCTGGGTAAGCAGATGAGGCAGGGTAGCCCGGGTGAGTAGGCTGAGAATGTTGAAAAATGAAAAAGTTATATCAGTGTTTATAATTTATAAAAAAGAAAAATTGATGACAAGTAAATAATATACCTCGGAAGGCTGCGCAGACTGTGATTATCTCGCCAAGTGTTTTAATAAAGCCTTCTGTACTGCTTCTTGAATTTGATCACCCATAGACCATTTCATATCATGCAGCTCTTCTTTTAAGGATTTGATTTCTGGGTCTCTTGATTGCTTACTCTTACCAAAAACCTTCCGAATACTAACACCCGCCTGATATCCTCTAACACGACTGGGGTGTTCTGCCTTTCCCAAAGAAGTGGCTAGGATATCCATCCTACCCTCGGGGATAAAATTGCCCTATGTCTCTTGCTCCTGAAGTTCATCCTGAAATGAAAAATAAAAAAGTTATATTAGTGTTTATAAATTATAAAGTAGAAAAATTGTTAACAAATAAATAATATTTACTTACAATTCTATCAGCCACTTGATGAGATTCCTCTGTAAGATATTGTTCATTTTTTTTCTTCTTGTTCGTTTCCATTTCTCATGGCGAGTGGGAGGAGATGGAGGACCATACTGGACCTCTTCTGAACCACTACTTGATCAAGCTCTTAATGCTTCAAATTTTTCTTCAATAATTTTCTGCTCCAAATATGAGTACCCTCCACGTGATAAAGTATGAGGGTATACGTTTTGCAACTGAATATCCTGATGAGATCTCCTGGAGGCCTGTTACATAAAAATAAATTACTAAGTAATAAGGAAAATATAGCATAAATTTTTAAATATAAAACAATTACAATACCTGAAATTTCTCTTCCTGACGACTGTCAACAAATCGCTTCCATGTTTCTTCATCTATATATGGATACTTAATACATGGGCTTTCAAACCTTCTCTTTCCAAAAACATATTCTTTTGTCAGTTTTGTTTTAAAATCTATCCATCGAACCACCGCTAAAGAGAGATGTCTTTTCTTAATTTATTTGGTTTTCTCAAAATTGAATGTCATCTGTAATTGAATAAATTAAATATGTAATTTAAACTATATAATATTAAAAAAATGAGATAAAATAAATAAATAAAGATATTTTACCATCACGGCCTCCCAAAGCTGTTGCTTCGATGTCCTGTCCACTGACTTCAAATCAGGATATAAAATACTAATCCTGCAACGGCTCTGCATCGCTATATAACTGACAAACTGAACTGCATTTGGGCCAACTGCATTATTATTATCATCAAAATGGATGTGTACTTTGTTATCATCCTGAGAAAGTGATAGTTTTGGTAAACGTGTAATACCACGTTTACCAACTTGAGAACATGATGTTTTAGTAGTAACTGGAGAAGTCTCCTCCGCCGAGGACGCATCAGTAGTCCTATAATTGTTTTTTTGTAAATTAACAGTTTTATTTCATTAAATAAGTATATTAATGAATATTTAATAATATGTAAAAATAGATATACCTCGGTAACTGCTCCTCTCTATCTGTATCTGACATTGCTAATAGAAAGTGTAAAGAAATTTTATGTACCTACATATCATTAGAAAACTGAATAATTAGAAACAAGGAAGACAAAAATAAATATGTAAAAATCGAGGCATGCATTTGTAAGTTTTAAAAATAGACACAAAATATAAATATTTACCAGAAAAATTAGGAGACTAATTTAGTGTTTTGCCACATGCCTTCATCATGATCGGTACGTACTGCTTGCACTATGTCTGTCTTATATTCATTGTAATCATCTGGAAATTGCGTAATAGATGAATAAGGCTCCTGTAAATCACTAGCATCATCAGAATCATCCTCATCACCCAAATGATATCTTTTCCCTTGCAAAACAACTGACCACTGATCATTTGATGGATCAATGACATAAAATACTTGTTTTTCATGTGTCTCCATGATAAATGGTTCCTCATTGTGATTAAATCTTTTCAAATCAACCAGTTTAAACCCATATTCATCATGTTTCACGCCACAATTACTATCAAACCAATTACACTTAAAAACAGTGACTCAGAATTTAATATAATCAATTTCCCATATGTCTTCAATAACTCCAAAATATGATGTTGATGCAGAAATTGGGTTTTTATCTTTGGCACTCCAAAAATGCATCGCTTCAGCGAATACCATCACACCACTATTATGAACGGTACTCTTGTCATCTAGGTTTTTTGTGTAAAATGTGTAGCCATTGATATCAAAACCAGACCAAGTGATCACATTAAGAGATGGTCCCCCTGCTAACCACTTCAATGTTTCTGATACAGATATATCTGGGGTGACTTTCTCTTTAAACCATGAAACAAATGTCTTCTTATGCTCAATCATCAACCACTTTTCATTTCTTTTCTGATATCGTAACTTTAATTCAGCAATATGTGAGGATATATATGGTTGAACCTCATCTGTGTTGTTCAAAATGTATAAATGTGCTTGCATCACTTCATCACGTGGAATGAACTTTACCTTTAAGCCTCGAACCCCTCTACCTTCTCTATCAACTGTCATATGTCGAGATACAGGGAGACCAATATGCTCCACCTCATTCAAATAATCAGTACAAAACTCAATCACCTCTTCTGATACATATTTTTGAAAAATAGAGGCCTCTGGTCGATAAGTATTTTTAACATATCCTTTCAAAATTTTCATATATCTTTCAAAAGGATACATCCATCTTAAATAAACAGGCCCACATATTCTTATCTCACGCACCAAATGAATCAATAGATGAACCATTATATCAAAAAATGTGGGTGGGAAATACATTTCTAGTTGAAAAAGAATAAGAGTTGCTTCATTATCCAACACATATAACAAATTTGGATCAATGACTTTGATACAAATGGATTTAAAGAAATTACATAACCTAATGATTGTATTTCTGACAGCTTTCGGTAATATACCATGCACTGCTACTGGTAGAATTTGTTAAATCAACACATGGAAATCATGTGATTTCATACCTATTAATTTACAATCCTTCAATGACACAAAATTATTCACATTTGAAGAAAAACCACTGGGTACTTTAATACCATGAAGAAACTGACAAAAATTCATCTTTTCAATCTTTCTTAATGTGTGACAAGCTAGAGGTAAATATGTTCTGTTTCCTTTCACAGTGGGATCTAACTCCAAACGTATTCTCATTAATATAAAGTCCAATCTAGCATGCAATCCATCTTTTGTATTTACTTTTATGTCTAACAAAGTTCCAATCAAAATATCACATATGTTTTTCCCAACATACATAACATCAATGTTATGTTTTATCTCCAAAAATCTCCAGTAAGGTAGTTTGAAAAAAATAGACTGCTTCTTCCAGATATGTTTTTGTAAACCAGAACTTTTTCTCTTTCCAAATGTCGAATCAATATATTTCACTCTGTCATAATATTCTTCAGCTGACAATGGTCGAGGGGGGAGGTTGTATTCTTGTAAACCGTTAAATGATTTTTTCAATCTATGATAAGGATGATCAATTTTCAAAAATCTTCTATGTCCCATGTACACTGACTTTCTTCCATTCTGCAATTGATAATATGAAGTTTGTTCTTCATAAATTGCATATGCTTTATGTCCCTTAACACTATATCCATTCCATATGTAGGAAAGTCATTTATAGTGAACATTATCATAGCACGCAAAAGAAAATACTCTTTCTTGTATGCATCGAAAACTTTAACACCTTCCTCCCATAGCAGTTTCGAATTGTCAATCAATGGTGTAAGATACACATCAATATCATTTCTCGGTTGTTTTGGTCCAGAAATCATCAAGCTCATCATAACATTTTTTTTCTTAATACATAGATGTGGGGACAAGTTGTAAAGTACCAGCAAAATAGGCCATGAACTATGTTGGCTACTGAGGCTCCGATATGGATTTATTCCATCAGTACACAATACCATTCTGAGATTTCTAACTTCACTTCCAAAATCATGAAATTTTTTATCAAACTTCTTCCACTGTGGTGAATCGGCAGGGTGACGTAAGTTACCATCAGAGATGCGCTCATCTGAATGCCATATTATCCTTTTTTCATCAATTGAATTTGCAAATAGATGCTTCAAACGAGGAATTATTGGAAGGTACCAAATTGCTTTAGCTGGAGTTTTGATTCTGGTACCTAAAAATAAACCATAATTGAATTATCAGAATTGTATGAAAAAAATATTGGATGATGTCATTGGAAAGTAAAAAATTGATTTTTCACAACGTTACATGACATCACCTGAGAATAAATCTAAGTTGACATTTCTCATCCATCTTATAGCGCGATGTACCACATGTAGGACAACTTGATAAATGTTCATTTCTTTCCTATACAGTACACAATCATTGGGGCAATCATGTATCTTTTTATACTCCAATCCCATTGGGTATAATATTTTCTTCACCTCATAATTGGAATCTGGAAGCCCATTGCCTTCTGGAAGTAGCTCTTTTAAAAGCTCAAGTAAACTATAGAAACTTTTATCACTCCACCCATTTTTTTCTTTTAAGTTAACTAATCTCAAAACAGCTGATAACACTGTATATTTACTACAACCTGGGAATAATGGTTTCTCAGAATCTCCATACAATCGTTCAAAAGTTGGTGTTTTTTCGATGGTTTCAACACCTAAATCATGAATTAATTCTTCAATATGATCCTCTACCTCATTATGAATATCGTCATCAACATTGGATGTTGAATTTTCAGTTCTTTCACCATGCAAGATCCAACGTGTATAATTAAGGCTAAAACCATAACAGATGAGATGATCCTTGATTTCTCTGGAGTTTAACTTTCTCATATTTACACACTTCACAAATGGACAGAAAATCAAATCAATATTTTGAAGATTTCGTTTAGAAAATTCCAAAAAATTATCAACTCCTTCTTCATATTCACTAGTGGTTCTTCATAAATAAATCCAATTACGATCCATTAATACCTGATATCACAATATAATTGATGAATATATTAAAACATATAAACATTTAAATATCTATCAGATAAATTGTAAACAAAAACATATTTAATAAAAACTATTGATAATCAGATAAAAGACATCAGATATGAAACACATTTACAAATAGAGTAAACAGTTTATTTTCATATTATATACATGTGTGTTATATTGATATTATAATTTAATTACAATATCATTCTTTTAAAATTTATTAGTTCATTTTACATAGTTGCAATATTTTGATGTTTCATGTGTCAAAAATATTGAAGAGTACATTAATTTAAAGGATGCAATAAGTGAAATGTGGGAGTACATGGAAATATGTATAAATTATTGACGATTTTGTGGTATGATCTATACCTATGTACTAACAAATACATGTATCGAGATTAATATGACGGTGAATATAGTAGAAGTTCTAGATAGAATGATAATACAAACAAAAAATAATGATAATACAAACCAAAAATAAACTAATAAAATCTATACCAACAATGATAATACAAACAAACACTATAAAATGATAAACTACAACTATAAAATCTATACCAACAATGATAATACAAACAAACACTAATAATGAAAATCTCTCAAAAATAGAGAGATGAAATCTATACCAACAATGATAATACAAACCAACAATGATAATACAAACAAACACTATAGTGTTTGAAGAAATTTATATAAAATCTATACCAACAATGATAATACAAAAAATAATGAAAATCGCACAAAAATGATAATATATACCAATGATAATACAAACAATGATAATACAAACAAACAATGATAATACAAACAAACAATGATAATACAAACAAATCTATACCAACAATGATAATATAAACAAGAAATAATGATAAACTACAACTAAAATTTAATCAATAATAAAAATTGCGTAAAATAGGGTTCTTGATGAAGAAATAAACAATGGGAGATTAAACAAGAGATAAAGAGGAAGAACGCATACCCAAAATCATGAAAATGGCACAAAACCTTCAACAAGGGCCATCCAAGATCGCAAATCATGCTCGAAGGTCGTCGGGAGTCTAAAGCGCTGAAATAGAACTCGATTTCGACGATCGAACAAAATGAGGGTTTCGGTCTGTGAATAATTTTAAAATACTTTTCGCATCGGTTTTAGAGAAAACCGACACTGAAACTTTAAAAAAAACATTTCGGCGTCAGTTTTTAAAATAACCTATGCCGAAAATAAAACTTATGGCGTCGGTTTTCCAAAAAACCGACGTACATTTTTTTTTATTTTCGGCGTCGGTTTTCCTGAAAACCGACGCCAAAATGTTTTTTATAATTATTTTCCGTGTCGGTTTTACTCAAAACCGACGCCGAAAAACCGACGCAAATTTTTTATTTTTTTTATTTTCGTCGTCGTTTTTCCTGAAAACCGACGCCGAAATGTTTTTTTAAAATTATTTTCCATGTCAGTTTTACTCAAAACCGATGTGGAAAATTATTTTTTAATTATTTTCAGTGTCAGTTTTCCTCAAAACCGACGCGGTAAATTGGTTTATTATTATTATCGGCGTCAGTTTTCTTCAAAACCGACGCTAAAATATTTTTTTAAAAAAATTTGGTGTCGGTTTCCTGAAAATGGACGCGAAATATCTCCGGATAATTGTTTTTGGCATCAGTTTTTTGTAAAACCGATGCCAAAAATTTCCCAGGCATACTATTCGTGTCGGTTTTTAAAAAACCGACGTTATTACGACGACGTTAAAAACCCTATTTACACTAGTGGATAAAGAATATTGTTATTAATTAAGTTCAATATATAAGGAATGAATTAAAAATTTAGTGATGGGTGGGGCCCTAAATTATATATCCCCTAAATTAATTGATAGGTCTCATGAGAAAAATTAGTTGGCCAAATTAAGTGGGTTTTTGGGGAATAGCTACCCATAATTCAAACTATCTTGGTAAAAGGATTTGACGATAGAGATATCATGACGTATGAGATCATAAAATCCAATATTATGAATTTCATTCATTAATAATTAGGTTATTATTATCCATGATATTATTATATTGATATTATATATGGATTCATTTTATGCTCAATTTACTAATTAAATGAAATGTGTTTTCAATTATTTACCTTTCCATATTGATTATGCCTTATTTACTCATGAATGATTCTACTGTAAATAACTATTACTAAGCGTATAAGATCACCCTTTATTTTTTTTCTTTCCTAGGGATATGAATATGGATATTATGAATAATATCAAGGATTCAAGAATATGAGAATCATTTATGTATGTGGTTCTTTAATACTACTAAACTAATCAGTAATTAATGATGAGATAATTTTTATCTCATACCAATGTAATAAAGTAAAAACTAGCTTTGGGTTATTGGATTCATAGTGTTATAGTCTTCATCATAGGAATTTTAGTAGAAACATTGAGACTAAATTTATGGAAAATATACATTAGGAAATATAACCCTATGAAAAACATTGAGGCCATTCCCCAAATAAACTAATTTTATGATATATGTGATGAAAATTTAAGATTTTTAGGTACCATAATGTGTTAATAAGTTTAAGGATGATTATGATTTTAAGGAACATATACCCATTCTAAGGTTTTATGTGGTGGGAGTACCTTGGAGACATTTATTTATTTTTAACAGACGTTTGAGGTATATATAACCCTTATGTATAACTTATGTTTTAGTGATAAGGTTATTGTAGGAATAATTATTTTATATTTTGTAGACATAAGTTTAAAGTTATTGATAAACTTTAGGTTTAATATTAAGGTAATAATAGTCAATTAATACTATTTGATTTTTTGGGAAAAAATATTTATAGAAAACCTTAATGGTTAAAAATTAATTTGATGATTAATGTAATTTTTGAGGATGTTCATAATATTTTTTAGAAAAATTATAGAAATAATATTAATATAGTTTAATAAAAAGACAACCCATAGGCCGGGTGATTAACCATCACACTTATCAAGGAAATGAGGCTTGATCCCACAACCGAAGGGTGATAAGGGTATATCACTTACATTGGACTACATCATGTCCTACTAGTATTAATTTTTTTTAATTAAATAATTTTAATGATAGATATTATGTTTATTTTGGGAATCATATTATAGGATCCAATATTTTTGAGATTTTTGAGGTAATTTGAAAGTTTTACTGGGTTTTCGAAAGAATAATCTATTAATATTTAAATAACCCATTGAGTTAGTATATGACTTGATTTTATGTTAATTATAGTCTATTACATAGTGTGATATAGATAATCTTGATGGTTAATAAGTGATTCATTGATAAAGTGATATTTTCAATGATATATATAGTCAAGCTAAGTACTACCTTTTAGGTTAGTATATAAATTTGATTCATGATATTATATTGAGGTTCACTATAATATATGTTTAGATAGTGATTTATCATGACGATTAATGATATTTTTTGGATGCTTCATTGGGTTGAGGTATATATAACCTTTAATTTTAACATGTGGTTTAACATGAAAGATCATTTGGGAAGAATGTAGTTAAATTTTTGGAATGTAAGTTAAAAGGTATGAGATCACCATTAAGTTTAAAAAATTATTTAATAACAAGGTTATTAAGGTTAATTGGGATGTAGGGTTATTTATTTATGTAATAATCTAAGTTGAAGATTTGGTGTTGTTATGATTTTTTTAGTAAAATACATTAATTCTTTATATGAAGGATTATAAATTTTGGATATTATCATATCTTACGGGAACAATTTCGTTCTTGGTTAAAATTTAAAGATTTAAATATTAACGTATTATGCTTTTATTGATTATGTGATCCATTTTAAGTTTATTTTAGTTCTTCAGGAATGAAAAATTCATCCTAATTACTCATCATTTGGAGAAAGGATGAAATTGTAATAGAAATTAATTGAAGTATGAAATTATACTTATTAATTAAGTATATTTCCTTATGTTATTAGTCTATATGGTAAAGTAATTACTAAACCCTATCAAAATTATCTTACAAAAACGTTATTCATTTACAATCATTTCTGATGAATTTATGGTCTTTTAACCCATCGTAGATTTATGTTTTTGTGGCTGTTAACTTTCTCCTTACCATGTTGTCCATCACTCTCTATTAGTCCTTGGGAAATAATTTTATAATTCATGTATATATTCTCAATTCCTGCTAATTTTCTCCTATTTGTAAACCTAGTTTTATGTTATTCCTTATGACCATAATATTTCCCTTTCCCTCTTTTTAAGAGGAAGTGTTACCACACCTTTTTTATGATGTGGGTTTTCCATAAAGGAATTTTAAAATTTCAAACCCTTGATTACTGACCACAAGTGAAAATTGTTATAAAACAATTTATTTAATGTGGAAGAATGTATCACCCTAATATTTTAAAATAACACTATGTTTTATAGTGTATACAACACGTAATATCGAGCATAAATGAACCACAAAATATTTTTTTATTGAAATATGACTATTATAACCTAGTTGTTGAATTGATGAGTATGAATATGTTTAACCAAATTATAAAAATATGTAAAAATGTTTTCTATATTTTTATTTATTAATAATAAATAAGTACTTAATTTTCAATAAAATCATTTTATACTTAAAAAATAGATTTTCTTCAAAAATGGTTTTATTTTCCATTTTGTGCATGGGAATTATAATTAATTTATACCACTTTTAGAAATTTTATTTTTCGAATTTAAGATTGTTTTTTAAATCATTATATCAAAATTAATTTTTGGTGAAACATTGGGATTTTTCTAAAAAGATTGATATTCTTATGAATAGTGAAAATACTAATTTTCATTGAAAACTGTATTTTTGTTTCATAAATTTAAAAAGTTCCATTTTTTTAAATTTTTTTAAAAGTAAAATTATTAATTTTATATTCCTAATAATTAATTTAAGATCATTTTAATAAATTTTATTTTATAATTTAGTATAAAAACATTTTTATACTTAAAAGGCATTTTTCTGAAAAATTGTTTTTCATTTCTTTTTGTGTTTTAATCTCAGATAAATTTATAGAACTTATAGAAATTTAATCTTAAAAATTTATTAATTTTTTTTAATTATTAGTACAAATTTTTTAAATAGGTCCCTTTTATTTTGGTCATTATTAATAGTAACCATAGTAAATAATTATCACCACGGTCAGGGTAAATCAGATAATTAAGGTTAAAAATAAAATAACAAGGACTATAAAATTAACCCAACGTTAAAATAATCATATTGGATGGTTTTATTTATTCCATGTACATATAATTTTTAAAAATATGGTAAATTGGTCCCATATTTATTTGATTTCGACGATTATAATATTTAAGTAAAAGATAAATCCAAAAATGTCACTTTCATGCTTTTAATATCTATAATATTTTGTGATAGGGATTAATAGAAATTATGTTTGGTTATAAAAATTTATTTTAAATATTAATGAATAATTTTTATTATGATAATTTGTTTTAAATTTTTAGTGATTGAATAACTAGCTTAAATTCTTACACAACGCTCACATATT
Organism: Viscum album; assembly: GCA_963277665.1. NCBI lineage: Eukaryota > Viridiplantae > Streptophyta > Magnoliopsida > Santalales > Viscaceae > Viscum > Viscum album. Next base: position 1,594,953,249 of record OY728155.1, on the reverse strand, counting down.
ATTTATTCTATTAATAGGAAAAAAACATCTTAGAAATATTAAAACAAATAAAAATTGGAAGAATTATTATGTTACAATAATTTTATATAAACACATGATATTTTAAGGATTTTTAAAGCACTATATTATAATTACCTATTTTTCTTGATGTATTTAAAGTCAAATTAAATGATTAGTGTTAAAAATGACAATCATGATATTTTATAATAAATAATATTTTATTAAATGATTTGAAATTTATAAAAAACATATATTCCAAAAAATAATGGTATTTGGTTTGAAACATCAACCAAGGTCCATTTATGGGTTTTTTTTATTTTATGGAAACATTATTAACCCTTGAAGGGTAGAAAACTTTAATTTTGAGATAATTGTTACAAGGGTTAATGGGGGTTAAAAATAAAATATAAGGGTAAAAACATAATAAAAAAATTAAATTATATTTATATATGATAATTTAGACTCATACTCATATAATTTTTGATTTAAATCAATTTGGATCCATTTTTATATAAAAAATAATTTATATTAATTTAATACTTCAAGAAATTCTAAGAATGCCTCTCCCTCACTTAAAAAAGGGCACCCCCTATCTCTTTCATTTACATCACTTTGAGCCACATAAATAGACCAAACCCAACAAATTTCACTTATAAACACCATTATACTGGTTATATAGGCTATGTACCATTTAAAATACCAATCCAATGTCCCTTAAAAGGATATATAAAGGAAGTCTATTGAAGAAGAGGTAACCGTCTTTACCGACTCTTTCAAGTTTATTTCTTCTTCTACTTACTCTTAATGTGTTGAAACAATAATAAAATAATAAATCCATTTTTATAAATATACATATATTTTATTATGAATATTTTAAAACTATTTTCCATATCTTATTCATCCTAAAAAAATTTAAAACATCGCTCGTGTGTACATACGACTTACCACTCCATGTAGCGGTGTAATGCATTTTTCATCACAATTTTACATGGATGGTTATAAATATGGAACTAATAAATATATATTATTTTTATTAAATAATTATGATTATATAATAATAATATTATATCTACCTTTTTACCTTCCAATCTGTTGGAAAACGATAATGTCACTTGTGCGTACGTGTGGTCTACCACCTCCAAGAAGCGATGCGATTCGTTTTTCATTTTCGATTTATATGGATGGTAATAAGGAGATATTTAATAAATATATATGATAAATATTATATAATAATTATTCTATAAAGGTAAATGATTATTTAACTTTACTTCTTTCCATCCATCAAAAAGTGAAAACATCATTCATGGTTACATACAACCTACCGTCTCCATGAACGATGTAATTCATTTTTCTGTCTCTATATTTTATGGAAGACTATATATATATATTGAATAAATATGATATTTATATCACGAATAATTTTTTTGATTTTATGGAACTATAATAAAAGTACAAGTACCAGAGTTACCAAACCAAAATTCTCATGAAAAATGAAGCAGTTAACACCAAAATTAAAGATAATAACAAAACATTGTTAACAAAAGGGTGATAAAATGTTATAAATGAATCATATATGATATTATATATATTTATATTGTTCTTTAATATAATTATAATAAATCTAAAATTATTATAGAGGATTTTAAAAGAACTTAAAAGGCAATTCAATCTTGAGGTAAGAGGTTTCTTAACTCAATTTCCATTCATTAGGATATATGTCTACTTTATTGACTATATTATTAAATGATTATGTGTGAAATAATCTCTAATTTTATTATTATGTATTTAAAATTTATTTTTTGGTTTTTTATTTTTAACACATAATCACTTCATTTATTAATTCTTACTTCGATGATTAGATCTTTATAAGTGATTCACCTCAGTTTAAACTCTTTTGAGACATATTTGGTATTATACACCTATTTAATTTTATATGGTGTATATAATACCCATTTGAGGCATTTAACATGAATATATAGTTATTAATAATTATTAATGATTCAATTCAAGTTAATATTTCAAGAGGAATGTTTAAAAGATAAGATCATCTTATTCTCCTTTTGATCAGGTATATTTTTCTTCCACGTCAATATTTTTTTAAAAATTATTTTATTAAATTCATTTTTATTACTCAAATGATTTATTAAGGAAATTTTAATTTATCCCTAAATTCTTACACTATTTTAAAAGAATATTTCTAAAGTTTTCATGAAATGAGTCATTTTCAACTTTCCTTATAAAAAGTAAAAAATAAATACCTTCTTTTTAACATATAGCCATTAACAGGATTTCCCACAACCAAAACCATTTTATACTATTTATCTTATTTTATAAGATTTCAATGATTTTATAAAGAAAATACTTTATGAAAACTTATTTTAATTTTTTTCTTTTTTTTTCTTTTATTATTTAAAAGTATATATTTTTTTTATAAAATATACTTATTCAATGGTCACTTCTCTTCTATTGAATAATTTTATTTTCATTAAATTTATCTTGAAACATTTAATTTTTTGTTAAAAATTTTCATTAGACATTAAATTTATCCTAAATATCAATATTCTTTGTATAATGGATGTTCTTATTTCTAAAACCATATAAAATTTCTATATATGGTGTTTTAGTATGAGCACTATCTCATTTATTAGATAACTCCTTGATAAATTCATATTATTTAATCAATACATATAATTTTTTACAAGGAATTTTGATATGTATTAAATTCAATATATGAGGAATGTATTGGAAATATAGTGATGGGTGGAACCCAAAATTATATAGTCCCTCAATGAATCAATAGGTCTCATGAGGAAAACTAGTTATACAAATTAAATGGTTTTTTGGTGAATGACTTACCATAGTTTAAAATATATTGGCATAAGGCTTTGATGATAGAGATATCATGATGTCTGAGATCATGATGTCAAACATTAATCATTTCATTCACTGAGAATTCAGTTATTATTATCCATGAGATTATTGCATTGATATTATCCATGGATAAATTTTATGATCAAGTAATATAATAAATGTAATTTTATTTCATTTATTTACCTTTACATATTGATTATTCCCTATTTACTCAAGATAGATTCAGTTTTACATAAATCTTACTGAGCATTTGAGCTCACCCTTTATTTATTTTCCTCCCCCAGGATATAAAGATGGATATTATGAATAATTTCAAGGACATAATAATGTTTTTATGATATGTATTTTATAATTCCAATTTGACATGGTAATTATGTATGTATATGGTTCTTAAATACTACTAAACTGATCAGTCATTCAGGATGAAATCCTTTGCATCTTATACCAATGTAATAAAGTAAACACCAACTATAGGTTACTAGAGTAGGGTTGTTACATATAAAACTATATACATTTGATTAAATATTTAAATTAAGACCATATTCTCATTATTTTCTAAGTAATTTAATTTTAGAACCATTTTAAATGAGTTAGACACATATTATATTAAAATATTTCATGAATTTTCAAAAATGTCATTAATGATATTTTATAATAAAAAAATATTTTATCAAATGATTTAAAATTAATAAAAATCATATATTCAGCCTAGTGAATGGGATATGGTTCAAAAATATCAAATATGAAGCATTTATGGGTAATTTATCCTTTTATAGTAACTTTCTTGGCCCCTAAATTGTAAAACACATTGATATCATGATAATTTCCAAATGGGTTAACAGAGGGGGTAAAATAAAGAGATAAGGGTGAAAATATGAAACAAAACATGTAAAATTTTTATTTTATTAGTGTATTTAGAATCACTACTGGAAATCGGATCTTTCCCAACACTTATATACACCCTTTCCCAACGGTTCTCCCAAACCGTTGGGAAAGACCCCCCCTTTCCCAACGGTTTGGGATAACCATTGGGGAAGGGGTGTTTTGAGGCCCCTTTCCCAACGGTTTGGGAGAACCGTTGGGAAAGCTCAACCCCAAATTCAACATTCACCCCTGGAAATTTCCACCTATCCCAACAGTTTTGAGAACCGTTGGGATAGGTCTATCCCAACGGTTTTGAGAACCGTTGGGATATATTCTTTCATTTCTTCCAGGTCTGCTACCCGAGAACATTATATAAATCTAAATTTTAAATAATTATGATAATACATATATATATTTATGAAATTATGTTTACAAAAGTGATGTTAGCTTAGTGGTTAAGTCGTTCGATTATAAACAAGGGGTCGTGGGATCAAATCCCAGCACATGTTTTTTTTTGAAATACATTTACCAACGGTTTTATATCCGTTGGAATAGATTTTCATATTACTTATACCAACGGTTTTGTAAACCTTTGGGATAGGTCTATACCAACGGTTTTGGGAAAACCGTTGGTATAGACCTATCCCAACGGCTTACTTCGCAACGGTTCTCCAAACCGTTGGTATAGGCTATACCAACGGTTTGGAGGCCTATACCAACAGTTCCAAACCGTTGGTATAGGTTAGTATTATACTAGTGAATCATAATCATACTTTATTCAAATTATATCAATTTATATCCATTTTAACATGAATATTAATTTAGTACTTTAAGAAATTCCCCGAATCCCCTCTCCTCACTTATAAAAGGGAACCCCCTCTCCTATCCTCTTCACAATTCAGAAGCCATTTTATTCAATAAAGAACTATAAAAACCCTTAATAAAATCCCTAACCACACTATATAGGTCTTATTTTGGGTATAATATCAACCTTAGAGGGCTTAATGTGTAAGAGAAAAAAGGTTTTCCAAAGAAGAGGTATAAATTTTAACTGAATATTTTAGTTTTATTTCCTCTTCAACCTCATTGAAGTCATATTTAAACATGATAAAATAGTAAAAATAGTATAATATATTTTATAATATTTTTTTTATGTTAAATTCATATCCTATATCCATCTTATTATTCCATCAAATGCGAAATGAATTCATCATTTATGTGTACGGAAGACTACTGCCTCACAAAACTAATGTAATTCATTTTCTATTACCGCCTCTAATGGATTATTATAATTATGGATTTAATGAATATATATGATATTCATGACATAATTATTACACTTAAAAGGCAATATATCATATATTTTCTTACCTTTCCATCCATTTAAAAATGATAACATCGTTCATGCGTACGTGTGGATTACCACCACCATGAAGCGATGTGATTCAATTTTTTATAACCACATCACATTGATGATATATATAATTGTATTTAAATAAATTATATTATATTTATTATATAAAAATAAATTTTAAAAACAAAATAATAATAACCTTCTTTCCATCATGTTCGAAGGAAAATAAAAATGTTACTCATGCATATGTATGATGTACTGTCACAATGATTGTAACATAGTTAGTTTTTCATAAAAACCATTCACTATTGGTTTTAAAAAGTGTATTTATATATAAAAATAATAATTATGTCATGATTATTATTATAGATATTATTTAATAATGACCTATTTGACCATAGTCAACCTACCGAAGTAATTTTGGATATATGAGATGAATATCATCCAAACATCTGACGTGAACTTAATTGATCATGTAATTAAATATAACATGATAATAAATAAAATAAGGGGACTAATAAAATTGAAAAATGTTCTCAAGAAAGTAAATATTTAACATAATTTTCTAATTCCAAAAGATACGGAACATATTTGATGAGTCAGACTCGAGGTAATTGACACTTTACCTTAAAAATCTCATTTTAAATGTTTTAAATATTCATTATTTAAATATTTTTATTATATGTACATGTTCTTAAAATTATTTTATTAATGTATTTATATGAAAATAAAATAATTATAAATTAAATTTTATGCCACCTTTTAATTTATTTCTAAAGTTTTTAGAAGGAATATTTTTATGTATTTTATATGCAATGTTTTGTCTCTCTTTTAAAAAGGAAAAAAATAATGTCATTTTTAATGTAAATAGAATCAAGGGATTCCCCCCCACCATAACCATTATTTTATGTTTTTATTACTTTATAATATTCCATGTTTTATTCAAAGAACAACCCTTATTTCCCTTGTTCTGCACATTTTAGTTTTGAAAATAGGTTTTTAAAAGGAAAGGGTATTTTGATACTTAAAAATGTTCTGTATATGAGTTCAAAAGAGTTTTTCAAGGGTTTTATGATTAAAAGATGAAATAATTAAATCTTTTATTCCTGATATAGTACATTATAATTATATATTATGATGTTTTATCCCGATACAACTTATATGATGGGTGATCCTAATAGAGATTATACAATGGGTGAGCCTGATATAACTCTAAAATGTATTGTGTAATGTTCCTTGTACTCATAGGTAAGAAGAAGAGAGTTACCTAGGGAAGTTTATCCTATGGATTTAACCAATATCTAGTTATTTTTAAAATGAGTTTAACATGGGTTATGAATATAATGCTCTGAGTTTACAAAAAGGGCTTCTACTTGCTTGATATAGACTTTAAAGGGTTTCTTTAACAAAAAAGTATGTTTTTTCATGTGTATATGATTTATTTAATATGCTTAATGAATATTTTTATAAAGTTAAATATTTTATGAGTTTTGATGTTTTTCAATCGAATAATATATTTCTTTCCTTTACGTACCTTATTAAGTTTTTTATGGTCATCCTATATTTTTAATTATTTTTCACAAGGATTTAGGATGAGTAGAAAGGTTAATAAAGTTAGTGTTCCAGATATTGAAGTTAAATTGAATGAAGAAAGAATGTATTTATATTGGCCTTTTGAACTCCTTAAATGTTGTCTTTCTCCTGTCTTCTGAGGATGACTACTACTATCTATGGCCGAAGAGATCCTGGTTCTTTAGGGGTAGTTCGATGAAAGTACTCAAATGGACCCCCAATTTTGATCCCAATTCCGAGTCCCCCATAGTTCCGATTTAGATGAGCTTACCTACGCTTCCACTGGACCTGTTAAAAAAAACCTCCCTATTTTATATCTCCAAGCTTATTGGTAATCCATTGAAGCTGGTTTCAGTAACAAAGAACCTTTCTCGACTATCTGTTTCCAGGGTTTTCATTGAAATAGATTTTTCTAAAGACCCCCCTCCTAAAATTTGGATCAAGAATGGTGATCATCGATTCTTTCAAGATGTTGTTTATGAAAGACTTCCTAATTTTTTATCCATTTTCCTCAAACATGGACATGCTTCAAAAGACCTTGGACATAAATCTATGCATCCTGAGGCTAATAAGTCCATTTGGGTTGAGAAAAACAAACAGAATGAGGAACTAGATGGTAATTATGTTAGAAATAGAGTTAATTTGGACCTCCCTAGGATATCTTCTGAAGGGAAGGGGTCTGATATAAACAATAAGCCTTTGGTTATTAATGATCAACACTCTAAAATTCAAGAACTGCCAGGCCTTATTTCTTCCCAGCCTGCTACCACAGGTGACAACATTGCCACTCCTAATTTGGTGGAGGAGAAAGAGAAACAAATTGAGTCACATGACTCATACAAGGAGTAGGGTGAGCTCTCCGAGTCTTGTGACTCCTTACAGAAGGATGATGACGAGAATAATCAACTTGAGTAAACATACTTCAAATCGCGTTATAGGAAGGGGAAAAGCCGATGGTGGATTCCGATGGGTACATCACACCGGATCCCAAAGAAACTAGGAAGCATAGGGAATAATCTACTCTTGAGAGAATAATAGATACCAAGTCTTTAGATCCCTCTATAAAGGAAAAAAATGAGCCTCAAAAGTAGCTAATAATTGTTGAACATGCTACAACTCTTGATGTTGAAGAGGAGGAACATGATTTAAAAAATGATTCTATGTATAAGGATGCCTACCAAATGGAAGAGAAGGGTGTATTGAGTGAAGAAGTTGATGCATGGATAGATGAAAAAGATGAAAATACATTCAGGAAATACACCAATGGTGATATTTCTACTGAGATGTACCTTCAAATTAGGAAACATACGCACATCAGGATGGTTGATGAATACAAAATGAATTCGGATTTCAACTTTAGAGACATCCCTTGGGAATGACTTTTACTACTAAATTGATCCTGTTTTCTCAAGGTTTTTGTGTTAACATGGGACTGGTGTGTCTGTCTTTACAAGTGATTCATTGTTTTTTTACTTGATGATTGCTTTCCTGGAATGTTTTCAATTCTGAAATGTGGGAAATTATTTTGAGGTGAAGATACAAGATTTATGGTGATATCCTATTTCCTCCCCTCTATGCTGATGGATGATTGCCTATTAGAATTCGTCCTTTTAGAGAATAGAGGATGGTTGCTGTTAATGATTTTTATTTTTGGTAATCTTTACTTGTATTCCTTCAATCCATATTGGTGTAAGCTATTTACACCTCGTATTTTTACTAACTCTTTTAGATTTAATAAATTCTCTTGGGGCATGAATTGAGTGATCAATTCATGTCACCACTTTTAAAAAAAAATTATATAGATATCTATGGGATTAAAAATTAATTTAGTGATTAAGTGATTAATGTTATTTTAGAACAAGTTAACTATTTTGGGAACCTTATATGATTAAATTAAATGGAAATATTTTCGGTTAAGATGTGATTTTATTTGAGGAATAAAGATTAAATTATATTTTGGAATCATATTTGATTTTAATGTGGTATTATGGAGATTAAAGTTATTTATTGAAATGATTTTAATATCTTGGATATTATATGATTAGAGAAAACACAATTTTGGGTATACGACTTTATGTGTTACTAATGTTGTTTGGAGATAAATGTTAAATTAATCTTGGAAGAATATGTGAAAAAGTCCTTTGGTTTTTTGGGTTTCGAACTTTTTTGGTAATATTTTGAATAATTTTAAGTTTAGTTGTTTATAAAATGATATAAGTTGAACTTTGAGTTCTATTTTTGAGGCTTTAGATTAATGTTATATTTCTTCATTTGAAGGTTTATTCGTTTTGAGAATTATATTATATTATGATAACAATTTTGGTTCTGGTTAATCTATAAAGATATGAAGAATATATTATTATCCTTTTATGGATTATGTGATCCATTATAAGTTTATTTGAGTGTTTGAGTCATGAGAAATTCATATTTAATACTCATCATTTTTATAAAAATATGACATTCTGGTGGAAATTGATTAAAGGATGAAATTATACTTTTCAAGTAAGTATATTTCCATATATTATAAGTTTAGATGGTAAATTAATTCTTCAACTATAGGAAAAAGATTTTGAAACAAAAATTACACCCTATTTCCATCATTTCCGACGAATCAATGGCTTTTTAACACCTCTTTGATTTATGGTTTTTGGTTATTAAACTTCAATTGATCATTCAGTTTCTTTTTATCAATATTATCCATCACTCCCCATCATTATTTAGATATTACGTTTTTTCTTCATTTATAGAATTTTATTTCTCACTAATGTTCTATTATTTGGAAACCTAGTTATGTGTTACTCTAGATGGCCTTCACACTTCACTTTCCCTCTTTTCAAGAGGAAGTTTTATTAACCTTATTTATTTTGTGGGATTTCAAAAAAGGGGTTTTCAAATGTTAAAACCTTGATTACCAAGATCAAGTTAAAATATTAAGAATGAAATTTATTAAAGTTAGAGAATGTAATATGCCAATATTTTAAAATAAAACTATGTTTGATAATGTATACAACAAGAAACACTACGCCTAAATGAACCATGAAATATTATTATTTAGATGTGACAATTATAACATATCCGTTAAATTATTCAGTATGGATATTAATAAAAATATTATTAAAAATATTTATAATGGTTTCATATAATCCAAATATATTTATTAATTCAAAATAAACGAGTACTTGATTTTCATTAAAGTAATTTTATGCTTCAAAACTACGCTTTCTTCAAAAATAATTTTTATTTATTTTTTGTGTGATGATAATATAATTAATTTATTACACTTTTAGAAATGATATTTTACAAAAAAGATATAATTTTTAAAGTCAAAATATAAAAATTACCTTCAGACGATTTTTTTATAAATTTTTAGGAAGATTAAATTTTCAATAAATAGTGAAAAATTGTAATTTTTATAAAAATATCATTTCTTTTTATTAAATAAAACAATTTAAAAGTCCCATTTTATCTTAAATTAACATAATTATCCTTTAATTATAAATTATATAAGTAATTACATGGTAGAAATCATTATACCTAATTTTGGTATAAGTTTATTTTTAGGCTTAAAAACATAATTTTCTAAAAACTATTTTTCATTAAATTTTTTATTAAATAAATTTTTGAGGCTTATAGAAATTAAATATTGAAAAATAGATTCTTTATTTGAAATCAGGAGGTTCAAATTTGGTAAATAGTTCCCTTTTTTATTATGAAAAGTAATCTTTGTAAATATTTTTTCACCTCAATAAGGGTAAATTTGGTAATTAAGGTTAAAAATAATATGACAATGAATAAAAATAACTTTAAAACTGGAATTTAATCTATTATATGAGTGGGGTTTGGACATAATCATCCAATATTCCAATTTATGGAAATTTTATACATTTTTTCTTTGAAAATGGAATATATTATCTTAAGTAAATATAAAGTAAAAATTTCACTCTCTTGATTTTAATATCTATTATATCTTATGATAGTGATAAAAAAATTAGGCTCTGTTATAAATGATTATTTTAAATATAAATTGTTTTTTATCGTGTTTATTTATTTTTAACTTTCAGTGATGAAATAATTACTTTAAATGCTTAAGAAACACCAACTTAGTGGTTTTTCAAGTAGTAGAAAAATAATGTAAATGATTTAAAAAAATCTAAAAGTAATTTTGTTTGGGTGAATAATAGTGTTACAAAAATTTATAGATAAATATAAAATATTAGGGGTTTATTAAATATTTATATTCAAATTTATTTCATACAATTTTTTTCAAAGTCAGATTAAATGAAAAGGGTCAAAAATGAAATTAATGATATTTTATGTCAAAAAAATTATTATATTATTTAAAAATAATAAAAATTTTAAAATTGGACAATTAGTATGATAAATAGATCATAATATCATACCTTTTACATTTATGAGCTAATTTTCAACTTATAATTAAAATTGTAACCTTGTAATATTGAAAAATCCATCACCATGATTAATGTTAAAATTATTTAACTAAGGGGTTAAACAAAAAGACAATTTTTAAAATAGTATCCAATCCTATATAAGTGTAATTCAATGATTAAATTAATAACATATAATACTTATCTATAAATCCATGTAATTTTGTAACAATTTTACATAAGTTAGACGCACAATGTATTAAAATATTTCATAAATTTACAAAAATGGAATTAATGATATTTTATAATAAAAAATGTTTTTTTAAATGATTTAAAATTAATAAAAACTATATGTTTGGAAATTTTAATGATATATGGTTTAAAATATCAACAATTTTCCATTTATGGGTCATTTTTCATTTTATAATAACTTTCTTCACCCCTAAAGATTAAAAAACATTGATATCACGGTAATTGTAAAAAAGGCTAATGGGGGTTAAAACAAAAATAAGATTGAAACATAAAAAAATTGTCTATATATTATTTTATGGGATTATTTTGAATAATATTCATACTATTTTTTAATAACATTAATTTTTATCCATTTTAAAATGAAAATTAAGTTATATTAATTTAATACTTTAAAAATTCCAATAATTCCCCTCTCCTCACTTATAAAAGGGAACCCACTCTCCTCACCTCTCCACACTTAAAGAGGCATTTTTTTAGAATATACCTACCAAAATAAATTCTTAATATCCATCCCCATATTATAGAGGAATTATTTTGGGCATAATACCAGCGTTATATGGCTTAAGGTGTAAATCAAAGGAAGTTGTTCGAAGAAGAGGTGTAGCTTTTAACCAGATGTCTTAGTTTTATTTATTATTATAACTCCTTGAAATATTATTAAAACATTATGAAATATTAAATAAAGTATCTTTTATATAATTATATTTTTTTATTTTAATGGAATAACCTATATCCACTTACTCTTCCATTAAATGGGAAATGAATCGTTCGTGTGTATGGTGAACTATGACCTCGTGAAACTGATGCAATTCGTTTTCCATCACTGCCTATCATGGATGATTATAATGATAGATTATATATATATATATATGATATTCATAATATTATTATCCTTATATAAATATAATATATCATTAATTTTCTTACCTTTCCATCCATTGAAAAATGATAATGTCGTTCATGCGTACATGTAGATTACCACCTCCAAGAAGCAATGTGATTAATTTTTCATAACCACATCACATGGATTATATATATATAAGTGTATTTAAATTAATTATATTATATTTATGACATAATAATCATTATAGTAAAATAAAATAATACTTACATTCTTTCTATCATGTTCATTGAAAAATGGAAACGTTACTCATGCCTATGTATGACCTACTATCTCCATGATTGTAACCTAGTTAATTTTTTATAACCATATTTCATAGTTAGTTTTATAAATTATAATTTATGTATAAAAATTATAATCATGTCATTATTATTATTCTAGAGATTATTTAATAATGACATATTTCACCATATTCAACCTACCAAATCCGTTTTGGACATATGAGGCCAATATCATCAAAATATCCAACACGAACTTAATTAATTAGTTAATTATAAAATGAGAATAAATAAGATAAAAGGAATAATAAACTTGAAATTTTTTCTCAAAAAAGTAAATAATTAACATAAGTTTATTATTCATGAAGATTAAGAATGTACGCGATGAGTCAGGCTCGAGGTAAGGGACACTTTACCTTAAAAAACTCATTTTAAAATTTTTAAATATTTATTTTTTATTTTTTTATTCTATGTAAATATTCTTAAAATTATTTTATGGATGTATTTATATAGAAATAAAATAATTATAAAGGGAACTTTATGTCTTTTTTTTAATTTCTTAAAAAAAATTCAAAATGTTTTTTTTATGTATTTTATACTTAATGTTTTGAATTTATTTACGAAAAGGAAAAAGGAATGCTCTATTTTAACATATAAAACATTAAAATATTTCACCACCATCTCAACCATTATTTTATGTTTATATTCCTTTACAATCTTACATGTTTTTTTTTCAAATAAAAACCCTTAATTCCTTTATTATGGGTATTTTAGTTTTAAAAATGTGTTTTTAAAAGGAAAGGGTATTTTGATATCCAAAAATGTTTTTCATATGGGTTAAAATTAAATTTTAGGGGTTTTGTGATGAAAATGAAAAATAAAAAAAATATTTTATTCATGATATGGTACTTGATCATTATAGATGATGATGGGTGATCCTGATACAACTTATATGATGGGTAATCTAGATACAACTTATAAAATGGTAGATCCTGATATATCTCTCTAATGAATTGGGTAATTTTCCTTGTATTTAAATTTAATAAGGAGAGAGTTAACTGAGGAAGTTTCACTAATATATTTAACTATGATCTAGTTATTTATAAAATGATTTTTACATAGGTTATGAATATAATGATCTAAGTCTCTAAAAAGGGATTCAATTTTCTTAATATTGGTTTTAAATTTTTTCTTTTAGAAATAAGTGTGTGTTTTTTATGCGGATATTATTTATTTCATACACTCAAAGAATATTGTGATAAAGTTAAATATTTTTTAGGTTTTCTTATTTTTCACTGGACTAATGGATTTCTATCTTTTATGTCCCTTAATGAGATTTTTAGTCACATCTCACATTTTTAATAAATTTTCAAAAGTCATAAGGATTATTAAAAAAGTTAACAAAGTTCGATTTCTAGATATGGAAGTTACCTTGAATGAAGTAAGCATGTCTTTATAAAGAATTGTTTTGTTTGGGAAAAGTGGTTACTATGTGTAAATGTTCACTTTGAAAGAGTCTATCCAAATTATTTATAAATATAAACCTAAAAGTTATTTGGGAATAAAATAAAGTGAATTATTTTCTAAATACACTATATTATGTAATGTTTAAGGTTTTTATATTATATTATTCCTAATTTGGGTGAAAATTCATTTTATTCTTAAAAGGGAATTTTTCTAAAAACTATTTATTATTGTGTTATATGTATTGATATAAAAATTAAATTTTACCACGTCTAGAAATTTAGTATTTAAAATTGTGTTTAATATTATGAATTATAATATTCAAATTAGGTAATATGGTATATTTCTCTTTTTTTCATAAAAATAAGTTGCTGTGGTAAAATTTAGTTACCAATGTAATGGTTTAAATGGTTAACACAAAGTTAAACTATTAATAAGTCCAAAAATACCCTAAAAACTTATATACAATTAACTAGATGAGTGAGTTCTTGACTACCCTACCTTATCTTTTAAATTTGGCTATTTTGGTTCCCCTTTATATTGAGAATGAAATTTATTTTTTTAAAGTCGTATTTATTTACAAAAGTGCCACCCCTATCACTTATAAAATGACCCCTACTATCCCCATATAAAACCAAAATATTACTAAGAATTTATCTTCAATAATTACCCAAATTATATCTCTCTTAATCCTCTATCACTTTTGAGAACCTCTCGTCCCAAGAAGAAGTACCAAACCTCTCATTTCCAAGTGGTCCTTCAAGAGGAGATTCAAGTTCTCAATGTAAGGGATATATTCTTTATGATTTTTCCTATATCTTCTTCATATAACTATTCTTAAATATAATTTATAACATTCATAACATTTTTTTGAATCACTATACTTATTTAAAAGTGATATTATCATTATAAAATTGTATTTTCTTACTCATTCTTTCATTATAACATGCTCTTTTTTGGGTTATTTTTCCACCTACATGAGTGATGTTATAATGTTTTTGTCATGAATGATTATTGAAGGTTATATATTGTAAATATTATGAAAAATCAATTAACTATAATTTTTTAATTATTATGGAATTGCAATTTATATGTTTTTATTCACTAATAAAATAAGTTTTTATGGAATCAAAATTTATAAAAAATGATATTTTTGCGCTTTCCAGGAAAATCATCAACTTATGATCCATGAAATGACCATGAGAGTCCATATATATATATATATATAAAATACTATAATACTTAATTAAAATTATTTATATGATTAAATTATGAACAAAGTTCAGGGAACACAACCACCGAATCAGAACATGCATGGAAAACCGAATAGTTAACAAAAAATATCAATTTTAAGAATGAATTATTACTAAGTTGTTAATAATAAATTATAATTGAATGGTATTTATTTAGATAAATATAAATATAGTTATAATATATATATTCATAATAAATCATAAATTATTATACTAGGTTAGAGCATGTTCGACCAAGCGAAAGTTCTAGGTAATGTTTTTCTCATCTCAATTTCCCTTCATTGAGATATTTTCTATATTCACAATATTATTTATTTTATGTGGTGTATATACTTCCAATGAATATCTATTATAATAATTTTAATGAAAACAAAGGGGTTATTAAAATCCATATAAGGCATCTATTTTTTGATGTTTTGATTCAAAGGCTACAAAAATCGCAAGGTTTTCTCATTTCAAATTTCGTTCTTTGATTCATATTTTCAATTATAAACATATTTCAATTTATATAATGTATATAATACATATTTAACATATTATATCATGAATCTCTTTATACTCTGGTATTTGATGTAACAAACCAGAATTATATCAATGAATTTTTCCTTCTTACAATTATCTCATATAGTATAAATCACAAAAAATCACATAAATAACAAAAAAAAAACATTATAAATGAAGAATGAATGAAATAAGATGATTTTTCATAAATTAAGGAACCTATCCCAATGGAATAATAACTTGACCTTTGGAGTAGTAATATGAACCTTATGTATAGTAAACCGGGCAATAGAATAGTAACCTCACCTATGAAAGTGTTAATAAATTTTAAGAATCTTATAAATTAAAATATGATATATTTATATCATGGAATAAGTAAATAAATGTTTTAAAAATGATAAATTATGTATTGATATTTTTGTAAAATATAAATGTTTATTTAAAATTTTATAGTTTACATAATTATTTAAAAGAAAATTTATTTTCATAAAATATATTAAAAAATTAATATTTTGTTATGTTATTATTATATGATAATTTTATGAGACCTTAATTAATTTTTCAAAGTGTTATAAAACCAGTCATAACTTTAAAATCAGTATTTTTTGAATAAATGATGATTTTAATTAAAAATTAAATTTCTTATATTTAGAAATTTTTTTCCAAAAAATGGAGTTTATTTTTGAATTCAACACATCAAAAAAAATTTAGGGTGATTTTTTGGGATTTTTCTAAAATAGTTGAATTTCTGGTGAATAGAGAAATACGATAATTTTTTGTATAAGATAAATACATGAATTGTTGAGTCATAGATGATGTTTAGATGAAGTAAGAAAAATTGTTTCTAACTCACATGCACTATTTACTATACTTAGTCATAATAATACACACTATTCATTGTTTGATCCAAAATAATAAACAAATGAATAAAATAATAAAAAACAGCCCTCTCCTCCACTATAAATACAACCCCTCACCACATCTTATCCTCACACCTACTAAACATTGAAGATTTTACAAATTCTGAAAAATCAGATTCCAAAGTATCTTCTCCACTTCCAAGAGGTTCTCTTCTTAACAAAATACCAAAACCAATTTCCGTAAAGAGGATCTCAAGGGGAAGAATTCAAGAGGTAAGATCCTCTTTTTCTTTCTTTATTTTCTTTTCACTTTCTTTTCTTTTCTTACACTATCCTCACCTTCTCTAAAAAAACATGCATGATAACTCCAATATTTTATATATACTATAATGTTATTATGTTAATGGAAAATTCACTATCAAGTCTCTTATTCTCTTCTTTTTATTCTAAAAATGAAAATATCATCCTCGAGGTGTTGATTTCTCACCTTTAAGGATGAAAAGTTTTAATTTTAATTTAACCCCTTAAAGTATGGAAATAAAATGATTATAATGGTTCGTAAAAATTTTAAAATTTAGTTTATAACCCTTTTTATTTTTTGAAACTAATTTTATACACGATAATAAATAATTAAACAAAACTACTTTGTGATGATAAAAAAACCACCAAAATAATCTAAACGATCATCACTAATGTCTTATCTAATGTTTCATCCTAACCCCAAATAACTAAATGAATTATATAACTATTTAATATTATAATGTTCATTAATATAATATCACTTCAATTCTGAATATCTATTTCCATTTTCATGATCTTTCATACATTTATGTAAGTGAACCAATCATGAAAACCAAGGAAATGAACACTCCTAAACGACGAAAATGAATCATATAACTCATCAAAAATGCCATAAATGAATTTAATAAAATTATAATAAATAAAATAAATGTATAAAAGGTTATGAATTAATTAATTAATGGATACAATTTGATTATTCAGGATATTAAGATCAAGTGCAGAACACTTTCAGACATATGGTAAGGGATTCTTTCTAAAACTCCATTTTTTCCTTCAGGCTGTACTTTCTCTCTATTTAACCTAATTTAACTCATATTTATTTTTATATAAATATCATAAATTATGTTTATATATTCCAAAATTATGTATTTAGATCATTACATCCTTCTTTGATGGGTAATTGCATGTTTTAAAAAGGTTCCCTTCTCAATTCTTCCTGATAAGAAAGCTCGATTAAAGGGAACTTCCCAATTTCTCACCCATTTTCAAGTGCAATCCATAATCTATTTTGATACACCATTATTTTTATAAAATAACTCATTTTATCATGAAAAACTATATTAGTTCATTTCTGGATTTATACAAACAATTATTCTTTTTTATAAAGAATCATTAAAAATTTCCCTTAAACCGTACTAAAGTGGATCATTTCTAAAGTTTCTTAAACACTCTTTTTATATGTTTTCACTTTAGTTTGACATAAATTATCATGTTTTATACCTAATTTCCATTATTAGTTTCCATGTATGTTTTGGATTCATTATTTCATGAACTCTTTTATGACATTCCCTTTGGTTATACCTTGTGACATGTTTATGATACCCACTTATTTTCTTAGGTAACCCTTATGTTTACACCAATGTTTTATTATTAATGTTGATAACATATGCATGAACATGTTATGATGAGAATTCATAGATAGAAATCCAGTTCATTGGGTAATTTTTAGTCTCATTATACGTCATGTTGGGATAGGGAGTGAACTTTATTCTTTTATGGTACTTTGTTCGCCATGTGCAATGGTCTTGGCAGTTATCCTTGACTCATGATTATGTATTGTTGTGTTTTGTTTCAAAATTCCTATGATTCCATGATTATATGTCCCCATTATCTACATTTTACGCTTCCTTATGTTTCTTCATGTTCCATGCCTTTTTATGTCCTCATGTTATGCCTTCTAACTGATTCCTATGTTTATACCCTTATTGGGTTTTTTAGCTCATCCCTTTTAATAATGTATTAACCAGGTTATGTTATGAAGATTTAGGATCTTAATAGAAGTTATGATCTCTTTATGGTTTATTAAAATAAAGTTTTTTTTCTATTTCCATGTTTTTAGTTTTATGTACCTAAATCCAAAGACACTAGACCTTATAATCCTTGGATTGTAATTTGATGGTTTATTATTCTTTGAATAATGTAATAATATGTGTAAAAGGCTAGGGTCTCTATAGTTGGTATCATAGAAAGGTATATTTATTTTTTAATATTATAACTAGATCACTTTAGTAATAATCCTCATGGATAATTTTATCACTATGGATAACCTAGATTGAAACTTAGGGTATCAAAAGTTAGGATAAACTTTTCATCTACATTTTTATCCTTCTATGTTTTATTTTTATATACTTATTATCTAAGTATTAAATTCCCCTAATTGTACTTTATTTTTCTTATATAATGGATAGAAGTATAAGAAATCATGCTAAAAATCAATGTGATATAAAATGTGATGATTTCGCTAATGATATGATAAATATGATGATAATGGGAGCTCAAAACTTTATAGTAGTACTTGATCAAATTACTCAAGTTATGAATAACAACTTGAATCATGTGAAATGACCTGCTTCTCCAAATAAAGATAAATTTTTTATTGAATCATTCATGTGTCAAAGTACTACTATATTAAGTGGATCTCCTGATCCCCTCATTGCATAAAAATGGATTAACTCCATAGAGAAGATATTCTATATCCTCCATTTATTAGAAGAAGAGAAGGTTGTTCTAGTAGTATATTGTTATGATGGGGAAGCTGAACAGTGGTGGGAACTGATCAAGGACAAAAATTATAAAGAGGAAATTGATTCCATGGAATGTGAAGATTTTAAGATTTTTTTTCAACAAAAATTTCCCCAAAAACTCCATATTAAGATGGAAAGGGAGTTTCTTGGTATAAAACAAAAGGAAAATGAGTCTATTGAAGTATATGAGGAAAACATTACAAGGCTTGCATGATATGCCTATGGATTTTTCATGAACACTAAAAGTAATTTGGATAGATTATTTAGTGTACTAAATTCAAGTATACTTAAAGAATAGGCGATTCGATACTTTGATAGCTATAAAGAGATTATCTGTTGTTCCCTTAATGTTGAAATGGATATCAGAGATTCTCAGTGGTCTTATGGTCCTAGTAACAAAAAGAGGAAAATGAAGTTTAGTATGGGTGGATCAAAAGATAAATTCCATGATGTAAATAATACAAAACACCCCACATGTCAAAAGTGTGGGAAGAAGCATTTTGGAAACTACTTAATGGGAACCAAGTGATGCTTAAAATGTGGAAGATAAAGGCATATGGATATTAAATACTGAAGGGATATGAATAATCCCACTAATATAGAATAATAAAGAAAGGTTCAAATGAACACTTATCATATATTGTAGTGTTTCAACTATAAGGAATATGGGAATTATGCAATCTATTTCCCTAAGACAAGGGTTGTTTGGGGAAATCAACAAAAACAACCTCCAGGGAAACAAGAGAACATGTTGTCACTACTATTGAGGTGGAACCTAAAAATGATGTGGTGATAAGTACACTGGTTATTCATTCAAGAATAAAGAACTTACTATTTTTTTTTGGTTCTATTCATTATTTCATATTTTTCAAGTTTAGTAGAACTATTCAAACACTTCCTCAAAATATGGATGTTGAGTTATCTTTGAGAACAAAAATTGAGGAAATTATTACATCCAAAGTATATAACTCCTTCTCAGTTAATATTTGGGGAATAAACCTCCCAGAAAATATTTTCTTACTTCCTTTGGTGGATTTCAATGCTTTATTAGGTATGGATTGACTATATTTATACAAATATAACATAAACTTTCTAGTAAGGGAGATCACTCTTCACATCCTAAGGAATCCTCCAAATTGGTACAAGTGTAAGGTGGAAGATGAATCTCTTTTAGAATCATCATATCAATTGTTGATATTATTTCCTTCTGAGTAAGAGTATCAATCTCAAATGATTCATACAAAGGATAGAATCATGTTCAAAGACATACCCATTGTGAGGGACTAAACTGATGTGTTCCTCAAAGAATTTACTAGTCTTACTCCTAACTAAGAGGTTTAGTTTTCAATAAAACTTATTCCTGGATATCTACCTATATCAAAACACCTTATATAATGGCCACCATTGAGTTAGAATAAATGAAGAAGCAATTATTGTGGAATATGAATGATTGTTTTATATGCTCGAGTACTTCACCATGGGGTGTTCCATTCTTATTCGTCAAGAATAATGATGGATCAATGAGCTTATTTATTGATTATCGTCTGCTAAAAAAATCACAATAAAGAACAAGAATCCCATTTGACAGATAGATGACTTTTTTGATTAACTACACGGGGCTAAATATTTCCCTAAGGTGGACCTTTGATAGGGATATCCCCAATTAAAGGTGAGGAGGGAAGATATTCCCTAGACCTCCTTTCAAATGAGGTATGAACACTATGAGTTCATAGTTATTCCTTTTAGACTCAATAATGTTTAAGAAATTTTCATAGATTTAATGAATAGAGTATTTATAGATTACCTCAACAAATTTTTGGCAGTATTTATTAATGATATTATGATATACTCCAAGAGTGAGGAGGAGTATGAAGAGATTATGAATAATGTGAAAAAGAATTAAAGAAGGGAGAAAATTTATGAAAATTATAGTAAATTTGAGTTCTGTATGGAGGAAGTATCATTCATGGGGCATGTTATCACTAGCAAGGGAATATATATAGACCCTTCTAAAATAAAGGCAATTGAAAAATGGACCAGGTAAACATCTATAACGAAGATCCATAGTTTCCATGGTCTATTTGGGTAGTACCGATGATTTGTGAAGAACTTATCACAATTTCC
Source organism: Viscum album (assembly GCA_963277665.1). Taxonomy (NCBI): domain Eukaryota; kingdom Viridiplantae; phylum Streptophyta; class Magnoliopsida; order Santalales; family Viscaceae; genus Viscum; species Viscum album. The sequence goes on along the minus strand of OY728155.1, from coordinate 1,594,931,805 downwards.
AAAACCACTAACTAATCTGAATTAGAAGGGAATAAAGTTTGTATGGAATAGTGAATATAAAGATTAATTGAAAGATTTGAAAAAGAGGCTTATCAATATGCTGATACTCACACTTATGATAAGTGGGGAAATCTTTATGGTATAAATCAATGCTTCGAAGAAGATATTAGGCTGTTCACTGATAAAAAATGATAAAGTGAAAGCCTATGCCTCAAGGCAATTGAAAATTCATGAGAAAAACTATACCAAAAACGATCTAGGTTTATAAGTTGTGATCTTAACGTTGAAAATATGGCGGCATTATATCTATAGGGATAAGTGTGAGATATATACTAATCATAAGAGCCTCAAATATATATTCACATAGAAGGATTTTAATAATCTATAGTGAAGATAGTTAGATTTCATCAAATATTATGATTTCTCAATCCACTACCATCCTAGTAAAGAAAATAAACTAATAAATGATCTAAGTAGAAAGGATGCTGCATCTTTATCAACAATGATAATTGATAATGATCCAATATTCTTAGATTTTAAAAGGATAGACATGGGAATCATTAAGGAAGAAACATCATCAATCATTTCTCAAATGATTACTCAACCATACCTCATGTAAAAAATAAATAATTCTCAAAGAAATAATGTGGAAATTCAGAAAAAGGTGGAAGCCATCCGAAAATAGAAATCCTAAGAGTTAAAAATGGATGAGGAAGGAGTCATGAGATTTGGGTCACGACTATGTGTACCATCCAATCAAGAGATAAAGAGAGAGATTTTGAATAACGCAAATAGCTCAACATTATGTATTCACTAAGGGATCACAAGGACTTATCAAGATCTCAAAGAGCACTATTGGTGGGATAATATGAAGAAGAGGATTGGTGAATATACATCAGGGTGCCTGGTATATCAACAAGTTAATGCTGAAAGAAAAAATTATAACGGTATGATTAAACTATTACCCATACCAACAAGGAAATGGGAAAACATCACCATGGAATTTGTCACTGGACTTCTGAAGACATATAGAGGAAATAATGATATAAGATTCATTATGGATCATCTCTCAAAGGTAGCTCACTTTATCACAATTCGAGAGGAATTATCTCTAGAGAAACTTTCACAGATATACGTTAGAGAAGTGGTAAGGATACATGGTGTACCAGTGTCGATTGTATTTGGATGAGATCCAAAATTCACCTCCATGTTTTTGAAAAGTCTTAAACATGCTCTAAAAATTGAGATGAACTTCAGTACGACTTATCATCATCAAAGTGATTTCCAATTTGAACAGACTATTCAGACACTGGAAGATATGTTGAGAGTATGATCTGTGGACTTCAAAGGAGGATGAGACCAACATCTACCTCTGGTTGAGTTCTCTTACAACAAAAATTTCCACTTGAGCATTAAAATTACTTTATATGAATCCATTTATGGAAAAATATTCATAACATCGACATGATGGGATGAAGTCGGTGAACGAAAACTGCTAGGACCTGAAATGGTTGAAGAAATGGTGGAAAAGGTGAAAACCATTCAAAATCACATCAAAGCATCCCAAATTCGATAGAAGAGCTACATAGATAATCTTTGATGAGAACTTCAGTTTAAGGTTAGAGACTTGGTATTCCTCTGTATATCTCCATGGAAGAGGGTCATGAGATTTGAGAAGAAAGGAAAGCTAAGTCCCTGGTACATCATCCCCTTCTAGATTCTTGATCGTATTGGAGATGTAGCCTATCGACTAGCACTTCCACCAACCATGTCTCAAGTACATGATGTATTTAATGTATCCATATTTAGAAAGTATATACTCGATATACTGAATTCAAATGTGGTATAGTTGGAAAATGATTTCTCTTATGATGAGCAGCTAGTGATGATCTTGGGTCATAGAGATAAAGTTATACATAACTAAACCACTCACATGGTAAAAGTATTATAAAAAAATCATAATTATGAAGAGGCAACATTGGAACCGAAGGAAGTAATGAAGGAGAAGTACCCTCACCTGTTTTCCCCATATTTTGTAAAATGAAATTTTGAGGGAGAAATTTCATAAGGGGGGAAGAATGTAACGAATCAGAAGTCTATTAAGGAATTTCCCTTCTTATAATTATTTAATATAGTATAAACAATATAAAATAACATAAAAAACACAAAAAAACTTTATAAATAAATAATGAATAAAATAATAGGTTTTTTCTGAAATTAAGGATCCTATACTAATGAAATAGGAACTTGAAATATGGAGTAGTAATATGACCCTTATGAATAGTAAACCAACAAATAGAATAGTAACGTCACCTATGAAAGTATAAAAAAAATTTATTCATCTCATAAATGAAAATATTATATATTTATATCATGGAATAAGTAAATAAATGTTTTAAAAAATGATAAATTATGTATTGACATTTTTGTGAAACATTAATGTTTATTTAAAATTTTATAATTAATATAATGAATTAAAAGAAAATTTATTTTCATGAAATGGATTCATAAATATATATTTTTTTATCTTATTATTATAATATAATTTTATGAGACCTTAATTAATTTTTCAATGTTTTATAAAAGCAGTTATAATTTTAAAATCAATATTTTTCAAAAAAAATGATAATTTTAATTAAAAATTAAATTTCTCATATTTAGAATTTTTTTATAAAATTGATTTAATTTTTTAATTCTATACATCAAAAAAAATTTAGGGTGAATTTTTGGGATTTTTTCAAAATAGTTGATTTTTGGTGAATAGTAAAATATGAAAATTTAGGGTATAAGCTAAATACATGAATTATTGAGTCATGGATGATGTTTGACTGATTTAAGAACAATTTTGTTTTACCCACGTGCATTAGTTACTATAATTATTCATAATAATCCACATTATTCATAGTATTGAGCCCAAATAAAAAAAATAAAAAAATAAAAAAAAACACCCCTATCCTCCATTATAATTACCACCCTCACCACCACTTCTCCTCACACCTTATAAGCCCTGAATCTTGTCCAATTTCTACCCAATATTTTTCCAAAGTCTATTCTCTACATCCATAAGGTTCTGGTCTCAAAAAAATACCAAAACCAATTTTTTTAAGAAGGTTCTCCAGGAGAAGAATTCAAGAGGTAAATTCCTCTTTAGATTTTTTATTTTCGTTTCACTTTCTTTTATTTTATTATACTCTCCTTGCCCCCACTACCCAAACACACATTATAATTCAATTATCTTATATATACTTTAACTTTATTATTTTGATGGAAAATCCACCATCAATACTCTTGTCCTCTTCCTTTTATTCTAAAAATGAAAATATCATAAGTGAGGTGTTGATTTATCTCCTTCAAGGATGACAAGTTTTCATTTTACTTTACCGAATTCAAGGATAGACATAAAAAAATTATAATGGTTGTTAAATATTGTAAAATTCATTTTATAACCATTTTTATTTTATGAAACAAATTTTTATTAACAATAGTAAATAATGAAATTAAACTAGTTTGTGATGATCGAAAACCTCCAAAATAATATAAATGATTATCACAACATCTTATCTAATGATTCATCCTAAACCCAAATAACCAAATGAATTATATAACCATTTAATATTATTCATGTTCATTAATAATATATAACTTCAATTATGGATATCTATTCCCATTTTACATTATCTTTCATACATTTTTATAAGTGAACCAATCATGAAAACCAAGGAAATAAACACTCCCGAACGACAAAATTGAAGCTTATAACTCTTCCAAAAATTTGTAAATTAATATAATAAAATTATAATAAATAAAATAAATTTAGACAAGGTTCTTAATTAATTAATTAATTAATTTAATTTGATCATCCCTAACATTAAGATCAAGTGCAGAACACTTTCAGACATAAGGTAAGGGATTCTTTCTGAACCTCCATTTTTTCCTTCAGGATATAATTTATCTCTATTTAACAAAAAGTAAATATTATTTATTTTCATATAATTATTCTAAATTAGGTTTATATATCTCAAAATCATGTATCCATATTATTACATCCTTCTTTTATGGGTAATTAAATGTTTTAAAAAGGTTCCCTTCTCAATTCTTCCCGATAAGCAAGCCCGATTAAAGGTGACTTCCTTCTCACCCATTTTCAAGTTCAATCCATAATATTTTTTGATCTACCATTATTTTTATAAAATCACTAATTTTATCATGAAAAATATCTTGGTTGATTTCTAATTTCATACAAACAATTATTCAATTTTTTTTAAATAATCATTAAAATTTTCCCTTAAACCACATTAAAGTGGATCATTTCTAATGTTTCCAAAACACTCTTTTTACATGTTTTAACTTTATTTAGACATCAATTATCATGTTTTATTCCTATTTTACATTATTAATTTCTATTTATATTTTGAATCCAATATTTCATGAACTCTTTTATGGAATGCCCTTTCGTTATGCCTTATGACATGTTTATGACACCCAATTCATTCCTTAGGTAACCCTTATGTTTATACCTCATGTTTGATTATTATTGTGGAACACATATGCATGAAAATGTTATGATGGGTGCATCCAGATAGTAATCTAATCTATTAGGTAATGTTTAGTCTCGTGAGACATCATGTTGGGGAAGGGAGTGAACTTGATTCCTTTATGGGACTTTTCCTCCATGTGCAATGGTCTTAGTAGTTATCCTTGACTCATGATTATGTAATGTTTTGTGTTGTTCCCAAATTCCTATGATGACATTATTTCATGTACCCTTTCTCTACATGTTATTATTCCTTATGTTTATTCTTGTTCCATGCATTTTTATGTCATCATGCTATGCCTTCTAACCCATGTACTTTGATTTATTCCTATGTTTATATACTTACTTGGATTTTTAGATCACCCCTTTTGTTCATGTATTCACCAGGTTATCATATGCATATATGGGAGCTCAATATAATCTAGGATCTCTTTATGTATGATTAAAATAAATATGTTTTATTCTATTTCCATGTTTTCAGTTTTAAGTACTTAATCATCTTGAGACACTATACTTTATGATCCTTAGATTTAAATTTTATGGTTTATTATGATTAAAATAATGTAATAATATGTTTAAAAGTCTAGGGTCTCTATATTCGAAGTTCCTTCTCATGTAATTTTTTAAGTGGGTTTTGATTTTAAAATTTATAAGGGGTTTTATTTTAAATCATTTCCTTAAAAGTTTTGAAATACTTTAACCAACCCTTTTTCTTTCATATCAATATTGATTATATTATTTAAATAATTTTCTTATCTCTATTTAAATTATTTTTGAGGTCATTTTAAACTATCTTTGACTTTATTTACAATGTTTTTAAAAGGAATCTTCATAACATTTTTTGTTCTGGTTACATTTGGATTTCTTTATAAAAGTGTGAAACTTTTTAATGTTTATTGCTCAAATAAATTTTCTTGTGGTCATGAATATTATTTATTATTAATATTATTTTCCATGTTTTTATGTATTTTCAAAAGAAAACATTATTTCTATTAATCTATGATTTTCTTTCTTTTAGTAGTTTCCAAAAGTAAAAGATGTTTCTTCTTTTTTTTTCAAATCATATTTCTAATTATTTAATAAAAGTATTTTTATATATTTCAACATTATTTAATGATTATTGTGATTAATTAGTGATATTCTCTAATGATACCATCCACCTTATTTCTATAGGTTTCTTTTGATGATGTTTTAAAGAAATTTTCATAAAACTCATTTCTTCCCATGGGTTAATTAAGGTATGAATTAATGATGAACGATATTATGTTATTCTTGTATACATATGTATGGATTATAATTATGTGATGGATAGATCCATTATATCTATCTAATGAATTAAGTAATGTTTTATATCTCTTAATATATAAGGTTACACTGACAATTATCCCAAGCCCATGAGTACAAGGGCAGTTATTCCAAGACTAAAAGGAACATGGTTGGTTAACTCAAGACTACTATACTTTGGAAAGTAGGTTATCATATCACATTATGTGATAAATTTCATGATTATTATACTTGAAATGTGTTATGAATTCTATGCTTATATTTTTCTACACCCTTATGCCACATCCTGATTCCTATGTTATCATGGATCAAGATTATTAACTTATAACGCATGTTTATGACACAATATTTATACCACGATTTGATGATTTATAATTTATTTATTATTGGGTATGATTATTATATGTTATATCATTTGACTCTAATTATGTTCTCTTACCCACATGCTTATATTATGCTCAGTTATGATGTTTTATTTATTTCTGTCATGTTTACCCTTACTAGGCATCTGAACTCATGCTTTTCTTATGTTTCCATTACCCATGTTATGGAGAATGATATTATGTATGCTATATCTAAAAAGGGTGTATTATGTAGAGATTACATATGAGAAATGTTTAATGTTTTAATAAAATTACGCCAGTTAGGTAACTAATCACTAAAGAAACTAAACCTTTAGGTCCTGGGGTAAAAATTATGGTGGGATGTATAGAATATTTATCTAAACGATGTAATATAAATTTATGTTATGATTAGGTCACCTAAATTGGTATTTGAGTATGTTTTAGTTATTTTTTGAGGATACGGTTATAAAGAATTAGAGGAAAGATGGTAAAAAACCTATGATAAACTAAAAGTGATATAGTATGAACATAAAATGTCATGGGATGAAAGAAGGTGTTATAATTTAAGACATTTTAGGAATTATTTTCCTTATCATATGATTATTTACCCAGATAATTAATGATTGATACTCATATTACCCATTTTTCTTTTAGTTAATGGCTAAAACTAGAAGGAATCCTGTTAATAATGAATATGGAAACCAATACAATAACTATCATCAAGAGAAACCAAATTAAATGGGAGTTATAATATAAAATTTTGAAGCTATGATCACCCAAATATTTCAAGCTATGAATAATAATATGAACCATGTAAAACTTCAAAACGATCAAAGGAAGGAACAACTCATCATTTATTTTTTCACACGGTAATGTATAACCTCCTTTAGTGGCTCTTCTAATCCATTAATTATTGATTAGTGGATCAATATGATGGAAAAAATATTTTCCATTATCCAATGCTTAGTGAATGATAATGTGGTATTAACCATGCATTATTTATAAGGTGAATCTGAATAGTGGTGGATTCTTATTAAGAACACGATTCAGGAGGATGAAATTGACTCCATGAGATGAGATGACCTTAAAAGAGTAATTTTTAAGAAATATTTTCCCAAAAATATGTCCACAATAATGGATATATAATTTTTATATATGAATCATAATGAGGATGAATCAATTGATACCTCTGAAACAAACTTTACAAGACATGCAAGGTAAACTTCATAATTTTCATTAACCCTAAAAAAATCTATCATTTCTTTAGTGTCTTGAAACCAAGTCTCTAAAATGCATTGGATATAATGTAATTTGGAAGTTGTGAATAAATGTTTCAATTTTTACTCAAGGTTGAAATTAAAATTGGAGACTCCAATAATTCTCTTGGTTTTGGGGATAAGAAGATAAAAATAGAGTTTCTTGGAAACTCTAACAATAATAAATCCCATGGAAGAAAAAAAACTCGATTTATTATATGAAAAATTGAGGGAAAATCATGGTGGGGAGATATATCCATGGAACAAATAAATTATTCAATTTTGGAATAGAAGGTCATTGAGTAGATGAATACTGAGGAGATATGAAGAGATAGACTAATTAAATGGGGTGAAAATAATGCTAGTCTAACGCATCCCTTAAACTCCAATGCTTTAATTATAAGGTTTATGATAATAATGCAAATAACTGCACAAAATAAAGGTTTGATGATGATAATAAACATTAGTAATCTCTTAATACAAGGGGAAAGGTAAAATACTATGAAATCACAACCTCTAAAGTGGGTCAAAAGAACAAAGTGGTGAAAGGTACAATTATCATCTACTAAAGAATTTTTAATATCTTTTTTGATTTTGGTTCTAAAAACTCTTATATATATGAGGAATATTATAAGAGTATCAAATCACCACCTCAAAAAATAGATATTTAATTATCTATAAAAAATTCTAATGGTTTGATAATTTCATACCAAGTTCATATCTCCACTTTGATAGAAGTTTGTGGGAATATATTTTATAAAAATATTATTATTCTCCCTATAGTATTTGGGCATGGATTATATCTCTCAATATAGACCCCATATCAATTTCTTAGGTAGGGAAGTCACATTTAATATCTCAAGTCAACCAATGATATTCTATCACTGTAAGGATCACAATAAAATATTAATGGAAATTACTACCATTATATGGGTCTTAATACCTATTCATGAGGGGTGTATATATCAAATGGTCAATAAGAAACTCAATAATAAATAAACACTTATTGTACAGGATCATGTCTATGTATATTTGAAGGAATTGGTTAGAATTCCCCTAGATCATTAGGTTGAGTTGTCCATAGAACTCATACCTAGTTATATGCCTATCTCAAAGACTCATTATAGAATGGATTCAATTGAGATGTAGGAATTGAAGAAGAAACTCCAAGGGAATCTTGATAAGGGATTCATACACCCTTGTGATTCACCATGAGGTGCACTAATTCTTTTTGGTAAGGAGAAATATAGATCAATGCGTCCCTACAGTGATTGTCATGAAATTAACTATATTACAATCAAGAACAAGTATCCTCTACCCTGTATTGATGAATTGTTTGATCAAATATAAGGGGATAAATATTTATTAAATATTGGCCATTGATTTTTGATATCATCAGTCAAGGGTCAAAAGGGAGGAAATACATAAGAAAACCTTCTGTATGATGTATGGATACCATGAATTTATAGTAATTCTATTATTAATTATAAATTCCATAACAATATTCCTAGATATAATGAATGGAGTCTTCATAGATTACCTAGAACACTTTATGGTATTCTTTATCAACGATATTCTTATATATTCCATGATAAAAGAAGAGAATGAAGATCATTTAAGGATTGTGTTAATGAACTTGAGGAATGAGAAATTGTATTCCAAATTTAGAAAGTGTTAATTCTAGATATAGAAAGCATCATTCTTCAGTCATGTAATCACTATTGATGGTATATTAGTGGATCCTATAAAAATTAAGGTTATTGAACAATGTCCCAGACCAAAATACATGAAAAATATTCATAAATTTATCAGATTTTCTGGATACTATCAGTTTTTTTGTGAGAAATTCCCCATGGAAATCAAACCCATTAACCAAGTTAACTCAAAAGGGAGCCATGTTCCATTGGAATTGCGACATTATGTAACTTTATTATAGGTACTTCTTGACCCTTTTTTTATTGTGATTTTTTTTTGGTCTTGGTTTGGGGTTGTTTTGAATGTTTTTGAAATTTTTTGGGAATCCTTGGAGTTGTGCATGGTTGGTGCCAGGTTAAGGAAAACCATACAGTTTGGACCAAGAAACTGTGTGGCCAATAATGGTCTATTGTAAGGGACACACAATTTTTCCAAAACATGTGTCCACCCCTCCAAACCATGCACTACGAGGAATAAGGGCCATGTACGATTGGTTCACAGTTAAAATAACCGTGTGTCCAAACTGCAAAATCCAAACTTATGCTTTGTATAGGGATCACTTTTAAGGTTCATGATTACTCCTAACCATGTGACCTCTACAGAAAACCACGGGCGTTGACTTTTAATGCTCCAATTTTTTAATTAAAAATCTTTAGGATTTGGTTTAACCTCTAATGACTCCCTAATCTCATATTGTCTTGACCTAATATTTACCTGGTGATTGATAGGTATATTTTCCTTCGTTCTTGATGGATCAACTAATGGTATATTGTGTTTTTGATTCGGTCCTTTCCTTTTCTTATTAGATCCTCATTGGATCTCTTCTCCTCTCATATTTTGGAACCATAAGGGGGTTTTATGCCATATATAAGGGGATTTAAAGAGGATTTATGTGTTTCTTATGGATCTAGGATCGTACGGACCCAATCTAATCTTCTTCAATATCTGATTTCGATGGAAATTAGGTCTGCTACCATTATTGAGGTATGTTTTTCTATAAAATGGGATAATTATATGAATTTATTATTATTCTTATAAATTCATTTTTTTATTCATTTAATTGAATTGATTTGTGTTTCAATGTATTTTTTTGAAATACATCATGTTTTTAAAAGGGTTTTTTATTTAAAAATGGTTTCTGGACACAAAGTTTTTGATAAAATGCATGAATGGTGGTTTTAGTTTAAATAGGGTTTTTATGCACTGAAGCAGATTAGATTTATTTAAAAATATTTTATAAATTTTTATTATGTATTTTTGAATGGTTTTGGACAAACTTAGCACATTGGTTAACCTTGGGTGCATTAGAAATAAACATGTCACTCATAGTGTGTGTAATTCCACTTGAGGTTTTCTTTCACTTACTGTGTGATTCCACTAGAGGTAATACTAGTTGGATCCACTGTTGGAATGGATTGGGGATTTAATTTTTATGTATAGAATTTATTCCCATAAGTTAGATCCCTCAATGTGATTTCTCATTTCTGATTGGATTATCACATGATGGATTGGTCATGGTTTTCTGTTCACATGATTTCATATGATGGATTGGTCATGGTTATCTTATTACATGTTTAACTTATGGAATATTCATGGTTTTTATTTATTATGATCTCATTATTTATCAACTATACTTGTAATATTCTTAATTTTAAGAATATGAAAGGATTTTTTTTAAAAACCAATGGTTGATTTAAAAATGGGTTTGATTTATAAAAATTCTTTGTAAAACTATATTTTCTCTAAATTTATAACTACTTCATTCTTAATATTATAATTTTTATAGATTTTGAGGTGAAATATTACTGGGTTTTGAGCTCAAGCCATTTTTTTTCTTTGGGTGGTTGTGACATTGTTCTATAGGACCTAGGTAAATAGAAGGGAATATTGTAGCATTTTTCCTTCTCTTTTCATCATTTCATCTGTAGTGGGATGGTTTGGAGGTGACAGTTAGTCAAATAGATACTTATTGGTCTATTATTTTCATAATTTATGGTTTTGATGGTTTAGGTCGAATTTTATGGATCCTAGATGTATATTTTTCTTCTGCATTATACTCTGGTTGTTTATCTTGTTTTCTTATATATGAGACTTATTACTATTATCTTATCTCACATAGCCACCATGGTGGGTCAAATCAGGTGGCTTGTCAAGTTGAACTGGGTTCTTTCATTATAGAATGGTATCATAGGGTGATCATCCTGAACTGTGTTAACAATGACTGAGTTTGGTTCTATGTCTTGGGTAGATAGGAGTTGTGACTATTGGAATTTAGGTTGTATGTGCAGGAGGGTGCTTGGCCAACTCACTTATATGCCATAATTTGAGTTTCCATGGGTGGTCAGAATTTTTTTACAAATTTTGAGACTTGAATTTTTAGTTAATTTGAATGAAATATATAGGTAGTTTATTTTAATGGACCTATTCCTTTTTAAAGTGTTGGGTTTCATCAGTAGAATTCATATTTCTTAAATTTTCATTATTTTAAGGCATTGACATGAATTCTTGAAGTTGTTCTGATGATTTTTGATTTTTTCACAAAAAGATGATTGGTTATTATGTTGTGTTTATTAGAAGATTCCTCCTAGAAGAGCTCTTCTAAATATTGGCGAGGATGTTGTGAGACAAGTTCCATTGGAAAATCCTCTGGTGGAACTATCTTTGGTATAAGATCCAATCAACATTATTCAGAATCTTGGTTAAGTGGGTGTTGGAAATTTGGAACTTGTATTGGATCATGGATCAGAATTAACCAAGAATCATCCACCTATCTTCTGTAGTGATAAGGTACCCTAGGAATCTAAGGAGTGTCTTTAGAAAATTGAGAGGTTATTTAATTTATTGAATAATTTTAGGACTCTAAGGTGGGTTTTTCCACGTAAATTCTCGAGGGAATGGGAAGGAGATGGTGGGACTCTATTGTGAAAGATATGTTGCAAAATAACCATACATGGACTTATTTCAAGAAAATATTACATCATTAGTTTTACCTTGGGATGTTATGTGCAGTGAAGACCCATGAGTTCATGACCTTGGAGAAAAGAGAGCATATCATTTTGTTGAGTTGGTGTATTTGGAACTAGAGCTAGTCACCAATGAGTTCCTAATAGTTCAGAGGTTTGAGTTAGGACCGGGGCCTGATATTCAGTCAATGTTGATTCTCATGAACCTTATGAAATTCATGGAGGTAGTAAAAAATAATATTTGTCAAAGGCCAACATAGCTAGAATTAATAGTTTGGGTAGAGCTTTAGATGGTGTAGTTGTTAGCCTGGGTGTGTCTTCTAACCAGAAAAGGAATCACAAGGGTGGTCAGTCTTCTTTAGGACTGGTTTCAGGGGATTCATTAGTACAATTTTTTATGCTACCATTTTGGAAGGTGTGGTCATACCAAGACTAACTGTACGTAGAATCCCAAGACTTATCATCATTATAGACCATTGATCCATATGAGGTGTTTTTGTAAAAGGATATCATAGGGAAGTAAGTATAGATCCACTATAACTAAGGGTTCATAGGTTTATACCAATACTTACAAGGGTGGTGGGTCAAATCCCTATGCCAAGTTGGATGTTCATGTGGCTAAGACTAGACATATTTATATAGAAGAGTGTGTGATAGAGGAATCTAAAGTAGGGCTAGTTACTGTTAGAGGTAGAATGTTTATTTAATCTTCTATAGTGGTAGGTTTTTTGATATGAGTGGTACTCATTTTTTTATATCATAAATGTTAGTTGATTCATTGGTATTACATTTATAACTTCTACCATTATTGTTGGATATTTCCAAACATTTGGGAAAGAAATCTGAACAAGGTTTCAAGTTTCATGTGTGTCAGGTGGTGATAACTGACTTTGAGTTGGTGTATGAATTTTTAGTTATTAATACTGAAATATTAAACTTGATACCTGGCATGGATTTTATGATAAACTTTAAGGCCCAAATAATTTTTTATCATTGTCAGTTTCAGTTTGTGTATTTCTATAGGGTCACTCATGATTTTTAGGGTGAGTGGGAATCTAGATTGGGGAGGGAGGGGCCTATTGTTCCTTACGCTGAGGTAATCTCATTATAGTTTTTAGATATGTTTCTTGATATTATTGACCCTTATTTATTCTATCTACTTCCTATAGTGGTTTGTGCATACCCTGAGGTATTTGATGATGATTTTTCCAGTTTAACACCACAAATTGAGGTTGAATTTACTATTTACCTACCCCCCCTGATATGATGCTCATTTATATGACATCTTATATAATGGCACCTGATGAGTTGGTGGAACTTAAAGTCTTTCTTTAGGACCTAGAGGTAAGGGATTTATTCAACCAAGTGTGTCACCAAGGGATTCTCATGTCCTCATTTCTAAGAAGGTAGAAATTAGTCTTAGACTTTTCATGTATTATCGAAAGTTGAATCGGGTGACAATTAAGAATAAATATCCTTTTTCTAGGATTGATGATCTCTTTAACCAACTTAGAGGGGCATGTTGGTTTTCAAATATTTAATTTCGATCGAGGTACCACCGATTGATAGTTCGAGAATAGGATATACCTAAGACAACATTTAGGAGTCTGTATGGGTATTTCAAGTTTCTCATTTTTCCATTCAGCATCACTAATTCCACCGTGTGTATTTATGGATTTGATGAACCAAATATTTCATAGGTTCCTGTAATATTCTATTTTTGTGCTCATGGGTGATATCTTTGGGTACTCTAAGTTAGAGGAGGATTTTACATACCATTTAGATATCATTATTCAAACCTTTAAGGAAGATCATATATACATCAAGGTTTCTAAATGTGAGTTTTGGATCCCAGAAGTGAAATTTATGGGTCATTTTTTATCTGAGAGGGGTACATTGGTGGAAACTATGAAAATTTAGGATGTTTTATCTTGGTATAATCCTAGAAATGTGTTTCATATCCATAGATTCTTGGTCTGGTTGGATATTATAGATGGTTTGTTTAGGATTTATCAAAGTTCACATTTTTTATGACAACTTTAACCTGTAAGTGTATAATGTTTGATTAGAATGAAAAATGTTAGAAATATTTCAAGGTGAAAAAGGTGAGTTTGAATTCATCACCATTTGTGATTCTTCTAGAACTAGGTTTAGGTTATTATGTTTTTTGAAATGCATTTGGTATAGGTTTGAGATGTGTCTTGATACAGGGGAAATAGGCAGTGGACTATGGCTCTCACCAATTATACCCTTATAAGAAGAACTACCCTAACCACAATCTTAACTTGGCAGCAGTTATGCATTCACTCAAAACGTCGAATCACTATCTATTTGGGGATAGTTTTATATTGTATTCTGATCATAATAGCCTAAAATATATTTTTACTCATAGGGATATGACCTTGCGATAGAGATAATGGGTGGAGTATCTTAAAACCTTTGTGTTTGTTATTGTATACACTCTTGAGAAATGGAATGTGGTTTCTGATGTGTTAGAAATAAAATCACCAACATAAGATATGAAGGAATTGGTTGAGGAGTAGTCATTGATGAGTTTGTTTATTGAAATGAGCTTAGGGGTGGAAGTGGTTGGTGGAAAGGTGTTATTTGCATCGATGAAAGTTGAATCTTATTTTTATGAGCAATTTCAGATCAAGTAGGTGATATAAAATGAGTTCCAATTATTTGGTACAAACTTTTATGGTGTGGATACCCCAAGTGAGTGGTCCCAGTATACAGGTAGAGATTTTTGTTTCTGTAGCAGGTTGGTTATTCTGATTTCTCTGAGGGATAAGTTTATGGATAGTGAAAACTTTTCATGTTGGTTTTTACACCCTAGGGATACCATGATGTAACACAAATTTATATGTTAGTATTAGTGTCTAGGGATGAGGAATTTGATTGTACATTTAGTATCATGGTGTCTCATTTTTTAGAAAATTAAGTTAGAACACTAGATACCTATTGGTTTGTTGAAACCTTTACCCATTCTGGTATAGAAGTGGGATGAGATTTACATAGACTCTATCATTGGTTTACTATAAAATCGTATTAGGAAGGATGTAATTTGGGTGATCATTGATTGAATTATTAAATCATCATATTTATTACCAATAAAGTAGATGATGAAAGTAGAACAGTTTTGAGACTTGTACATCTGAGAGATTGTGTGACTTCACGGGGTTACCTAAAAGATTGTTTCCAATAAGGACACGAGGTTAATGTTTATGTTTTGTAAAGGTTTTTAGGAGGATATGGGTTCCAAAATGAAATTGAGAATGATTTATCATCTGTAAATGAATGGACAAACAAAAAGAGCTATCTAGGTTCTTGAGCATATGCTTTAGGCTTTCAGTCTTGATTTTGGTAGATCTTGGGAAAAGAATTTTCCTTTGGTTGAATTGTTTATAAAAATATTTATCAAAATTAGATAAATATATATCCCTTTTAATCATTTTATGGGAGACCATTTATATCTCCCTTATGTTGGGAAAATTTGGGAGAGTGGTCCTTGGTTAGGCCAAGTATTATCCAGGATATGATGGAAAATGTTTAGTTGATCTGGAAGAGGTTGGTAATATCATTGAGCCATAAAAAATATTATGTAGACCATCATCATCAACCACTAGAGTTTGAGTTTGGTGATTGATTTTTTCTCATACTTCCACCTTGCTTGGGACATTGTTGGTTGGGTAAGTAGGGTAAGCTGGAACTGATGTTTTTTATCCCCTTCGAGATCATGTAATAACTTGGAATGGTGGCATATCAATTGGACTTACCATCTCTCTTGGATTTTATTCATGTAATGTTTCATGTTTCCCATCTAAGGAGTTATAGACCGAACCCTTCCCATGTGATTGAATGGGAGGATATTTATCAAGATCCCTATACCACCATTGTTTAGCTACCTCTTCAGATTATGGATCACTATGACAAAGTATTGTATGGTAAAATGATTCCCTTGGTCCAGGTAATATTGAAGTGTATAAATGATATACAAAAGATATAGGAGTGGGAATCATTGATGATGAATAAAAAAATTTCTCGTTTTGTGAGTCTAGAATCTTGTTCAATTTTTGGGGATAAAAATCCTTTATGATGAGAAGTCTGTAAGGTTTCATTACTTCCTTACGGGTACTTATTGACCCTTTTTACCGTTCTTTGTTTGGGTCTTGTTTTGGGGTCATTATGAGTTTTTATAAAATTTTGGGAGCCCTTGAGACTATTCATGGTTGGTGTATGGTTATGTCAAATCGTGTGGTTTGGATCAAGAAACTATGTAGCCATGCATGGTCAACTGGAAGGGGGCACATGATTTTTCCAAACCATGTGTCCACCCCTTCAAACCATGAACCAATAGAAATAAGGGTTAATAATGGTTAAATTAACGATGCATGTAGACTATGTACCAAAAAATATCTTTGTATAAGGTGCATGGTTGAGAATCAAAATTACTCCTAAACACGTGGCCTCTCTAGAAAACTGTGCACACAAAATTTTAATGATTTTAATTTTTAATTAAAAATCCCTAGAGCCCCATTTTAACCTCTAATTACCCACTAATATCATATTTCCTTGAAATAATCTTTCACCAGCACTTGAGAGACATCTTCCTTTGGATTCTAGGAGGATTTCCTTCATTCTTGATGGATCACCTCAAGGTATGTTGTGTTTTTTATCCAGTTTTTTCCATTTCTTCTTAGATCTTCAGTGGATATATTCTATTATCATATTATATAATTCAAAGGTGTCATTTATGAAAAATATAATTGGTTTTATTGGGTATTTATATGTTTCCTATCGACCTAGGATTGTGAGGACCCAATCTAATATTCTTCGGCATTCGATTTTGAAGGAAATTAGGTCTACCTCCATTCTTTAAGTAGGTTTCTCAATACAAAAGAGATAATTTTATTAATGGATTATTTTTCTTGAAAATTACTTTGTGTTATTCATTTAATTGAATTTATTTGTTATTTAATTTTTTTTTGAAAATAAATCATTTTAAAGCGGTTTTTCTTTAAAAATGGGTTGTGCACACCATGTGTTTGATAAAATTATTGAATGGTGGTTTTAGTTTAAAAAGAGGTTTTAAAGAAACAAAATGGATTGGATTTTCTTTGAAAATGTTATATAAATTTTTTATCATGTATTTTTAAATGGTTTTGACAAAACTTAGCACATTGGGTAACCTTCGGTGTATCATAAATATACATGTGTCATGACCCATCCCCCAGGGCCTATGCCGTGACATACCCCAAGCCCACCTCCCAAAGTTTAGGGGTTGGTGACTAGTGCCAAAGGCGTCAACCTATAAGTGGGAGACATTTTACTGAGTACTTGTACGCACACACACATAACCATGTCTCAAAGCAAGAAAAGAAAACATGCATTCCACTAAACAACCACTGAGTAAAAGTACAAATTGCAGGTCAAATGGGCCAAAATACAAACCAAAAAAAAAAACTGAAAATAGGAAAGTACAAGGAAAACTCTGAAATCCATCTGCTAGAAACCCCACCTGATGGGTAAGTGTAGAGTAGTTGCTGGAAGCCGTATAAGTACACCTCGCTTGCCCCGTCTCACTGGGCACCACCAAGTCCTAGGCCACCAAGTCCTCCATCAAGGTGGTGGTCCTCTGCACCAGACACAACACGTATAGGTGAAGCTTGTGTAGGGGTGAGTAACAAAATACAAAGTAAGGACACCAAACAAATAAGTAAAGACCATAAAGAAATCCACAAACAAACCATGAAGAATGATCACGAAGCATGATCACGAACCAAGACAACTCACTCAAAGTATAATTTAGAGTATGAAATTAGGACCATTAGTCATATCATCGAACCCCATAGGCTGCTGGAGAACTCTTCCTCAATGAGTACAGTGGGCCTGCTGGGTTACATAGAAGCCACTTCCCACTAACCTTGGACTGTTGTGGTACTCATCCCTGATGATTACTATGGGTATGTCAGGTCACACAAAAGTCGCTTCCCACCGCGGGAATTTCGTGTCACACAGAAGCTGCTTCCCACCTTGGCCACACTAAGGTACTCCTCTTGTTGAGTACCATGGGTCTTCCAGGTCACACAGAGCTTCTCCCCACCATGGGCCTTCTGTGTCACATAGAAGCCACTTCCCACTGGGTCATAGTAGCTGATCCACACAGGGTCACTTGTCAGTAGTCTTTAGGTCTCATCCAACTGTAGGGTTTTCGCACATAGTTCTCTTGATTCCAGGAGAACTTCTCCTCAATCCATTCGTTGAATTTAAACTTCCATGAAATACTCCATAGAGTATGCCAAAATATCTGCCTTGACGCGAGGGTTCCAACACCACAAACAGCTCGTCAATCAGATGCCCAATTTGAAAGATATTAATGTTTTTAAAAAAAGGGTTCAGTTGGGTTCAGGTCCGGTCCAACCTGGTCAAACCGGCCCGACCTAACCTAGATCAGGGTCCACCAACCCTACTCGGGTCTGCTGACCTGATCCGGACCCGCCCCCTGCCCGGACTCGACCCGACCAGAGTTCGGCCTGGTCCGATCCACTGGGGCGGGTCTGGCCCACTGGGGCGGCCTATGCCCTACTCAGTCTACTTGGCTGGGACACAACTAGATTCCACGTCCAAATCCCCCTCACCCCATGGGTCATATGTGGGGCTAGCACCTCTACCATGGTTGGTTGACCATAACTTTCCACATGCGACGCGGAGCGGTGCAATGTATGCGGTGCATCGATGCGGCCGAGTAGCCGCGTCTGACCACCGCCGATTGCCGACAAGGAGGTTGGAGGATCTAACCACACCACCAAGGCCTAAGCCGATTACGACAATCTTTCGGAGCACCGTCATGGCACACTACCTGTAAGAACCCTGTTCTTAGTTTTGAGGTACAAGCTTCTTATTTTCTCTTTTCCTTAAGTGCTTTTCAGAAAATAAGTAAAATGGAGGAAAATCCAAAATTTTGGAAGTACACGCCGTGTACTTTTCCACACGCCGTGTAATTTTGGCCATGTGGGATGAGTACACAGGGCGTGTGGCCATGTCAGTGATGAAGGGTGTAGAAACCGACTACACGCCGTGTAGTGGTCCTTTACACACCGTGTAGTCAGTTGGCAGGCGAAACAGTAAGGCAGTGGCCATCTATGCGATAGAACACGCCATTTACTCAAGAAGACACGCTGTGTAGTCATATCGGCAGATGAACAGTGCCACACTGGCAGGAAACCGCTGGAGGAATAGTAAAAAATGGGAAGTACATGCTGTGTACTTGGAAATACATGCTGTGTACTTTGTTTTTTCGCTTAAAATGGGCAGTAGCCTCCCCTGTTCACAGGGAAGTCTTAGAACCGGAGGAAGTAGCGGGAGAGGAGGCCAGAGATTTGGAGATCTGCCGAGTGCACATCGGGAATCCGTTTTCTACACTGTCGATCTCCCTGGAACCGCACAGGTAAGTCCTCTCATCTCCTTCCCTAGTTTTTTCCAATTATTCCTCTAAGGGAAGTTATTTGCATTTAAGTGAGTTTTCTTTCACCTCATATCTACCTCATTCTAGGACGATTCGTGGAACGTCATTCGAGTATACTGATTAGGGGAATTTAAGGTAGGTGGATTGGTGTTTATTTTTCCAACTGTTGTGTGTTTTTGTGTACCGTTGTGCCATGAACCCATGTTGGGGTGTCGTGTGGCTGAGGTCGTGGCTATTTTAAATACCTAGAATTGAATAGGTTATTAATTACGATAATAAACTACTTTTTGGGATCATTGCTTGGATCCAGGACCACCCCGGGGGTGCGTTCCTCTGTTTAGCCGTTTGGACAGGATACCCGATGGTAAGCCTTTAAAGTAATGATTTTAGAATTGGATTGAGATGGATTTCTTATTTACTTCTTGTTTACATGTTGGGAATGGCCCGGTTACCTGTTTAGCTTGAGGGCAGTGTTGTGATTAGCCTGTGGGCACTGTACTATTTAGCCTGTGGGAAACTTATTCCATGCCTGTGGGCAGTTGATTCTGTGCCCGTGGGTGACACTTCTTACGCCCATGGGCAATATCCTTATGCCTGTGGGTAGATTCTTGTGTTTGGATTCTCTTTACCTAAGGGTAGGGGTTTACATGTCTGAGGACATTTGGCTGTTTACTTAGAATCTTCACTATGGTGATATTTTCAATTAGATGATTAAATGAATATTAAAATGACAATATAACTAGTTAAGTTAGCTACTTTTCAGTACTGATTACTTTATTGAATTTTACTACTGCACACTGTTGTTGCATGATTTCACGCAGTTGGGAATGAGCCATTGGTGGGTGCCTACTGGGATTTATTTCTCACACCCTGTTTGGGTCATGATTTTCGGCCCAAACAGATTATGTTACTGTAGGTGTAGATAAGGGAAAGAGCCCTTATACAGGTACTTGATTTCTCCTGAGGAGTAGGAGAGCATGGGACCAGGCTTAGACTCGCGATGCTACCAGCTGTTCTACTTTGTTTTGTTTTGTTGTACTCTGAATTGTATTGTACTTCTTTGTAACATTTTCTGGATATTTTCTTAGAACTTGAGGCATGTTTCATCATCTTTATATATATGACCATTGGTTGTTTTTACTGCATTTTATTATTTTAAATGTGCATGGTTTTCTGATTCCGCTGTTGTTGTATGCTTTTTATTTTATTTTGCTATGCTACACTTTGAAAAATGAGGGCATAGTTTCCCCACTATCAGACTTGGGCCCTCACTGCTAGTTGGGAGCCTCTGGCATTAGGGGAAATACGCTTTAGGTCACGTGGTGAACCGGGTTCGGGGCACCCGGATCCGGGATGTTACAAAGTGGTATCAAAGTAGTTCCTTTCTTTGAATTACTATTTGGAGCCTTAGTCAGGGATAAGACGGGAACAGTAGTTGGTAATAAGTTGTGCCCGGGCGTAGCTAACCCGTGTACATGGAAAATCCAGTCTACCTCGTATTTTGCAATTCTTTTGATTTTTCAAATTTTACAGTTGATTTGATTTCACCGTTGGGTGACGCACTTGTGATTGTGCCATTTATATTTTATCCTTGGGTTCTATTTAGTTGAAACATGATGAGATGAGGGTATGGCGTCTCATGCATCATTTAAGCACATGCTAGAAATAACATGCCATGCATAGTTTCCATGCCATGTAGGTGCATTAGAAATCACATGTTGTTGTGATATATATTGTGCTAGGAAAGCATGATGTTGTGATAACTGCTTGATAAATACCTGCTACGTGATAGGGTATTTTTGTATGAGCCGGTAGATAGAATGGACACCAAAATTTGGTTTTTGGGGATTATGGGCCCTCATCGATTGGAATTTGGTGGGTCATTAGCTGTTTATTTTGTTATAACACAGATAAGATGTAACAATTTGATTCATGGGAAGTTTGGGCCCTCACGGGTTGGAATTTGACACTTAGGTGTTGTTTTATGGCATTTTCTGGGTTCTGGGGAAGTTTCTAAGACATACTGTCTGGAAAACCCAGTATACACGCGGTGTAGTTCCTTAAACACGATGTGTATGGTCTTCTGTTCGGGAAGAAAAATAAACTTTTTGAGTACACACCGTGTAGTCTCTTCCCGTGTCACAAACCGTGTGGGCTGCGACACAGGGAAGGGAAGATCTTGGGGCGAACACGCCATGTATCTTTTGTACACGCCGTGTAGTGTTGACCCAGAGTCTGCCTGTGTAACAAACAATAAAGATGGAGGAAACTCTAAGACATACATGCCGTGTCCACTATGGAACACGCTGTGTAGTCTAACCTGGGGACCCGGCCATGTAACTAACAACACGGGTCGGTGTAATCCCTTCGTGTACACGCCGTGTGTGTATAGAACATGATCTGTAGTGTGATCCATGTGTCCGGCCGTGTAACTAACAACATGGGTCGGCGAAGCTCATCTAGTACACGTCGTGTACCTATTGGACACGCCGTGTAGTATTGTACGAGGACAGACCATGTGGTGTTAGCCGTGTGGCTAGGGAAATGGGGTGGTGTACACACCGAGTGCGGGTGTAACATGCCGTGTAGTGTCAAGCCGAGTAGTCAGCCATGTCACAAATGACACGGGCAGTTGGAAATTACATCATACATGCCATGTAGATATTATACATGCCGTGTAGTTTTGTTCAACGAGATCCGTGTGGATTAGCCGTGTAGAAGGACCCGTGCAGGGGAAGAAAAGTCAAGTACACACCGTGTAGTTAGTATACACACCATGTAGTGTTGTTTTGAAAATCTTGAAATTCCTTCTTCCTCTTGTTCCCTTTGTGGTTCTTTCGCTTTCAGTCTTTAATAATAGTGAATCTAAAGCATGTTTTGACCTTATAGGGTCATGCTGCCGAGACGAACACACATTTTTCACTAGGAGAGCGACAACAAGTATACTCCAGAGATGGTGGGCCATGGGCTACCAGTGGATCCCCCAGCAGAGCCAGATGTGGTTCCCGCCGTTATACCGGACACAGGCGCAGATGAAAAATTCCATGAAGGCTTTATGCGGTTCATGCAGACCTTTCAGGGAGCACCGCTGACTGCCACATCTATGGCTGAGCTGACACGTACTTTCTAGCAGCAGCATCTGCCTACGTTTTTAGGGGATGATGTACCACAGTCTGCGGAGTCTTGGATAGGATTGATGCGGACTATTTTCGAGCATCTTGAGACGCCTCCAGGGTGGAGGGTCAAGCTCGCGACATATATGCTGCGTGATTCCTCCAAGAGGTGGTGGGATGTTACCACCCATACATAGCATCACAAAGACATGGTGAGGGAAAATTTTCAGGCAATATTCTATGACTTCTTATTCTCAGAGACGCTGAGGGAAGATATATCTTGAGAGTTCATGAATCTACAGTAGGATTCTATGTCGGTGATGGATTATTCTGCACGTTTCACTGAGCTTCAGCGTTTTTCACCCGTTCTGGTGGATGATGAGACGTTGAGGGCCATGCGCTTTGAGGATGGTCTTCGATATGACATCTGAGCACTGGTGAATGTTTTCAGGTTGCCTTCAGTACATTCTATTGTGAATCAGGTGCTGATTACAGAGAGGAACCTTCGGGAATCTAGTGGTGTGGGCCATGGTGGTTCAACACCAGTTTTTGGTGCTATTTCTACTGGTAAGAGGAAGAGAGAGATGGACTTCTCTCAAGGTAGCAGTACCAGCCAGAAGAATTCTTTAGGTGGCCAGGCCTTATGTTACCAGTGTGGTAGAGAGGGGCACAAGAGGCCACATTGTCCACAAGACCCAGTGGAGTGCCGAGCTTACGGTAGGATGGGTCATCTGTAATGCTTCTGTAGGGTGTTTCCACCAGTGGCTAGTGAGAGGGGTTCTGTGAAGACTCCGTGTGTAGGAGTAGGACTAGTGGCTTCTTACCAGTCGGGGAACTAGAATACGTTAGGGCGAGTAGGCAGAGATGGTGGTCGTGGCCGTGGTATCCAGACACCAGGATCACAGAGGCAGCAGGGTGGGACAGCTCAGGGTAGCCAGGCTGTGTCGCAGGGCTGCGGCACTAGGCAGACATATGTAGTGCAACAGACCCAGCAGGAGCAGGATCCCGAACCTTTTACAGTCAGAGGTTCTATCCTAGTAGATTCTGTCTTATCTTCAGTACTTTTTGATACGGGTGCTACACATAGTTTCATATCTGTACCCATTGTGGAGAGCCTTGAGCTCTGTGTTTCTTCTTATTCTGATATCATGATGCTAGACACTCTGTTGGGGACTGGAACAGTTGGTGTGCGTCAGTGCAGGGAGTGCCCCCTTGAGGTTGGTAGGTGTCACTTTCTTTGGGACCTCTATGTATTAGAGATGAAAGCTTATGACTTCATTCTCGGAATGGAATGGTTGGTTCCCTTTTGAGCCTTTGTAGACTACTATCGTTTCAGGGTGAGTTTCACTTCACCAGAGGGCAGAGATTTTCTATACAAGGGTGAGTGGGATGTTTAGGCGAGTCGAGCTGGACCAGAGCATCGTGGGTGAGGTGGAGTCACAACCCAGATTGCGAGCTTATATCTGGACGACCAGGGGATATGTTAGAAGGATTTCTCTCCAATCATTTATCGTTTCAGGTATGTCTTCCCAAACGAATTTTCAGGTCTACCTCTAGAGCATGAGGTGGAATTCTCTATTGAGCTTGTGCCAGGAGCAGCACCGGTGTCCATTCCTCCTTACAGGGTGGCTACACCAGAGTTGTAGGAGCTCAAGAGGCAGTTAGAGGAGTTACAGGAAAAGGGTTTCATCCGACCTAGTACTTCTACTTGGGGTTATCCAGTCCTCTTTGCGAAGAAGGCAGACGGTACCCTCAGACTCTGTGGGGATTATCGGAAGTTGAACCAGTTGCCGGTTAAGAACCGATATCCCTTAACAAGGATTGATGATATTTTTGATCAACTTCATGGATCAGGAGTGTTCTTGAAGATTGACTTGATATCTGGATATCATCAGCTATGCATGAGACCATCAGATATACCGCTTACAACATTTTGGAGCAGATATGGTCTGTACGAGTACTTGGTTATGCCGTTCGGACTCACGAATGCGCCAACAGTTTTCATGGATCTGATGAATCGTGTGTTTCACCCTTATTTGGATTCTTTTGTGGTAGTATTCATGGACGACATCTTGGTGTACTCTCACACTCGACCCGACCATGCCACCCATCTTGATATCGTATTGAGTATACTGAGAGAGAAACAGCTATATTCTAAGCTCTCAAAGTGACACTTTTGGATGGATCAGATTCACTTCCTGGGTCATATAATCTTAGAGGCAAGAGTTGAAGTAGACCCAGAGAAGGTGAGAGCAGTAGTTTCTTGGGAGCAGCCTAAGAATGTGTTTGAGATACGGAGTTTCTTAGGGCTGGCTGGTTACTACAGATGCTTCATACAGAACTTCTCCCGCTTAGCAGCGCTGTTGACGGGTCTGACTAAGAAGGGTGTGAAGTTCGTTTGGATGGAAGCTTGCAAGACATCCTTTCAAGACCTGAAGGGAAGGTTGACATCAGCACTAGTACTGATACTTACATAGAAGGGGAAGAGCTATACAATTTACTATGATGCATCAGGTATTGGGCTGGGAGTAGTGTTGATGCAGGGCGATCGAGTCATTGCGTACGGGTCTCGGCAGCTGAGGCCACATGAGAGGAATTACCCAACGCATGATCTCGAGTTGGTTGCAGTTGTGCATGCGTTGCGCTATTGGAGACATTATCTTTTGGGAGAACATTTTGTGGTTTTCACTAACCACAAAAGTCTCAAGTACATCTTTAATCAGCGTGACTTGAACCTGCGACAATGAAGGTGGTTCGAGTACCTACAATCCTTTTATTTTGAGCTTGCCTATACACCTGGTAAAGGTAATGCCATAGGTGATGCACTGAGAAGGAGGACTTATATACATGCGGTATAAGTGGCCAGTGGTGAGTGTCAGCTGATGGATTTGTTCTCTGAGATGCATTTGGAGGTGCACGACAGTCAGGGGAAAACTTATCTTTCATCTTTAGCTGTGACTTCTACCCTCCTGGACAAAGTGAGGATGAGACAACTATCTGATTCAGAAGGCCTAGTTCTATGGGAGTCGGTGTCAAGTGAGGACCCTCCTCCTAGTTGGACGATAGGGGATGATGAAATTCTGCGTTTCCATGGATGAGTATGAGTTCCAGGGGATATACGTGAGGAGATGATGTGGGAGTTTCATGATTCAGCTTGGGTAGTTTATCTCGGAGTTACCAAGATGTACCGAGACTTGAGACGTCAGTACTGGTGGCCGGGTATGAAGAGAGATGTAGCTAGTTTTGTTATGAGGTGTTCCACCTGTCAGCAGGTAAAGGCAGAGCATCAGAGGCTAGCCAGACTGTTACAGCAGTTACCCATCCCAGAGTGGAAATGAGATGATGTTGCGATGGATTTCGTGGCTGGGTTGCTTAGGTCACCTAGAGGCAATGATGCCATGTGGGTTGTTGTGGATAGACTCACGAAGGTAGCTCACTTTTTTCCAATCAAGGAGACCTTCGGTGTTGACGAGCTCGAAAAGTTGTATATCCGAGAGATCGTACGTATTCATGGGGTTCCTCTTTCTATCATTTCATATAGGGACGCCCATTTTACATCTCGTTTCTTGCAGAGTTTTCAGAGGGAACTGGGTACACAGGTGCTTCTGAGCACAACTTACCACCCTCAGACCGATGGCTAGTCAGAGCGTACGATACAGGTGCTTGAGGACATGCTGCGTTCATGCATCCTAGACTTCAGGGGCTCTTGGGAGAAGCATATACCCCTAGTCGAGTTTGCCTATAACAATAGTTTTTAGGAAACTATCGAGATGGAACCTTACGAGGTTTTATATGGTAGGCCATTCCGATCACCTTTGTGCTAGTTGGAGACAGGTGAGGAATCTTTACTGGGACCAGGTCTTGTGCATGAGACTTCTGAGAAGGTCCCGTTGATTCAAAAGTGGATGGCTACCGTGCAGTATCATCAAAAATCTTATGCTGATCACCGCAGACGACCTTTGGAGTTCGTGGTCGGGGATCAGGTTTTCTTGCGTGTTTCGCCGAGGTTGGGACACAGGCAAATCAGGAGACAGGGTAAACTTTCACCAAGGTATGTGGGGCCATTTGAGATTCTGGAGAGAGTTGGGACGGTTGCCTAACAGTTACAATTACCACAGAGGTACTGGTCCATGCACGACGTCTTACATGTATCTCAGTTACGTCGCTATCATTCAGACCCATCTCACGTCCTTCAGCCCGAGGAGGTTGAGCTTCAGATAGATGCGTCCTTTGAGGAGCATCTGATTCGTTTTGTTGATAGGATCATGAAGGTTCTCTGAGGCCGGTTAGTTCCTCTCGTACGGGTGCTATGGAAGCCTGACCGAGTGCAGGATGAAACCTGGGAGCGGGAGACCGATGTACGTGCTCAGTGGCTGGAGTTGTTCACGACTACATCTTCACCACACTTGGATGGGAAATTCATGGACGAATTTCTTTAAGAGGGGAGTTTGTAAGAACCTGGTTCTTAGTTTTGAGGTACGAGATTTTTATTTTCTCTTTTCCTTAAGTTCTTTTCAAAAAATAAGGAAAATCGGGAAAAATCCAAAATTTCGGAAGTACAAGCCATGTAATTTTCCACACGCCGTGTACTTTTGGCTGTGTGGGATGAGTACACAGCGCGTGTGGCCATGTCGGCAATGAAGGGTGTAGAAACTGACTACATGCCGTGTAGTGGTCCTTTACACACCGTGTAGTCAGTCGACAGGAGAAACAGTAAGGCGGTGGCCAGCTGTGTGATAGAACACGCCTTGTACTCAAGAAGACACGTTGTGTAGTCATGTCGGCAGATGAACAATGCCACGCTGGCGGGAAACCGCCGGAGGAACAGTTAAAAATGGGAAGTGCACGTCGTATACTTAGAAATACACACCATGTACTTTGTTTTTTTCACTTAAAATGGACAGTAGCCTCCCCTATTCACAGTGAAGGCTTAGAACTGGAGGAAGGAGTGGGAGAGGAGGTCGAAGCTTTGGAGATCCTCCGAGTGCATTTCGGGAATCCGTTTTCTGCACCGTCGATCTCCCTGAAACCACACGGGTAAGCCGTCTCATCTCCTTGACTAGTTCTTTCCAATTCTTCCTCTAATGGAATTTATTTGAATTTAAGCGAGTTTTATTTCACCTTAGATCTACCTCATTCTAGGACGATTCGTGGAACATCGTTCGAGTATACTGATCAGGGGCATTTAAGGTAGGTGGATTGGTGTTTATTTTTCCAATTGTTGTGCGTTTTTGTGTACTGTTGTGCCACGAACCCATGTTGGGGTGTCGTGTGGCTGAGGACATGGCTATTTTAAATACCTAGAATTGAATAGGTAATTAATTGCGATAATAAACTGCTGTTTGGGATCATTTCTTGGATCTAGGACCACCCTGGGGGTCCGTTCCTCTATTTAGCCGTTTGGCCAGGATACCCAAGGGTAAGCCTTTAATGTAATGATTGTAGAATTTACTTGAGAGGAATTGCTTGTGTACTGCTTGTTTACATGTTGGGCTTGTCCTGATTACCTATTTAGCCCGAGGGCAGTGTTGTGATTAGGCTGTGGGCACTGTACTATTTATCCTGTGGGCAACTTCTTCCGTGCCTGTGGGCAGTTGATTCTGTGCCTGTGGGTAACACTTCTTACGCCCGTGGGCAATATCCGTATGCCTGTGGGCAGATTATTGTGTTTGGATTCTCTTTACTTGAGGGTAGGGGTTTACATGTCTGAGGACATTTGGCTGTTTACATAGAATATTCACTGTGTTGATATTTTTAATTAGATGATTAAATGGATATTAAAATGACAATATTACTGATTAAGTTTGCTACTTTTCATTACATCTTACTTTATTGCATTTTATTACTGCACACTGTTGTTTCATGATTTCACGCAGTTGGGCACGAGCCTTTGGTGGGTGCCTACTGGGATTTATTTCTCACACCCTGTTTGGTTCATGTTTTTCGACCCAAATAGATTATGTTTCTGTAGGTGTAGATAAGGGAAAGAGCCCTTATACAAGTACTTGATTGCTGCTGAGGAGTAGGGGAGCATGGGACCGGGCTTAGGCTCACGTTGCTACCAGCTGGTATATTTTGTTTTGTTTTGATGTACACTATATTGTATTGTACTGCTTTGTAACATGTTCTGGCTGTTTTCTTAGAACTTGAGGCATGTTACATCATCTATATATATATATATATAACTGTTGGTTGTTTTTACTGCAGTTGATTATTTTAAATGTGCATGGTTTTCTGATTCCGCAGTTGTTGTATGTTTTTTATTTTATTCCGCTGCAGTACACTTTAACAAATGAGGGCATAGTTTCCCCACTGTCAGACCTGGGCCCTCGCTACTAGTCTGCATCCTCTAGCATTTGGGGAAATTCACTTGAGGTCACGTGGAGAACCGGGTTCAAGGCACCCGTTGAGTGGCACCCGGATCCGGGACATTACACTGCCTCCCACCCATGACCACCGTTGGAAACCACCGACATACTGATGGGTTCTTCAGTGGACCACCCTGTCCACTCCCATGGTCCATTATTCACACCGCTTGAACCTACAACCTTCAAAAGATTTGCCTTTCCTGCGAAGGCCTCAAATTTTCCTTTCCACCAATTTGAATGCTTTCTATGAAGAACACATAGGGCAGAGGGGCTCGAGACTTTCATGTGTCATCTTGCACCCTCCTCATTAGAAGTTTAAAAATAGGAGAGTCTTGGGATCACAATTATATCAGATAATCATATATCCCAGTGAAAAAACCACAAGGAAAACACTATCCCATAAGAACACACAATCCATGGATCAACCTGTTCGTGGCTTGATCTGTGTTTGTTGTTTTAGAATAAGAATAGGGAAATATTTAGACAATTAAACCCCTAACTCAAAGCAGTTCAATTTTGAAGCGATCCGCCCACGAACATTCAAGAGGTCGAAGGCGGTCATCACTCACCAGTCTCATTCTTCGAGATGCGTTGAAGTCATTAATGATACACCGACATTATTTGTTCATTTTTGGATAGAGTTCTTGCCATCAGTTTATCAGAGAAATTTTACCCTTTGATTCTCAACTCTCCAACATGTTAACCCATCAAAAGAAAACACATCATATCATTTAGGTTACGCTGTTTCATTTATGAAATAGCTTATATGTTACACTTCAATTAATGTGTCGTTACACTACACAAAAATGAGAAATTAATGAGATTCCTTTAATGCGCCTCATCGTCGTGTCGCAGCGCCTCCATCTGCATCTCAATGGTGAGGGAATAAAATAAAATAGCTTTTTAAGTTATTTTATTATTTTCTGAAAGTTATGAAAACTATATTTTTCAGTCAACCCTCACAAGTCTAAGTTAAGTCCTCTCTAAGATAATCCTGAAATTCTGAGTTCAATGGTGCCCTTAGTTTTTTGATCCGATCACTATTTTGAAATTTAGAAAAAACCTCTGGCAAATTTACTTAAACAAGATTAAAAAAAGTTCAAAATTCCATTTCGGGCTCACCGGTCCTCAGAATCACGTTCCCTAAAAGCGTCTTATCTTGAAATAATTATATATAATTTATAAAAAATTACACCGAAATTAAAGGATATTACATTACTCCCCCCTTTTTTGGATTCACATCCTCATAATCCAAAACAAGGATAAACAAACAAATGGGGGTACTGAGCACAAATCTTTTCCTCCCTCTCCCATGTGCTCTTCTGGAAGTTCCTGTGATGCCATCAAATGTGCACCATAGGAATCAACCATCCAAGAAGGACCAAATCCTATTAATCCTCTATCTCTACTGGGAACTCAGCAAACTTCACCTTATCATCAATGTCCAGCTCTCCAAAGTCGATGACATGTGATGGATCATGAACATACCTCCTCAGTTGCGAAACATGAAAAACATCATGCACCCAATGCATTTTTGGGGGAGAGATAAGTGGTACCCCACCTCCCTAACTCTGCTCAGAATCTTGAAAGGTCCTATTAACCCCGAAGATAACTTTCCACCCCAGCTAAATATCTGTAATCTCCTTCGGGTTGAGACCCTAAAGGAAAACATGGTCTCCCTCCTCGAACTCCAAGGTTTCAATCTCTTGTCAGCATAAGATTTCTACCTACTCTATGTAGTCCTCATTTGCTCCTGGATGATATGAACCTTACCAGTGGTAGATCATACCAACTCTGGACCCATGAGTGCTGACTCCCCTAGGTCCATCCAACATAGAGGTGATCTACAAGGCTACTCGTACAAAGCCTCGAATGACGCCATTCCAATGGTGGAGTGATAACTATTATTGTATGAAAACTCCACCAGTGGAAGGTGGTCCTCCCAACTATGGAAAAAATCAAGGATGCAAGAACGAAGCATGTCCTCCATGGTTTGTATAGTCTGCTCCATCTAACCATCAGTCTGTGGGTGAAAGGTTGTGCTCAAGCATATCTAAGTCCTAAAATCCTCCTGTAATCCCTTCCTTTTCCAGGATGTAAGGTGTTCATCATTATTTGAGACTATCATAGATGATACTCCATGGAGTTTAACTATCTCCTACATGTAGAGGCATCCCAAGCCCTCTACTGAACCCAACTCTCAAATGGATAGGAAGTGGACCGACTTGGTGAGTCTATATACGATCACCCAAATGGTATCATGCCCCTGGATGTACAAGGTAAGCTCATCACAAAGTCCATCGATATCCCATCACACTTCCACTCTGGTACCTTGAGGGGTTGTGCCAAACTTCCTAGAACCTTGTACTCATTCTTCACTTGCTAACAAGTGAGGCCTCTTGAGACAAAATTTTCCACTGCCTTATTCATCCCCAACCAGTAGTACGAACATCGGAGGCCCTGGTACATCTTCACCACACCTGGATGTACCGCCAAAAATGGATATATGTATATCACTTTACACCTCCTCCCTCAACGCCACTAGTACTACGGTGCGTCCTCTAAAAAAGATGACGTGCTTCCCACCTTTTGAATATCCATTAGGGGAATGCCTTGTGGACATCTGGGTACGTGTATCCTCGAAGCTGGCATATTCAAGTTGCGCCTCCCCAACTTGCTGTAAGAGTGGAGGGGAGACCACCATCGACTAAAGAAAAGTTGTCTCCTCTCTATCCACAAAGGATATCTAAAGTGAGGCTGACTGCTCTGAGGCCTTGTTCAGTAGCACTGAAATGGGTCTCCTACCGAGATCATCCTCTACCATGTTTCCCTTTCCAAGAGTATGAATTACTTTGAATTCATAGTATTTGACAAACTCCATCCACCATCTCTATCTCAACTACTAAAAATCCTATGTGAACCTTTCCATACACATGAAAGGCTACCCATTTTTAACTAATTGATGTGCCCATCGACCCTTTGGTAGTGGGTACTCATTCCATTCTGGGCTCATCGGGACTCAAAATCACATGCCGTCAAAGCATCTTGTCTCAAAATAATTCCATATAATTTTAAAAAAACACATAGAAAGATATTGATGAGCCGTTTGTGGCATTGGAACCATCACAACAAGGTAGACCTTTTGGCATAATCTATGGAGGATTTAACGGAATTTGAAATTAGAAAAATTTCTTTAGGACTGGTTCTCCTTGAATCAAACGCACTACATGCGAAAACCTTGTGGTTGGATGAGACCTAAAGATTGGTGACAAGAAACCCTATGTAGATCAGCTACTATGGCCCAATGGGAATCTTCTTCTATGTGAACCAGCAGGCCCATGGTGGGGAGTGGATCTGTGTGACCCGGTAGACCCACGATACTCGACAGGAGAAGTACCTCAGTATGTCTCAGGTGGGAAGTAGCTTCTGTGTGACCCAATTCCCACAGTGGGGAGTAACTTCTGTGTGACCCAACATACCCATGGTACTCATCAGGTATGAGTACTACAATAGTCCAAGGTTAGTGGGAAGAAGCTTCTATGTGACCCGGCAGACCCACTGTACTCATTGAGGAGGAGTTCTCTAGTAGCCCATGGGGTTCGACAATATGACTAATGGTCCTACTTTCATAATCTAAATTATACCTGGTGTGAGATATATTACTTAATGATCATGATTCGTGATCATGCTTTGTGGTTTGTTTATAGATTTCTTTATGGTGTTTTTTATTTGTTTGGGGTCCCTACTAAGTATTTTGTTACTCACCCCTGCACGGGATTCACCCGTACATGTTGTGTCTAGTGCAGATAACCACTACCTTGACGGAGGACTTGGTGGCCTAAGAACCAGAAGTTCCCAGTGATACGGGGTAGGCGGGGTGTACTTCTATGGCTTCCAGCAGCTACTCTACACTTACCCATTAAGTGGGGTTTCCAATGGATGACTTTCAGAGTTTTCTTTATACTTTCTTGTTTTCAGTTTATCTTTTGTTGGGTTTATATTATGGTTCATTTTAACTATATTTTTTACTTTTATGAAGTGTTTTTTTAGTGGAATTCATGTTTACTTTTACATATTTGGGACGTATTTGTGTGTGCATGCATATAGGTACTCGGGAAAATCCCTCCCAATTGCAGGTTGATGCCTTCAACGCTAGTCGCCAACCCCTGTCCTTGAGGAGGTGGGCTTGGGGTATGTCGTGGAACGTGCCCTAGGGGACGATTCATGAAAAAGTGGTATAAGAGGTGGTTGGTTTTACCTTATATACCAAGAGTCTGTTGTTTTGTGTTTGGGAAACCATGTTTAATGTTTCGAGTTTTGAATTTCAGATTTGGGGAGTCCAGTGTTGGTGCGGCGGATGACGTATCCATACACCAGGAACTTTAATTCTTCTTTTCAGCTCAATAAAAAAAATTACACAGAAATTCTAGGACATTAAAACATGTCACTCATAGTGTGTTTAATGCCACTTGAGGTTTTCTTTCCATTTAGTTTGTGATTCCACTAGAGGTTATACCATTTGGATCCATCATAGGAATGTAACGGGGCTTTATTTTTATGTTTAGTATGTATACTCGTAGGTTAGATCCAAAACGACATGTTTTTTCATTTTTTATTGGATTATCACATGATGGATTAGTAATTGTTATTTTCTCACATGATTTAAAATGATGGATTGGTCATGGTTATTTGAATACATGTCTACCTTATGGTGTATTCATGGATTTTATAGATTATTTTGTCATTATTTATCACTTATAATTTTTATATTCTGTGTTTTGAGAATATGAAAAAATTTTATGAAAAACAAATGGATGATTTACAAATGGTTTTGATTTATGAAAATGATTTGTAAAAAAGTATTTATTTTAAATATAAAACTGTTGAAATATTGATAGTATACATTTTATAGATTATACGGTGGAATTCTACTAGGATTTGTGTTCACGCCCTAATTTTTCCTTTAGGTAGCTACAATCATTGTTTTGAAGGACCCAAGTAAAGGGAATGAAATTTTTTAGCATGTCAAAATCTATTTTTATCATTTCCTTCACAATGGGATGGTTTAGAGGTGATGGCTGTTCAAATGGAGACTTGTTGGTCCAGTCTTTTCATACTTTATGATTTGGATGGTTTTGATTGGATTGTATGGATATTTTTCTTCCACATTGTACTCTATTTCTTTATCTTGTTTTTTTGTATATGAGAATTATTTTCATTATATTTTTTCACCTAACAACCATGGTGGTCTAGCTCGGGTGGCTTGTCTAGTTGAACTAGGTTGGTTTGTTACAACATAGGTAAATGTGAGTAAAATTTCAAGGAGATTAAGAGAAGATTGATCACTACACATGTACTCACACTACCTTATAGTGTAGGAAGTATTATGATATATAGTGATTAATTAGTGAAGGGGTTGGGAAGTTTCCTCATGAAAAATTACATGGAGGTAGTATATGCCTCTCTCCAATTGAAGGTTCATGAATAAAATTATTCAACTCATGATTTATAGCTAGAAATGGTAGATTTTGCCTTAAAAATATAAAGTCATTATAATTATAGTGATAAGTGTTATATATATATCATAAAATAATAAAGTATGTATTCATATAATAGGATTTGAATATATTCCAATGTAGATGGGTGTAATTGATCAATGATTATGATTTCTCAATACATTACCACCCTGAGAAGTAAAGCAAGGTGATTGATGATATGATTAGAAAATATCATGCTACCATAACTTTTATAAGGATTTTAAAAAATCCAAAACATATGAATTTTCATAGGATGGACCTTGAAATCCAAAGGAAAGGAGAGAAATAGTATATTTCTAAAATTTCCTCTCAACCATCCATCAATGAGAAGACAAAAAAGGTGCATAAGGAGGATATGGATCTATAAAATAAGGTAAGGAATATTACATACTTCAACCTTGACCATGATGGAATGATAGGGTTCAAGCCCCGAATATGTGTTCCATCAATACCAGGATTGAAGAATGTGATATTGGATGAAGCACATAACAAAACATTATTTATCCATCTCAGAAGAACATATATATATATATATATAAATATCTCAAAAATTAATTCTTATGGAATAATATTAAAAGGGGTATTTTGGAGTATATATATCGATGCTTAGTATGCCAAAAAGTTAATGATGAATGTTAGAAGTATAAGGTAATGATGAAACCATTATCCATAACAGAATATAAATAGGAAAATATCACTACATATTTCATTGTAGGACTTCCCAAGATATCTAAAGGGTATAATGCCATTTGGGTTGTAGTAAACTACTATATGAAGTCAACACATTTCATTGAAATTAGAGAAAATTTATTGCTTGAATAACTGTAATGAATTGACCTAAATACCCTCTCAAAATGGTACCCAACCCAACCCATCACATACCCGAAATACATTCCCAATCCCCATGGGATGGAGAATAGCACACGACATCAAAAAAAACCACAGGGAAAGATTTATCCTAACCTAAAGCAATAACATGGAATATATATACATGTATATATATATATAGAGGGAAAACAATGAAAGGAATTTATATTCCATAATGGAAATCAAATAGTGGGAATGAAAAAAAACAAGAGTAGAACAATCTCCAAGTACAAGTCCAACCAAAAAGGACTAACAAAAAAACCAACTACTCTATGTGATAGTGTAGGAAAACCCACACTATCTCACCGTCCAGCTACAAAGACTTAGCTGACCAAAACCTCACCACCTCACTACAGTACCTTGTCTTTCCCTACTCTAAAATGCATACAAATGTCTAAGAACCATTGAAGAAGTGCGCAGGGTGTGAGCTAACAGGCTTAGTAGGATCCCACCCATATGTTCCTTAACAATTTTATGTAAAAATAATTCAATAATTCTTATTTCAAGTAAAACATGGTATGATAATAAGTAAAGTAGTTTTTATCAAAATCATGGTAAACATTTTCCCTTTTCTAACAATTCCAAAACAAAGGTAGGTATATCAATTTCTAAGACAAATCATGCATATAAAAAACCA
Source organism: Viscum album (assembly GCA_963277665.1). Classification (NCBI taxonomy): domain Eukaryota; kingdom Viridiplantae; phylum Streptophyta; class Magnoliopsida; order Santalales; family Viscaceae; genus Viscum; species Viscum album. The sequence goes on along the minus strand of OY728155.1, from coordinate 1,594,895,739 downwards.
AAGCAGTTAAAAGCCAAATAATATGTAAATCATTCTAAGGAACTCAAAAGAACATACTACTCATACCATAACAAATTATTACTGTACAGAAAGTCCCTAGAAAACTGGTCTAAGGAGCAGTGAATCACCCCATAAGTGAACCTCCTAATGATTTCAAACATGTCCCTATAATGATAGGCCTATGGAGAAGAGAAAATACCCATGAGAAAATCCCATGAAAGTAACATTGGCAATGATCCTAATCTAAACCGTCCACCTATATACCCAAATCTTCCCATGTGATGCATTTCATAAACCATGGCAATTCTTTGAAAATACCCCCTTTTCCATTTTACCAAAAACCTGGGAAAAACCTCCTTTTATCAAAAATCCATTTACAGACACAAAATAATGATGCCAATTTATTTATAAATAAATTTATAAAAATAGGAGAAATAAAATTCATCCAACACAAGCTAGAGATGGAACCACCTACCTCAAAACTCATGGTCGCACACACCCATAAAGAATACACCAATAAGAAGAATGAAAAAACAAAAACGGAGGCCCTGAAACCAATCTACACATATTAGAATCAATTAAATTCAACAAAAGGGTTAGAAAAGAAGAGGAAACCACATACCTCATGAATTCACACCCGCCATGCTACAACCAACAGTTAAAATAGCCCCCAGAACAATATTTCACCATGAATCAAGAATAGAAACGAAATGAATCACCATTATAGATGAACAAATATGATTATAAAACATCATGAAACTACCAAGATCAAAGAAAAAATAAGTATATATTCCTACTCACCCAGAGAGATGAAACCCAACTTCTATAGTGATCCAACATTGAACAGATCAACCCAAATTGAACAGAGACTCCCAAAATCACCAGATAAGTCTTCCAAGCTGAGAAAAAAAAAAGAGCTGTGGGAGAATGAAATATGATATCATTCATATGATGTTCTAAAAATACATTCTATGGAATTTACATGATGTGTAATAAATTTACATGTTATGTAATCTACGGTAATCACATATGCAAAAAAACCCATCACCTTTTTAATTAAAATAGATCTTTAATTATTATATGTTGTGTAACCATTTTCACGATATGTACACATTTCATTACTTTTGTCTGGAGAACAAGTACATGTCGTGTAACCCCTTTAAACATCGTGTAACTACCCAACATATAGAAAAAAACTCTATGACCAACTCATGCTTCCCCCAAACTTTGGGAGAACCCCACAATATCCATTAACACATTTATACCTAGATTCCATCAATTCAAACAAACATCCATCCCCAAAATTTAAGTCATTTTACCCAAAAAATTATCTCCATCCTTGAGTGTCCCAAGACACAAGCAATTAAAGAGGAAAATAAGAAAAGTGAAGGGAATTACCTAGAAAAGGGTAGAAAGATGTTACAAACTTTCCACTATAATACTTTCAGTCCCTGGGATGTCATATGGAAGAATGAAGTCCATTAAAGAGGCGAGGCCACTGCTCCCTCATTAGTGATTCATACTCCCAAGTATCATGAGAGTATGATCCATGCAACCATAAGAATTTGACCAATATATTCGAATTCCCATGCAAGAATTTCACTTTAAAGACAATGATCTCAATAGATTATTCAAAGAAATAAACATCTGGCTCTTACACAATCTCCTCACAACTCAGAATTTGAGAGGTATTAAGATGATATTTCCTAAAATGTGATATGTGGAAAACATCATGAATTCCTTCCAACTAAGCCGTAAATTAAAAATGATAAGAAACCTACCTAAGCCTCTCAATGACCTTAAACAACTCTACATATCTCGAAGCCAACTTTACCTATCTTCCAAGATGACGATGAACCAAAAAAAGAGAAAATTTTAAGAAAAACCAACAACCTACATAAATTTCCAATGGAAGACTTCATTGACCCATGAAAGACTTCCTAAAACTTTGCAATGTAACCAGATTCTAATGTATATCTTGAATCCTCGTGGACATCTCTTAAACTAAACTCAGTCCCAAAAAAGAAGTTTCGCCCTCCTCTTCCCAATAAATAGGCGACTTGCACTGGTGACCATACACTGTCTCAAAAGGATACATGTTTATTGATGACCAATAATCATTGTTATAAGAAATATTAACCAGTATTGGATAACTATCCAAAAATCCACCAAAATCAAAGACACAAGTATGAAGCATATCCTCTAAAATATGAATAACATGCTTTGTCTGACCATCTGTCTTTGGGTGATAAGTTGTACTCAATATGACCTGAGTAACCATCACCTATTAGAGACTTCTAAAGAACCTTGAACTAAAATTAGGATCCTTTTTCTAAAAAAATAACTGAAGTAACCCCATGTAACCACACAAATTCCAACACATACATCTTACCTAAATATTTAACTCTAGTAGTGTCCCTGATCAGAATGAAATGAGATGAATTTTTCAACCGACCCATCAACACCCAGATAGAATTACTCCCTTGGGGATTCCATGGTAATACGACAAACAAGTTTATGGAAACCTCATCTCACTTCCAAAAAGACACCTGTAGAGGCTGAAGCAAACCAAAAGGTTTCAAATGCTCTGCCTTTATCTGTTGAAAGATGTAATGACATAACACACAATTAGAAAAGTCATGCTTCATACCCAGACACTAGAATCAATGTCTCATGTCATAATAAATCTTCATAGTGCCCAAATGAACAAACCAAAATGAACTATGTCATCAAAAAAATTGAGTTTCTCACTGATACTAGGGAAATAAACCAATACCTAAAACTAATAATACCATCTCAAGAGAGAGACCAACTAGAAATAGTATCCCCACCATATAGGGTTTCTCAAATTCCTCTAAACTCTACATATTGATATTTATTATTCAAAATAGACTCAAGGAGAGATGATGATAACTGGACATTGGTCAAAATTGTACCCAAAACATCCTCCTAAACATCTAGATGCAATTGAGAAAAAATCCCCATAAGGTTCTAGTATTCCTTTGATTCCAAAATAGTTTGTGATGGAAATTTCCTTCTAAGAGTGTCTAAAATTACACTACCCTTCCCTAGGGTTTAGGAAATATCGAATTCAAATTTCTGAAGGTATTAAACCCCACCTATGTCTAAGATTCAAGTATTTCTGAGAGAAGATATAACTCAAACTCTTATAGTCATGAAATACTAAAAACCTTTCCCAAAAAATATAATGTTGCCAACACTTAAGCGCATACATAACTTTAGAAAGCTCTAAACAATGAGTGGGGTAATTCTTCTAATACAGTCTAAGATGATGATAACTGTAAGACACCACATGATTATCTTGAATGAGAACATAAACCAAACCAATTCCAGAAGTATCACAAAAAACCACATACCCCTTACCAGGAACAAGTGAGATCAGAATAGAAGATAATTTTAGAATTCCTTTTAGCTCATCAAAAGAATATTGACACTTTTCATACCTTGTGAATTTCACCCCATTCCAGGCAAGATCAGTCAAATGTTATTCAATGTTTAAGAAATCCTTGATTAAATATTAGTAATATCCAGCAAGACCAAAGAATCTCTGAATATTAAAGACATTTCTTGGCTATTACCATGATAAGAAAACCTTTATCTTATCATGATCAACTGATAATCCATGATTAGAAATCACGTTCTCTACAAATTTCACTTGTTAAATATAAAAGTTTCATTTTCAAAGTTTTCTATACAAATGATGACTTTTCAAGATTTATAAAACCAAACTTATATAGTTCTCATGCTCATGCTTGGATCTTCAGAATACAAAAATATAATCCATGAACGCTACAAAAAAATAATCAAGATACTAATGGAATATCCAATTCATAAAAACCATAAACAATTTTGGAGTGTTAGTCAAACCAAGCAACATTACCAGATATTCGATATTTACATACCTTTTCTTGAAATCCATCTTCAGTATATCAGACTCCCAAAATATGAGCTGATGATAAATTGATCAAAGATAAATCTTTGAAAATCACTTTTCCACATTTAAATGATCAAAAAAACCATCCAAACAAGTCAAATGATACTTGTTATTAACAGTTACTCAGTTCAACTTCTGATAGTTCACACACAACCAAGGTGACCTATAACACCCCTAGTTTCACGTAAGTAACCCTTTCTTTATGTTTTTTACATATGTAAAGTGTTTGGGTAAAGTTTGGGAGTGTTTGGAATACTCATGGAATGTTTTCAGGGTATTTTATAAAGGTTCAAGTTTTGAGAATGGTTAGTGGAAACCATGTAACTCATATAGGAAACCATGGATGGTGAAACATGGGTTTCTGGGTAGGTGCACAGTTTGACCATATTGTGCGGCCACACAAGAGAAACTGTGAAAAGCATGATAGAGTGAATTTTCACATTTGGAACATGGTTTCTCTAACCATAAAAACAAAACATGTAAGGTTATTCTTGAGTCAGAGTCTGGTGTATAGTTAGCGCACAATTTACCTAATCGTGCGACCAACTATGCACAGTTTAAAAGTGAGATCCTAAAAAAGTGGACCTCACTCATTTTCACCTCTAAACCTCTCATTTTCACTATTTTTGTCCCTAAGTCATTTTTTATTCCTCCTAAAGGTGTTGGAGTCTCTCCCCATCAATCCAGAAGTGATCTGAAAGAAAATTATTGATGTGTTGAAACCTGATTACCTTGATAAGTCTTCATTTTTGGTATATTTTCTTAGATATAATTTCCTCCCCTCTCTAAAAATCATAGATATAGTCTACTGGGGATTGATATATCATGGTGGATGCTAATAATAATGATATATGGATGTGTTTATGTTAGTGAAATATATCTAAGGTGGGTTTTTTTGAGATTCAATCCGTTTTTTTTGAAGAATTTGTGTTGTTCTTAATTTTAACCATATTTCCTTAGGTAGGTGGATTCACTCTTAACTCTTATTATTATAACTTTAAGGATTAGTTTAAAATTGGATAAATTAATTAATTTTGGTTGTGAAATTGTGTCATGACCCGTCCCCTAGGGCCCATGCCATGACTACCCCAAGACCACCTCCCAATGGACAGGGACTGACGACTAGTGCCAAAGGAATTATCTTGCAAGTTGGAGGCATTTTCTAAGTACCTGTACACACACACACACACACTCACAACCACAACCCACAATGATGAAAAGGAAAACATGTGTGATACTAAGAAAACAACTGAGTAAATAATACAATATGAAAGTAAAGGGTTCATAATACAAGCCCAACAAAAGACAAGATGTAAACAAGAGGGTACAAAAGTCTCTAGAAACCTATCTAGAGAGAACCCAACCTAAAGGGTAGGTGAAGTGTAGCTGCCTCAAGCCATAGGAGTACGCCTAGCCTTTCTGATATCACTGAGAACCACCTGGTCCTGGACCACCAAGGTCTCTATCAAAATGTCTGTTGTCTGCACAAGACACGACACATGCGAGCGAAGCCTATGTAGGGGTGAGTAACACATTACTCTGTAGGGACCCCAAAACACAAAGAAAAGGCCACAAAGAAAAGTACATAAGAAGTAGTGGAAAAATCACACAGGTATAATATAAATTATGTAAAGAAAGAATACCAATCGTAATGATGAACATCTTATAATACTAAGGGACTCATCCTTCAAAAGTCACTAAGGTCTTCTGGGCCACTGAGGTTCACACGTCACTGGGGTCTGTTGGGCCACTAAGGTTTGCATGTCACCATGGTTTACTAGGCCACTGAAATTGGGACATAACTAAGTCTGATGGGACACTGAGGTCCACTCCACACTAAGGTCTGTTGGGCCACTGAGTTCTGCATGTCACTGAGGTCTGCTGGGCCACCAAGGTCTGCATGTCACTTCCATTTTGTCATAGCCAGCCACAAGATTTCTACTCATAGATCCCTTGATTCCAATAGAATCTGCTCCTCAAGGCATCAGTCACATTTCAACTTCCACAAAAACTCTCTTGGAGTATTTTCAAAAGGAACGTCTCATCATGAGGGGTCCCAAAACCACAAATGGCTCATAAATTGGATACACAATTTGGAAGTTATTATTATTTTAGTGCAAAGGGGTCGGTCAGGTCCGGGCCCAGTCTGACCCTCCCCGACTTGGTTTGTCCGACCCGACCCATCACAACTGGTGCTGGTGGGCCAGTCTATGTCCATCTAGGCTTCCCAATAGCTCGATTCCCCCTTTGGTCCGGCCTATACTGGTAGTCCAGTTTGGTCTACCCCAGACACGACATACACTATGTCCGCTCCGCATCACGCGTCCGGCTCACCCCCCCGCATGCAGTCCGCTGACCGCGTGAAGTCTCCCTACCATAGACTGACCTAACTGCGGCCTACTACCGTGAGCATCCACTATTGTAGTAGTGTGCTTCCAGCGCATGACACCCCCCATACGTAGCAGCCGGCTTCTTACCGCCCACTCTGGTCTACCACCCGCGACAGCCCTTTCCTCTACCGTGACTCTTCCTCCACCGATTCCATCTTCTATTTTGATGGTCATTCACCTGGTTCCGCTGCCTCCCTCGACCTCATGCCCAGGTTGATCCACCGTTGTAGTCCTGGTGGTACCTCGATTGTTGTCACGTACCGAAGAACAGAAGAAAAAGGACGGAGTAGAAGGACGCACGGACCATGACCTTTGTTCATGTTGGCATGATTCATCCTTGTTAAGAGTTTAAAGAAGGATAAATAAATTTGAATCCAACTTCCCATAACTCCCCACATGAAAAAATCCTATTCCCGCATAGACGATCGAACCATGGGTCAATTTGTTAGTGAATTTACCCACGTTCTTAGTTTAGAAATGAAGAATGGGGAAAAGTTAAACACATAGAAATAAAACCCTACCTAGGTTTGGATTTATCGCTGATGAAGGGTAATTTTTTTTGTCATTCATGAATACACCAACGTCTAATCCAAATTCGTTTTTTGATCAGTCATCATTCGTCGTTCGCCAATGAATTTTCTCCAAGCCTTCAGAGAAAACTCCACGATCCCCCTAATCCCATATCTCTTTTAATCAACTTAATGGAGGAAATGCGTTTTGGATTTTATGTTAGGCTGAGTCATTGCATTGTTATGATGTTTCATTTATGAAATGAAATAGTTTCCTCATCGCTGCATTACAGCAAAACATTTTCGAATAAAATAAACATTTTAAGTTTATTTTATTTTACCTTAAAATTCCCAAAAAATAACTTTTATCCTTAAACTATGTCGATCGAGATTAGGTCTTTCCTAAGAAAATCACACCCTTATGAGCTCAATGGTACTCTTGGATTTCCAATTTGAGTTACCATTTATGAATTATCATAAATAAAATAATCTTGATTTAATTATTTTATTTACGACCACATCCCCAAAACTACTTTCCATAGTTGGTCCATGTCGTCCAATTTTAGGATCTTTCTAATGAAATCACACCCTTAAAAGATAAAAGGTGGTCTCAAAATTTCTATCTGAGTCACCATTCATGAGTTATAAGGATTTGAAAAATAAAATAATTTTATTTAATTATTTTATTAATGGTTATGCCATTTCTGGGGTTTCTCACTGGAGGCCCATGCTGACTAAAATTAAGTCACACCTATGGTAAAACTGCATCCTGAAAGCAATGGTGCCCTCAGAGTTTTGATTCGGAAACCTGTTTAAGATTTATTACACTTTTTCAGGAAAACCGCTCATACGTTCTATTTAAAAACTAACTTTTTTAGACTGACCATTTTGGACACACCGAGCCTCGGAATAACATGCCATCTCAATGCTTGGTCTTAAAATTTTCCCATAAATTTTCAAAAAATAAAACTATAAATATCTAAGTAATTACATTTTCCCTACCTTAAGACTTTATGTCCCCGAAATCCAAACCAAAGGATTCCCAAATAGATGAGGGTATGATCACGAACCCGAGCCTCCCGATCCCATGTTCTCTATTGGATATTTTCTATACTATAACCAAATGCACACTAGAGTAATTGATCACCCACGAAGGGTCCTCTCCAATTGATCCTCAATATCTACAGTAAACTCCGCAAATGTCACCCTGTCACCAATGTCTAGCTCATCCCAATTAATGGCATGTGATGGGCCGTGTATATATCCCCTTAGATGGGATTCATGGAAGGCGTCGTGCACTCGCTCTAACAATAGAGGTAGATCCAAGAGGTGTTCCACCTCACCCATTTTACATAGTGTCAGAAAAGGTATGATGAACCTCATAGATAACTTGACACTTGACCAAATCTTTGTATTCCTTGTTGAGGAGAGTTCTAAGAAACACATGGTCTCCCTCTTCAAACCCCAAGGATATCAATTTCCTATCAGCACAGGACTTCTAATGTCTTTTTACAGTCTTCATCTACTTCTGGATGACTTGAACCTTCTCTGCAGTTTTCTGCACCAAATCTGGTCCCATGAGCACTGACTCTCTAGGGTCAGTCTAGAAAAGTGGTGACCTATAGGGTTGCTCATGCAATGCCTTGAATGGTGCCATAACTATGGTGGAGTGGTATCTTTTCTTGTATGCAAACTCTCCCAAAGATAGGTGATGCTCCCAACTACGGACAAAAACTAGGATGAAGGAACATATCATGTCCTCTAGGAACTGAATGGTCCACTCCATCTGACCATCTGTCTACGAGTGTAAATCCATGCTAAAATTCATCTGAGTCCCAAACACCTCCTGCAATCCCTTCCAAAACCAAGATGCAAAGCGTCCATCTCGATCTGAGACCATCATCGATGGGACTCCATGGAGTCGAACTATCTCCTACATGTAGAGGCGTCCCAAGCTCTCTACAAGACTTTGTTCCCAAAAATCTAAGAAGTGACTGACATGGTGAGTTGTTCAACGATTACCTAGATGGTATCGTTTCCCCTGGACATATGTGATAAACCCATCACAAAGTCCATCAATATCATTTCTCACTCTTGTCTTGGAACCCAAAGGAATAAAAGAGCAACCCCTTCCATGAATAGGTCTTGACAAAATGTGTGTCTACAAACCACGAAATTGATTTAACAAGTTCTCAACTCTTATATCCAATGGAAAGCTAAGATTCAACCTATTTCGTTATCCCGGGTGTCTTCCTTGAAACCCACATGCATATCCCAATTCATCTTTCCAATCTAGGAATCCAATACCACTAATGTGTGTCATTTTAAAGGAATGATGTGTTACCCATCTTTTGAACATCCATCAGGAGAATTTCCCATAGAAAACTGAGCACGTAAACTCTCACTGTTGATATCATCGAGTTGGGTCTCCCTAACTTGCTGTAAGAGTGGCGGAGTGATATCCATAGACCAAAGATAAGCTACTCCATCACTATCCACGAAGGATATATACATCATGGATAATTTCTCCGACTCTTCACTTAGTAACTGTAAACCGGATCTCCTGATGAGCATGTCCGCCACTACGTTTCCCTTACTAGGAGTATAGTCCAATTCAACGTCATAGTCTTGGAGGAAATCCAGCCATCGTCTCTATATCAAGTTCAAATCCTTCTGATAGAAGATATACTTGATACTCTTATGGTTAGAGTAGATGATAAAATGTTTTACCATAAGGTAGTTTCTCCACATTTTCATTGATAAGACTATCATTTCCAACTCAAGGTCATGGGTCACATAGTTCTACCCATATGGTCTCAACTTTTGAGAACCATCTCGCTCCATTCAGCTAATCAAATAGAACATCGATCCTCAGTAGTGGATACTTATTCTTCATAGTCATCTGATTCATGTACTGGAAGTCCACACATAACCTCAAGCTTTCATATTACTTCTTGGAAAACAATACTGGTGCTGCCCATGGTGAAACACTAAGTCTCATGAAGCCCTTCCTCTGCAAGTCCTCTAACTGTACCCTCAATTCACGAATCTCTATAGGAGCCATCTGATATGTCGGTGTTGATATCAGTGCCATATCAAGGTGTATAAAAAAGAAAAATTCTATCTCCCTACGAGGAGGTAAACCTGGAAACATCTCCTAGAAATACGTCTTCATATTCCACCACTACTACTGGGTACTAAAAACTCATAACATCCACTGGCTTGAGGGTAAGGATAGTTGACTAAAGATTGATTGACTTCACCCTCCTATGAATGAGTCTATCCCATGCTGACTAGGTTTCATTTTTCACTGACCAATGAAAAACCCATTCCAATGATGTGGACATACCACATCATTTTACTTAAAACAGTCAGTCTGAGCATGAAATGTGGATGAATAGTCCATATCCAAACTAACATAATAAGGCCTTGTCACTACCACTGAGAGGTTATAACCGAAACTCTTGCCTCAAGGGTCATATCACACCATCAACATAAGTGTGATTATTGAGTCTCTTCCCATTGGTATCTCTATATGTAAGGGTCAAGTCAATAGTTTAATCAGAAACTCTAGGTCTTGAACAAGATTCATGACAAGAATGATTGATTAGAACATGTTTCTATTAATATGGAAGCTAAGATTAGACATAGACTGTACTTAGAATCATCCCTGGATCCCTTGGGTCATATTCCTTGACCACATGTAGCTACTCTCTTCCCCTGTTCTCAAGCTCCTTGATCTTGGTGTGGACCACATTGGGGTGGTGATTGTAACAAGTCCAAATTCATACCACCTCCTGTTACTCTCCCAAATCCTCTTCCACATCTCTCACCCTATAGATTCATCTATTCCTATCACTGCCTCTGCCTTGGTGGCCCATCCACCATTTCACTATTTGCATAATGGGTTAGAAAATATCTAGAGAGATATCCCCTACTGTCTTTTGAAATGCATTACCTCTTCCTAGGAAAACTAGACTCACACTATGAGCCTTAATATATAGATCCCCTATCTTGGGATCTCTTCTTAGAATATATCACATGTCCAAGTCTCTGAGACTTATGTCAGCTTTCTACTTTCCCACTGCTGACATCCACTGGTTGTATCTGCTCAGCCAAAGGACATTCAACCATAAAGGTTCTCTCTATCACCCTAACATAAGTAGGAATACACAAATGAACAGTGTTGTCTCATATATCGCACACCTCACTCGAAGGTCCAAGCCCTAAAACAGTAGTCATATCTTATTCATAGAGTACCGAGAATGGTCGGTACACCTCGATGAATACTTAGCAATCGTGATGTTGTCCTGCTGAAGCTATAGAAGCTCTTGGGAACACATAGCCCTTAGATTTTATGGTGAGAGCCACTTCTATGTGAAAGGTTCTCAAGATCTGTCCATGGAAGATTAACCTCATCATAAGATTGGGTAATATAAACCCCGCTATCACCCTGATGATCCATGTAAAAGGATCACTTATAGGATTACCATCTAATGTAATAGTGTCCTGACTAGGCAGAAAACTCGGTCATCACCTAAATCCATTCCTTATCCACCTGTGAGTCGAGTTCACCTTGGAACCTAAGGTGTATTTATTACTGAAACTCATGAAGTGAGCTCAGCCTGCACATCTCATTTGCTAGTACTATTAGTACTATGTTATACTCCATAGGCGGTGGTATAGCTGGCACACCACCTGGTGGTGCTGTCTCTGGTACGAACCCCTATACCCATACCATCACCCCAAAAATCATACTTGTGATCATGAGGTGGAATCTTAGATGGTTGTCTACATGTAATAATCTTGAAACAAAACAAGATATACCATGATCAATAGAGTATACCTGGTGAGTTGACTCAAGAAGGACATGGAAAAATCAACCCACTACTATATGATGAATGTACCACCTTTTTCTACCTACAACAAGTGTTTTCATGTTCCGAGTTGAAAAGTAGAATTCATGGTCTTGGTGTATCGATACGTTAACCGACACACCAACACCGGATTCCCTATCCTAAAATCCGAACTTGAAACACTTAACACTATTTCCCCAAACCCAACTCATAGACTCTGGGTTCTTAAGGTAGAACTGACCTCCTTTAATACCACTTTTTCATGACCAGTCCCCCAAGTCCCATACCGTGACTACCCCAAGCCCACCTCCCAAAGGTCAGGTGTTGGTGACTAGCGCTGAAGGAATTTTCCTATAAGTGGGAGGCATTTTTCGAGTACTCTTATACATTAACACTCACAATCCCATCCCAAAATGCTGAAAATGAAGACATGCATGATACTAAGACAACCACTGAGAGTAAACAATACAAGTTGAAACTGAAGGATTTAGAATACAATTCCAACAAAAGACATGTTGTAAAAAAGATGGTACAAAATTCTCTATAAACCCATCCATAAAAAACCCTACTTGAAGGGTAGGTGAAGAGTAGCTACCTAAAGTCGTAGGAGTAAGCCTCGCAGGTCCGATCTCACTAGGCACCGTCTGGTCCTAGACCACCAAGGTATCTATCAAAATGTCAATTGTATTCACAAGACACAACACATGTGGGAAAATACCATGCAGGGGTGAGTAACATAATACTTAGTAGGGACCCTAAACCACAAAGAAAATACCACAAATAAAAGTACACATGAAGTAGTGGAAAAATCACATAGGTATAATATAAAGTATAGAAATCAAAATTATTAGTTGTAGTGATGGAAATCTTGTGATACTAAGGGACTCATCCCTAATGACTCACTGAGGTCTGCTAGGCCACTGAGGTATGCTCGTCACTTAGGTCTGTTGGGCCACTATGGTCTACTAATCACTGAGGTCTACTTGGCCATTGAGGTCCACTCTTCATTGAGGTCTGTTGGGCCACTGAGGTCTACACGTCACTAGGGTCTGCTGGGCTATTGAGGTCTGTACATACCAACGGTCTACTGGGGAACTAAGGTTTGCATGTCATTGAGGTCTATTGGGCCACTGAGGTCCTCACATCACTGAATTCTCCTGGTCCACTAAGGTCTGCACGTCACTTACTTCTCATCACAACCAGCCGTAGGATTCCTTCTCATAACACACATTATTCTAGGATAATCTACTCCTAAATCCATAGTTTTTATTTTAAATTACATAAAAACTCATTTGGAGTATGTACAAAAGGACCGTCTTGTCACAGGGGTCCCAACACTACAGAAAAATCTTCAATCGTATGCACAATTTAGAATTTATGAGTCTTTTAGTGGAAAGGGGAAAGTCAGGTCTGGGCCCGGTTGGGTCTGGTCTGACTCGGTCTATCCTGGACCAAGGGCCTTCTAGACCTAACCCATTGGTCTAAGGGTACAGCTTGCGAGGCCACCCTGTAGCCTGGTTCCCTTCCATCGGGCTAGCCCACACTAGTGGGTTGGTTTCTGTCTAGTTGGGAAGCCTAGCGGCCCGGTGTTAGGATGGTATGACTGAGTATGATATACTCTATAATACCAAACGTAGGATTGAATAAGTAAAATGAGATAAAAATTCAAGGGGGTGGGGGTGAATTGTATAATTAAAAAATTCCCTTAAGAAATTTTGGATAACCAAAATTCACAACACCTCTAAGTTCTAAATACTTGCTTAATTCCAGAAAAGTGATTCTGAAAATGAAACTTAACAAAACTTTACACCAACTAATATTCTACCTTAAAGCATATAGAATCTAACTAAATTAGAGTACAAGTAAGGAAGTATAAGAAAGTTATACTTTTCTTAACAATACAAAATGCAGCGGAAAAACAAGTAGTAAAACTATAAGTAACAAACAATAACTCTTTTAACCCAAAGAGAAGGGTATCCAACAACCCTGGATAAGAGGTCCCTTGATTTATACTTTCAAGAAAGTCTGTCTTACCCACACCAGGGTAAGACCTCGATATAAATATCAGATTCTGTCTTTCTATCCCCACAATCCCTCAACTATCAGGTAGTCGGAACCTATGTCTTCCTCAGTAAGTAAGCCCTCGACTTTAAGGTGTTGGAACCTCTGTCTTCCTATCCCTGGAAGCCCTCGATTGCAATCATCAACAATCAGAGTAGTACGACGAAAGTCTACACAAGGAAAAGTTTGAACAAGCTTTTCAAACTTTCTACATGAAGCATTTAGAGTTTATAAGAGCCTCTCTCTCTAGAAATCACTTCAGGATGTTCTGATCACCAAAAATTCCAAAAGTTTCGAACACTTTCAAATGAGATCCTATTTATAGGAAAAGATCCAACGGTCAGCTCCCTCCTCCAACGGTCATATTTATACTTGAATTTTGGAGGGACCTGTACATGTGTCACTCAACAAACAGTTAGTCAATAAATGAAAGCACGACATCGTTTTTAATGAAATAAGTGTAAGCATAATTAAAACTAAAGTTCAGAATGTAAGAAAATAAAAGTTCGGAGTCTAACCAAAATAGAATTTAGAGTCTATAATAAAGAGATATTCGGATTTTGTTTTGTAGGAATTCTTAACCTGAATTCTGTAGAAATTCGGAGTATGAATTTCAAGGAAATTCAGAGTCTGGTTTCATCAGAATTTGGAACCAGAACTTACAAAGTTCGGAATCAGAGTTCATGGGAATTCAGAGTCAGAACTCATAAGAGTTCAAAGTATGAATTCAGAGAACTCGAAGTTATAACTTAGATAACTTCGTAATCAGAATTCAGAGTTGAACTACATGAGAGTTCGTATCCATAATTCGGAGTGGAACTTCATGAGAGTTCGTATCCAGAATTCGGAGTGGAACTACATGAGAGTTCATATCCATAATTCAGAGTGGAACTTCATGAGAGTTCATATCTAGAATTCGGAGTGGAACTAAATGAGAGTTCATATCCATAATTCAGAGTGAAACTTCATGAGAGTTCGTACTCAGAATTCAGATCCTAAAACATAATTCTTCATATCTAAGTATTATATGATTCCGAGGTTTTAGATATTAATCTGATTTTTATACTTAAAAAAAATATTGATAGGAACAATGAAATCATGGTAGGGGTAAATTCCTTTGGGAAGGAAATTTTCCTTATATAAGTAAAATATAGATTTGCTTAAGTATAAGGTGTTTGTGATTTTCAAAACAAGAAGGAATGGAAAAAGTCATAAGGAAAACCTTATTGACTCAACAATATCCCCCTTTTTGGAAAGCACAAACAACCTTTCGAAAAAGAATATAATGACTTAGAAAATTTTTTTCTAGACTTTGAAGTTAAAGCTTATCTCCCTTTGTTTATGGATAATGGTGAATATGACTAACTCCCCCTTAGGCTTTGAAACTCTAAGGATTGTATTCTAAATTTCTGGAACTGAGTTTTCATTATCATGGGAATGAAAAAAATCATAATGAGAAACTCCCCCTTACTTAAGGATTGTTCTTCTTAACTTAGAAATTTTTCCTTCTCCCTTTTAGATTTTTCCTTCTCCCCCTTTTGAGTAGTTCTTTTTCATTCTCCCCCTTTGTGATTTTCAAAAAGAATTTAGGGAATGGAAAATAAATAAAGTGCCTAAAACATTAGTATATAATAACACAAGATACAAAAAACAAAAGCAACCAGAGTTTTCATTAAGATTGAAAATATTTTTACAAGGAAAGACATTACAACAAAAAATCGGATTGGTATATTTGTCTTCCTTTTCCTTGGGGATTAACTTCTTCAACAGGGTTTTCAGCTTCTTCAAGTCTTTCTAGTCCTCCTTAGCTTGCTTTTCTAAGGCTTTAATCCTTTCATCTTGAGCCTTCAGAGACTCAGAATGTGCCTTAATAATTTCATCTTGCTTCACAAGATTTTATTCGATCTCAATCAGGAGATCTCTTTCCCCTTTCTAGATTTGATCAATATAAATAAGCTTTCCATTCATATCCTTCACCTGTTGATTCTAAGAATTTTGCTCAAGGGTCAGCTTATCCTGAAGATTATTCATCTTGGAATCCTCAGTGTCAAAATATTATTTTACATCATTCTGAAATTGATCAAGCTCTGCCACGTCATCATCAATTTTCTTTGACCATAGAGTGGTTTTGCTGCATGATATTCTGTGAACATAATAATTGATGAGAAAATTTCTATGCTCTACCTCAATATTCACACACTTATCCATCACCATGGATATGGATTCTGATTTCTAATTTAAGATGTGTTGAAGCATCTGGCATCTTGAGTCTATGGTGGTAAATATAGGAATTGTATCCACCAATTTATTCAAATACTCAACAACAAAATCATGTCTCAGTGTTGATGATTCCGAATCAGACACCTTGCTTGGGGATTGTTCTTCTTCAATTTCCACCAGATTTCTTTTAGAAGAGCCAACATAATTCTTCTTCCTTACGAGGAGATTCTTCATCAGGAGATTCTTCCTCACTTTCAGATAGTTGAACAATTTTGTCTTCATCTTGTTTCTCCTTATCTTCTCCTTCTTCATGAAAGTGATTCTCATAGCTTTCTTCTTTAGATAATTCATTTTCTTTCTCTTCTTCCTTGTCGTCATCTTTCTTACCATATTTCTCATCTCCCTTTCCCGGAGTGAAAAGCTTTGAGGACTCAGCCTCTAAAGTTCAGAGTGGTAGTTTTTCTGATGGGTTTTCCTTCTTTTGATAATCCTCAACTTTTTTAATCAAGTCATATAGATCACCAATGTCTTCTTCTTCTTCTTCTTCTTCTTCTTCTACTTCCTCCTATTCTTCTACTCTTTCAAAAACTTCTTTCTCTTTAGGTTTTTCTAGAGTGAAGTAGTTCTTTCCAGGGGTCTCCGGTAATGGTTGGACAACAAAATTTTCTGGTACAAGAATCTTCTCAGAAGCTAATTCTGTGTCTCTCAAAAGGGATTATACAACTTTAGCTTAAGACTTATTCTTCTTCATCTTCTTCTAGTTTTCTACCTTCTCAAGGTATTCAGAAGTCTTCTCCCTTAAGGATTTAGCTTTAGCAGGGTCCAATCTGAACTGAGGTTCCCATTCTTTCCTTTTCTCCTTATCTTCCCTCCATTTAGCAACCACCTCATCTAGATATGATTTCTGTTTCTTCGGCATGGGAAGTGTGGATTGAGTTTACTTAGCTTTAGGGGTCTTGTCTTCAGCCACCACTTGTTTCAATTTCCTCTTCTTACCAACCTTCTTCACTGGCTCAACTTTCTCCACATTTTCCAGAACAGTTTCTGTCTCCTCCTCTGGAAGATCATAAAACTCACCTGACTCTTTTGAAAAACCAGCTTTCATCCTCTTTAAGGTGTCATCACTTATCAGCATCACCTTATAATTTCTCAGCTTGGAGGTGCAAGAAATCTTGAAAGAATCAAGACACTGAATAATAAGATTGGATAGAAGAGAAGGATACATAATAATTTGAGCTTTCAAAGATCCATTCTTGATGTTTTGAACTGTAATAAGAACGTGCCTCATCAGATTGATCTTTCTTAGATTTACCAAGAAATCCAAGATGTAAATATCAATTTTCTTTAGGTTATCCTTGTCACCTCTTCTCGGAAGGAAAAACCCTTGAACCCACAACTACAGAATCTGATTGTTGGTGGAGAGATGGGAAATCTTTGCTGTTTTATCATATTGGAGTCCAAGGCATTCCATTTCCTTCACTTTGCTGAAACTTCCTTGCACATCCGGTAGCTTATGTGAACAAAATTCGGCTTCACCATCGTATGATAAGCCCACCAAGCTTGCAACCTTGGTGTAAGATAGCTTGTAGGTCTTTCCATAGCTCTTAAAGGAAAACTTTTCTCTTCCATATTCTTCATATAAGGAAACAGACTCATAAAATTCTACACGCAAATCTATATAAACAACATGTTGATCCCCTAGTTTCGATACGCAGAAATCTTCCCATCCATCGAGTTTGATATTCATAGAAATAATAGAATTATACTTACTAAAAAAGTTCGGATGGACCAACCTTTCCCTGTAGACTAACCAATTTGAGATTGGCTTCATAGAAGTCATATCTTGGGAACTGGCTTCTACAGACATTCGAAATGGAGGAGAACTGAAAGATTTGGAATAGGATTTAAGAACCGAGGCAGATCTTCGACACGCTAGAGCTTTGAAATCGATGTGGGAAAACCATCAGGGGTCCCCATTATATAGGCAATGGTGGTGACCTTTGAACTTCCAAAACCAATCTAACGGTTGAAAAACTCTTTGCTCTGATCTGACGATTGAAAACATACCCGCAAGGAAATCTTGAATCCGATCTTTTTATGTTTTAACAAAAACATTCAGATTTAAGAAAAAACGAATCCAAGAAATTTTATAAGAAAAAGAAACTACCAGCAACTAAAAATGATTACGAAAACTTAAGTAAGGTAGTCATACCTTTTGGATTGGCTAGGAAGTTTATTCGTAATAGGTGATATTATTCTTGAAGAAAATTTAACTACGAAAAACTTACTATGAAAAAACTTTCTACGAAAAACTTACTATGAAAAACATAAAGTCGAAAAGTTTATTGCAAAAACTTTGAGTACCAAAACTCAAGTACGAAAAGTATGAGTACGAAAATTCCCATTAAAAAAATTCTCATTACGAAGACTCTCATTACGAAAAATTTTGAAAGACTCATTACAAATTTTTTTGAAAGACTCATTACAAAATTCTTTGAAAAACTCAGTACGAAAAATTTTGAAAGACACATTATGAAATTTTTTGAAAGACTCATTATGAATTTTTTTGAAAGGATAACAAACAAATGTACTCCCCCTATGAAAAGGAGTTTATTACTATAAGGAGAATGGTTCAACAAGAAGTTAATGAAGGAATATTACCTCACGTTTATCATTCCTAACTTATGTTTAATGTATTAAAATCTATCGGAGGGTAGAGATTTTTTGAAAATGTCAGCAAGTTGATCTTGCATTCCGATAAATTGAAGAATGATATCTCATTTTTGTGTGTGATCCCTAAGATATTTTAATTAGAAGTTTTTTCAAGAAGGATGATGTTACCTATACAAATAATTTCTCCCTGAGCATTATCTCTGAAATTTACTTTTCCTCATTTCGTTTTGACAATCTTTTGAAAATAGTTTTTGTTACCAGTCATATGCTGGGAACATACACTATCCATGCACCAAGTATTATTGTTAGTACTTTCCCTATTTTCCTGAAAATAAAAAAAAGTTAGGTTTTCAGAATCCAGACTTACTTGCATCCGGAAAGTTCAGAAAGTAAAATTTTGGGTACCCACATCTTCTTAGAAAAATAATCCTTATGAAATCCTAAAGATTGGGTTTTGTTTAAAGAAAAATTCTTTTCCCAGTGACCACCACATTGACACTTTGTAAAAAATAGGGAACTTTGAGGAACAAAGTAGTTGTTACTAAAAATAGGTTTAGAACTAGTGTAACCAAAACCATAAGTATTCCTTCGAGGTTGGATTTGTGAATACATTTTATCAAAATTTTTCTTTACCATGGGTAAAGTTTGAAAAATACTTCCTCAAGGAAAATATTTCGGATTTGAGTTTAATAAATAAGTTCTTGTATTAAAATACATTTTAACTAGAGCTAGACTCGAAAACATCATTCTTAGAAATTACATTTTCAAGATCTTTAGACAGTTTATTTTTCTCAGAACTTACTTCCTCAAATTTTTTTGAAATACTTTCAAAATAATCATTTTTCTTATCAAGATCTTTAGAAAGATCTAATATTTCATTAGTGAGAATAGTAATCATAGAGTTTTCTTTATCAATATTTTTCATGAGTTTTGAGTTCTCAATCTCAAGAAGTTCAGTAAAACTTGAAACTTCTTCATAGGTAGGTAAATTATTTTCTTCATCTGAAGAATATTCTTCATCAGATGAGTTATAATATTTAATATCATTAGAATTTAGAGAAACTTTGTTCAAGGATTCAACATTGTGTACGTTATCCATAAAGAAATTATTATTAATAGGTAGCCTGGATATAAGAACAAGATTCTTCTGTCCAGAAGATTCATAATCTGAAGATTCATCTGAAGAGTCACCACCACTGGCACTCTAGGTGTCATTATCTTTCAAAACTTTCTTAGCTTTGGACTTGTAATATTTTTTTTTCTGTTCCTTTCAGAATGCCTCTCTGTTCTTTCTTTCCTCTTGAGAATAGGACAATTCGGTCTTATGTGTCTAGCTCTCTTGCATTCATAGCATGTGACCTCTGAATCTTTCTTATCTTTCCTTCCCTTCTTCTTATACTTGGATTGGAAATTTCTCTATCCAGCTATCTTGTTCTTCCTTCGACCAAGATTATCTAACTCATTTTATGAGACTTCACTCTCACTAGATTCATATTGAATAATAATCTTCTTAGATTTGGATCTATTAACTCTTTCAAGAGTCTTAGCTTTCATATGATTTGATGTTGTAGTAAAAGAAACACTACTATTCCCATTCTTCTTCTTTAAGTTGTCTGCATCTCCTTTCATTCTAGTCTCATGTTGAAGAAGAGTTCCAAATAGTTCATCAAGAGAAATTTGAGTAACCTTTCTATTTTCATCGATAACAGTTCTTTTTGATTCCCACTCATTGGGCATGATGTCAATAATCTTGTCAATAAGAGATTCATCATCTAGACCTTTCAATACCATATATTTTAAGCTATTCACGATAGTCATGAATCTCTGTTGCACCTTACAAATTGGTTCTCCATAAGGAAAATTAAAAACATGATACTTAGCTCTGAGCATGGATCTTCTAGTCTCAATCACTTTAGATGTACCAAAATGTGTAACTTCAAGTTTCTTCCATATATAGTTAGCTGTTTGACAAGAAGAGATTTGGATATATATGTTCCTACTCATTGAACAAATCAAAGTATTGCGTACCTTATAGTTGAGTTGGTATTCATGATTTTCTTGATTAGTAAAAGCACTAACTTCCTTGTCAGGAATTTTATATCCTCTAGTAAGCATGAAAAATTTATCAACCCTAGTATTGATAATAAAAGTCTTCATACAATCTCTCCAATATTCGTAATAATTACCATTAAATATAGGTGGTCTGGTAGGATTTAAGTTGTCAATAGAACCAACATTTAAACCTTCCATCCTTAGGAAAAACTTTGGCACACAAACTAGTTAGAAGTATAAGTTTGTAAACAAGAGAAAATATTCTAAGCAAGAAAAATTGTATCTCTAATCAAAAAGTGAATCGGAACTACGATTTCGAAAAATAGACTCTGAAAAGTATGAATTTGGAAATATGAATCTGAATGATCAATTCCGAATGTTAAAAAAATATTCTGAATCTAATCACGAGATTAATTCAGATTGAACCAAGTGCTCTGATACCAATTGTTAGGATGGTATGACTGAGTATGATATACTCTATAATACAAAACTTAGGATTGAATAAGTACAATGAGATACAAATACAACAGGGGGGGGGGGTGAATTGTATACCTTAAAAATTCCCTTAGGAAATTTTGGATAACCAAAATTCACAACACCTCTAAGTTCTAAAGACTTGCTTGATTCCAGAAAAGTGATTCCGGAAATGAAACTTCAAAAAAGTTTACACCAACTAAGATTCTACCTTAAAGCGTATAGAATCTAACTAAATCAGAGTACAATTAAGGAAGTATAAGAAAGTTATACTTTCCTTACCAATACAAAATACAGCGGAAAAACAAGTAGTAAAACTACAAGTAACAAAAAAGAAATATTTTAACCCAAAGAGAAGGGTATCCAACAACCCTGGATAAGAGGTCCCTTGATTTATAATTTCAAGAAAGTATGTCTTACCCACACCAGGGTAAGCCCTCGATACGAAGATCAGAGTCTGTCTTTTTATCCCCACAATCCCTCAGCTATCAGGTAGTCGACACCTCTGTCTTCCTCAGTAAGGAATCCCTCAACTTCAAGGAGTTGGAACCTCTATCTTCCTATCCCCGGAAGCCCTCGATTATAATCAGAAATAATCAGAGTCGCACGAAGAAAGTCTGCACAAGGAAAAGTTTGAACAAGCTGTTCAAACTTTCTGCACGAATATTTGAGAGTTGATAAGAGACTCTCTCTCTAGAAATCACTTCAGGAAGTTCTAATCACCAAAAATTCCCAAAGTTTCGAACACTTTCAAATGAGCTCCTATTTATAGGCGAACCTCCAATGGTCAGATCCCTCCTCCAACGGTCATATTTCTCCTTGAATTTCAGAGGGACCTGTACACGTGTCACTCAACCAACGGTTAGTTAATAACTGAAATCATGACATCGTTTTGTAATGAAATAAGTGTAAGAATAAGTAAAACTGGAGTTTGGAATGTAAGCAAATAAAAGTTCGGAGTCTAACCAAAATGGATTTCAGAGTCTATAATAAAGAGATATTCAGATTCTGTTTTGTAGGAATTCAGAACCTAAATTCTGTATAAATCCAAAGTCTGAATTTCAAGGAAATTCAGAGTCTGGTTTCATCAGAATTCGGAACCAGAACTTGCAATGTTCGGAGTCTGAATTCAGAGAACTCGGAGTCAGAACATAGATAACTTTGTAATCAGAATTCAGAGTCGAACTACATAAGAGTTTGTATCCATAATTCGGAGTGAAACATCATGAGAGTTCGTATCCAGAATTTTGGGTGGAACTACATGAGAGTTTGTATCCATAATTCGAAGCGGAACTTCATGAGAGTTCGTATCCAGAATTAGGAGTAGAACTACATGAGAGTTCGTATCCATAATTCGGAGTGGAACTTCATGAGAGTCCGTACTCAGAATTTGGATCCAAAAATAGAATGCCTTATATCTAAGTATTATATGATTCCGAGGTTTTAGATATGAATCCTCTTTTTATACTTAAGAAAAATATTGATATGAACAATGAAATCATGGTAGGGGTAAATTCATTTGGGAAGGAAATTTTACTTATATAAGTAAAATATAGATTTTCTTAAGTATAAGGTGTTTGTGATTTTCAAAACAAGAAGAAATGGAAAAAGTCATAAGGAAAACCTTATTGACTCAACACCCTGTTCCCACTCTAGACCAGCCTGTGATGGTGGGCTAGTTTGGTCCAACCCTGTCGTAGTAGGTACAACGTCCACTCTGCGTCACGCGGCCCGATGGCTGTGTTCTATCTCCTCGCCACCCGCGGCTCTACTGCAGGCCTCCTCTGCTGCAACGGTGCACTACCGACACATGATTCCTCTCACACGTGGATTCCGAACTCCTTCTAGTGGCTCTGGTCCACCACCTATAGTGACTTCTGCAGGTTCCACCACCGCGGTGGCCCTTTCCTCTACTGTTGCCTTCCGTTGCTGCCACAACCTACCTAGCCATAACTCTTCTTCCATTACTACCAACTCCCATGCTATCGATCATTCACCTAGTGTATCTGTCTCCATCAGCCTCATGGTTATGTTGATCCAACACTATGGTCTTGCTTGGACCGCAGTTGTTGTCACATCATGAAGAATGGAAGAAAATGGGTGGAGTAGAAGGACGCACAAGGAACACATGAAGGACGGACCACGAAATTTGTTCATGTTGGTATGATTCATCCTTATTAGGAGTTTAATGAAGGATAAATAAATGTGAATCCAACTTTTTATAATTCCCCACATGAAAAAATCCCATTCCCACATAGAAAGTCAAACCGCGGGTCAATTTGTTAGTGAATTGACATACGTTCTTCATTTTGAAAGGAAGAATGGGGGAAATGTAAACACATAGAAATAAAACCTTACCTAGGTTTGGATTGATCACTGAAGAAGGTTGAATCTTGTGTTTGTCATTTATCAATCCATCTACATCCGATCTGAATCCTTTTGTTGATCAGTCTTCATTCGTCGTTCATCGCCGCTCTTCATTCACAAATGAATTTCTTCCAAGTAATTAGAGAGAACTCTAGGATCCCATTGATCCCATTTCTATGTTAATCAACTTAATAGAGGAAACATGTTTCAAAATTTCTGTTATGCTGAGTGGCTGCATCATTATGCTATTTCATTTATTAAATGAAACATTTGTCTCGTTGCTGCGTTGCAGTGAAACATTTTCGAATAAAATAAACTTTTTAAGTTTATTTTATTTTTCCTTAAAATGATCGAAAATTAACTTTGATCCTCAACCAACACTGATCGAGGTTAGGCCTCCTCTAAGAAAAGCACACCCTCAAGAGCTTAATGTTACTTTCATATTTCCAATCAGAATTACCTTTTATGAGTTATAAAAAATAAAATAATTTGTATTTAATTTTTTTTATAGTCACGTCCCAAAAACTACTTTCCATAGTTGGCTAGCGCCGACCAATATTAGAATTTGTATATGGAAAGAAATACCTTAGGAGATAAATGATGGTATCTGATTTTCAATCTGAGTCACCGTTCATGAGTTATAAGTATTTGAAAAATAAAATAATTTTATTTAATTATTTTATTTATGGTTATTCCATTTTATGGTTTTCTCACTAAATGCCCATGTAGACTAAAATTAAATCACTCCTAGGGTAAACCCACCTTCCAGAATGTAACGGTTCCCACATATTTATGATCTGGGTACCCATTTAAGAGTTATTCCACTTTTTTTTAGGAAAATATCTCATGCACGCTATTTAAAACTTAACATTTTTCGATGGACCATTCCGGGCACATCGGGTCTTGGAATCGCATGTCGTCTCAGTGCCTGGTCTCATAATTTTTCCTAGAAATTTTCTAAAAATAAAAAAAATCCGAGTCATTAAAAATTGGTGTGAAAATCATGGTAGAAACCTTCTTTAGTGATGATTTTTGGATTTTTGGATTTTTGGAAATTGGTTGTGTTAAGTGCCTTGTTTTCTTGATTTTAAAATGTTTATTTAAAAATATGGATTTTTTTTGGATTTATGGAAATGGTTTATTTGAAATGTTTTTAATAAAAGAATGGTTTTATTGAAATGTATTGGAATGAGTGATTTGAAATTGTTTTTTCATACATGGGTTTGTGTGAGTTCATGCTTTTGACGTGACCCTAAATAAGGGGCATGTACCATTAGGGTACAAAGGGACATGACCCTAGTTAAGGGGAATGTGTCATTGTGACACAAGGATATTAGACACTTAGTGATGAATTAGTGGATGGATGAGAAACCAATCATGAGTATGAAACTATTATTGAAGCATGCATGTGTGGGTGTGTGGGTGAATCATGGAAAGGGTATACCAATAAAGAATTTGAAATGGTTTAATGCATTGTTTTTTTCTTCCCTTAGAAATTTCTTTAGTATGAAAAGTGTTTTGGTTCGTAATTTCCTTGACTTTGATATAAACTACTTTGAAAATTTTTATATAAAGTGTTTTATATAAATGAGATAACATGTTCTATCCTAGTGGCATGAGTAGAGAAGTCATTTGGGGAAAACCTACTGAGTTTCATTACTCACCCATGCTTTTTCACATTAGTTATTTTTGGAGATATTTTCAATCATGATATAGGCAAAGTTAAAGAATCACACTTCTTTTGTGGTGCTTTATGATAATTGGGAATGTAATTGGAGTTAGATATTGGATAATGTTGGGAGTTTCTATGTTGGTGTCTTTAGAGTCTATGAGTTTTTATAGTTTTTTCTTCCTCTGTGTACTTTGATGTTTTTATTCTTCTACTGAGGTACTCTAATTTTAGTTGGGATTGATATTTAGTTGTTATTATTTTAGTAGTATATATTGTTATCATACATCATTTATTGGTTATTTTTTTTGATGTGTTTGATTGGGTTGTTTTATTTTCAAAGGGGATATAATACCCTATTTGTATTGAATCCATTGGAATTTTTTTTTCAGCCTTTGGAATCTTAGGGATGTCATCAAAGGCCAAGTAGAAATTCCACCTTGACTCAAGACAATGATGATGGGTAGGATGTTACAAGTAGTATCAGCTTGTTCGTTCCTTAACTTACAAGTGGAATCACTATTGGTTGGTCCTAATATTATTTGGAAAACATTGTATGAGTTTTTCAGCCTTGGAGTTGAAAAAAATACTAGTTAATCATTGATTTGGAATCTTATAAAGGCGCAGGATTATCAAAACATGAAATTTAGTTCATAAAATAAAATAGATAACCTTTTTATGTTAAACTTAAAGTTACTAGGGAGTTGGGTATATAAGTATTTTCAAAACACTTATAGGAGTTGTAATCTCATTTTCATGGATTTATCCAATGAGACAATCATGAAATGAATTTTAAAATTAATTCCCACTAGGTGTAAAAATGTTGACTTCAAAAAAAGTGTTGAAATTGTTTTCAAATTTGAGATTTTGGAAAAGGCATGATATTAACATTTTGAAAATGGGTTGATTTTAAAAAGTTTGATGAAATGTTGAATTTTGGAAAATAATGTTGGGATATATGACATGGTAGAATTTGAAATTGTTAAGCTTTTAGTTGCTAGAGAGTGAGACTTACAGTGTTTATTGTGTTTTTAGAAAATGGAACCCGGTAGGCGTCATAGAAACCATCCAGAAGAAGTAGCTGAGATTGTGGTTCCACTTAAGCCACAATTCAAACAATAGCTGCTTTAGAGTATAGTATAAGAGTTTTAGGCTATGTATATAGGGAACATGATGGATGTACCAAGACAATTTGACCATTCTGTCCAATTCTAGAAGCAGAATCCACCCATATTTCAAGGTGATTTTGAGTCGAAGAAGGATGAGGTGTGGCTGAATCAGATGAATCGAATATTTGATTTCCTAGGAACACCCATAGAGTTTACATTCAAGTTGGAAATGTATATTCTGGAAGATCTTGCATGCCAGTGGTGATATTTATCGGTTCAGCCTAAATTATACCAAAGCATTGCATGTGAGGATTTTGAAGAACTGTTCAACAAACAATTCTATCCTCATACGTTCAAAATTTCAAGAATGATAATTTTTTTAGATTTAAGTAATAGATCCTCACATTAATAGAGTATGTAGCTAGATTTATGAATTTAGTCTACTTTTCAGCCAAATATGCTGCTAGTGCGTCCTTTATGGCACACATTTTTGAATTGAGGATGAGACATGAAATTCACTTGAAGATTTCCATGCTTTATATAAAATATTATACAGATATGGTCAATAGGGAGACGGTGGAATAAAGAGACATATCAGGAGATATAGGTGAAGGGATCATGTTGATACCTATGGGTAATGGTTGGAACTCTAATTCTAGTAACAAGAAGAAGAGTGACACTTATTTCCAAGGTAGTGGTATGACTCAGAATCAAATAGCTAGGTCAATGAATCTTCCTCCAAGACCCAAGAGTAAATATGGATGTTTCAAATGTGGTTTCTTCAAACACATGAATTGAGAATGTACAATAACACCAATAGCATTCCATAATTTCAATCAGATTGGTCATATTCAATGCTATTGTCGTAGTGCTCCAAGGTCCAGTGTTAGGGACACTTCTCATGTATCATAGAGATCATATGATTTGATGGTATGAGGGAAGAATAATACCTCTAATCAATAAAAAATATATCCATGGAGATTCTAGGAATACCACAACTCCTCATTAATCGAAATCTCAATAGGGAAATAAAGAACAAAGTGAACAAGTAAATAGTTTTATGGAGTTGAGAATGTTATTGTGGATAATAAATCTAGACATCTATGGTGATAGGTATGATTATTTTGAATTACAACCTTATTCAATATTTTTTTGATATGGTTGTATCCAATTCATTTATTTCTACTTATGATATTTATTTTTTTGAGTTTAAATGTTGAGATGCTGCCTTCTGTTTTAAAACTTCAAACTCCTCTTGGTCAAAGAGAATGTTGAGCCTTTGTGTGTAAATCATGTTCTATAAATTTTTATGGATATGAGTTGATATGGGATTTATTTGTGCTTAATATGGATATCTATGAAATAATCCTGAGTATTGATTGGTTGAAAATGTTCAAGGCTCACATCAATTGTTATACTCGAAGTGTCAGTTTTATGACTGATGATGGCGTCAAGCATATCATTAGAGGAGACCAAAATGTAAAGGCAGGTGTAATTATATTGTTGGAACCAAAATTTGAAACAATATTGTACCATTAGGTAGTGTTAAATTTTTCATCGATATATGAGATCTAGAATAGTAGTTTTTCAATGAATGTTTATCAGTTTCCAGATGTTTTTCTTGAAATTTTTTTAGGGTTTCCACAAATAAGATAAGTGGATTTTACAATTGATATCTTTCTGTGGAATGATCATATTTCCTTTAAATCTTATCATATGGAACCAACTGAATTAAGGGAACTGAATTTCTCATTGGAAGAGCTATAATGAAAAGGGTTCATTTGGCCTAGAATGTATCTGTGGGAAGCACCGATCTTGTTTTTAAAAAAGAGAGATGGGACTCTTCATCTTTGTGTCGATTATCATAAGATTAACTAGGTTATGATAAAGAATCAGTTCCCAATTCCACACATTGATGATCTAGTCAATCCATTTAGTGGAGATCATTGGTTCTCTAAAATTGACTTGTGATTAGGATATCACCAATTACGGGTTCAGAAAGAGGATAATCCAAAAATAAATTTCAGGAGTTGATATGGCCATTATGAGTAAGTGGTTATGAATTTCAGTATTATGAATGAAGCAATAGTATTTTTGGAATTAATGAATCAGATATTTCAGAGATATCTGGATTATTTTATGGTTGTTTTTTGATGACATATTTGTGTATTCAAGGACAAGGGTTGAGCATGATAAACACTTGGTGACAATGTTGGGAATCTTGAAAGATCATATTTTGTATTCTAAATTATCAAAGTGAAGTTTTTGGATACAATATGTAAAATTACATGGCCATGTAATATCTAAAAGAGGTTTTTATGTGGATCCAAAAAATATAGAATCTATTATCTTGGCAACTTCCAAAGAATTTCTTTGAGATACTTAGTTTCCTTGGTTTAGATGGTTTGTAATGATTCTTTATTAATGATTTTTTGTTGACTAGATTCACCTATGATAGGTTTGAAAAGGAAATTTTTTTCATTTTTTTGGAATTAGGAATATCAAAAGTTTTTTCAGGTGCTTTAAGTTTTCCTTAAATCAGCACTGATTTGGATATTTTTTGAATCAGGACAAGGATACGTGGTGTATTTTGATGCTTTAGAATCAGGGTTGGATGTGTTCACATTCTGGGATATCATGTTATTTCTTATGGACCAAGATGGTTACAATTTCATGGGAAGAACTACCCAATAAACATTTTAGAGTTATCTATCATAGTCCATGATTTGAATACTTGTCGTCATTACCTATTTGGTGAGGAATTTATAGTTTTTACAAATCATAAGAGTTTGAAACATAATTTCTCAAAAAAGGGATTTGAACTCAAGATAAAGAATATGAAATGATTATCTCCAAATGTTTAACTTTGACTTGATGTATACACCAAGTAAAGGAAATTCAGTGGTAGATGCATTAACTAGATATTCATATGGTCGGTTGGAAAAAGAGGTTTCAGATCAATGGTAGTTGATATCGGTCATAGCCGACATGCACTTGGAATGTAAAGACAAGGGTAAAGTTACAATTATTTTTATAGTTTTGTTCATTTTGGATTTGGTGGAGATGGTTAAAGAGGCACAAACATCCAATTCTAAATGTGTTTCTATGAGGAAAAGATACAATAGTGGGGAGAACATTGAGGGATATAAACTATATGTGAGTTTAGTTTTTTGGTTTTAAGGTAGTATAGATGTAGATATGACTTTACAGAATCAAATTCTTCTTTCTTACCACCATTCGTGAGGGGTTTTTCATCCTGGAATACAAAATATGTATAATTCATTGAAATAAATTTTTTGGTAGGTTGTTATGAAAAGAAATGTGGATGAGTTTGTTTCAAGATGTATCACCAATCAGCAGGTTAAGGAAGAACATTAGTGACCAGAAGTTATGTTGCAGTATTTACCTATTCATGTTTGGAAATTTAAGTAGATAGCCATGGATTTTGTAATTGGTCTCCCAATAACAGTTTATAAACACAATTTCATATGAGTGATAGTGGAACATATCACAAATTCTTCCCATTTCATCTCTATTTGTGAATCTCTTATGATAGAATAATTTAAAAAAATATAAATTCAAAAAGTAGTAAAAAGGTATGGTGTACCAGTTTCGATTGTTTAATACATAGATGTGAGGTTTACGTCTCATTTCCAGTAATCCTTACAAAAGACCTTGGAAGTCAGTTGATGATGAGTACAACATTTCATCCTCAGACGGATAGAAAATCTGAATGGATGATAAATTTTTTGGAAGACATTATATGGGCTTGTTTAATGGATTTTGGTGGATCATGGGAGGAGAATATACTGTTATTAGAGTTCTTATATAAAAACAGTTATCAAGATTTGATACATATGGATCCTTTTTAATAACTATATGGGAATCCTTGTCAATCTCCACTTTTTTGGGTGGAAACAGGCGAGACTTTAGTGGTTGGGCCAAGCCTTGCCCAAGAGACAACATAGAAGATTTAGTTGGTCAAGAAAAGGATGAATACGATGTAGAGTCATCAAAAATCATATGCGGGTCATCATTTATGGCTGTTGTCAATCGAGGTGAGGGATCATGTGTTCTTGAGGATCTCATGAAGGCTTGGGCATCTTCATTTTGAAAAGAAGGTAAAGTTATATCCTCAATACGTAGGCCTTTTTGTGGCACTTTAATAGGTTTTTGAGGTGGCATATCGGTGTCACTACCACCTCGATTCAGTGTGGTGGATAATAAGTTTCATGTATCTCAGTTGAAAAAGTATCATCATGATCCTAACCATGTGATTTGATGGGATCGTGTTGACCTAAAGATATATTCTTCATTGGTTTATATTCCTATATGGATTGCAGATAGGCAAGATAAAGTCTTGCATGATAAAAGCATTTGTCTAGTGTGGGTTTTGTGGTAACATGGTTGGATTTAGGAAGAGATTTGGGAATAAGAGAAAGAAATGGTGAAGAAATGGCCTGAAATATTTCAAGGAAAATATGGTTTTTTACTTTTTGGGGATGGAAAGTCTAATGATGGGGTGAATGTAGCACCCTCGATTTCAAGTAACCCTTTCCTTATATTTTTTATGCATGTAAAGTGTTTGGGTAAAGTTTGGGAGGGTTTGGAATACTTTTGGAATGTTTCTGTGTATTTTCTAAAGGTGCATGGTTTAAGAAGGGTTTGAGCATAGTTAGTGGAAACCATGAAACTCCTATAAGAAACCATTCATAGTGAAACATTATATTCTGGGCAGGCTAATGGTTAGGAACATGGTTTGACCTGACCATGCGGACACCCATGAGAAATTATGCAAAGTGGTACAAAGGGATTTTTCATGGTTGGAAGAAAACTTATCTAACCATATGGGCCAATCTTGTGATGTGATTCTTGAGGTAGAGTCTAGATCATGGTTAACACATGGTTTTTCTAACTGCATGACTAATCGTGCATGGTTTAAAAGTGAGATCCTAAAAAAGTACATCTCACTCGTTTTTACATCTAAACCTCTCATTTTTCACTATTTTCAGCCCTAAGTCTGTTTTTCTTCTTCCCAATTTCTGTGGAGTCTCTCCCCATCAAACTCGAAGAAATCCTAAGGCAATTCTTGGTACGTTAAAGCCTAATTCTCTTGGTAAGTCTTCATTTTTTGTAGTTTTTCTTAGATCTACTTCCCTTCCCTCTCTTGAAATCCAAGATCTAGTCCTATAAGGATATATTAATGATGGTGGATTCCAATAATGATGATATATGGCTGTGTTTATTCTAGGGAAATAGATCTAAGGTGGGTTTTTGGAAATTCAACCTGGTTTTGTTGAATAATTCATGACATTCATTTTCTCCATATTTCCCGTGGTAGGTGGATTCAATCTCGAATCCTATTATTATATATTGAAGGACTAGTTTCAAATTGGTTAAATTTATTGAATTTAGTTTTGAAATTGGTGTGAAAATCATGGTAGAAATTTTATTTAGAGATGGTTTTGGATTTGTAGATTTTTCAAAATTGGTTGTACATAGTGATTTGTTTTCTTGATTTTAAATTTTTTATTTTAAAATATGGATTTTTTTGGATTTATGATAATGGGTTTTTAAAAGGATTTAAATAAATAATGGTTTTATTAAAATGGATTTTAATGGGTTATTTTAAATGGTTTTTCCATAAATGGGTTTGTGTGAGTTCATGATTTCAACATGACCCTGAATAAGGGTCATGTACCATTGGAGTATAAAGGGACGTAGACCTGGATATGAGGAATATGTCATTGGGACACAAGGAGATTTTCCTCTTAGTGAAGAATTTATGAATGGATGAGAAACCATGCATGAGTATGGAACTATCAGTGAAGCATGCATTTGTGGGTGTGTGGGTGAATCATGGAATGGGTATTCCAAAAAGGAATGTGAAATGGTTTAATGCATTGTTTGTTTTCTTCCATTAGAAATTGCTTTAGTATAGAAAACTATTTTGGTTTTTAATTTCCTTGAATCTGATATAAATTTTTTAAAAGTGTTTTATATAATTTTTTTTATTTAAACAAGATAACATGTTCTATCATAGTGTCATGAATAGGGAATTCATTTGGGGAAAACCTACTGAGTTTCATTAATCACCCATGCTTTGGCATGTTGGTGATTTTATAGACATTATCTATCAAGATACATGTAAAGTTAAATAATCACACTTCTTTAGTGGTTCTTTATAATAATTTGGCATGGAATTTGAGTTGGATCTTGGAGAATGTTGGGAATTGCTATGTTGGTGTCTTTGGAGTCTCTGGGTTTTTGTGGGTTTCTCTTCCATTGTGAGATTTGATGTTAATAGTCTTCCATTGAGGTACTCTGATTATAGTTGGGTTTGATATTCATTTGTTATAATTTTAGTTGTATATAGTGTTATCATGCATCATTTAGTCGTTATTATGTTATGATTTTTTTGGTTGGGTTGTTTTTTTCAAAGGGAAAATCATCCTCCATTTGTATTGAATCCCTTGGCATTTATTTCCAGCCTTTGGTGCCTT
Source organism: Viscum album (assembly GCA_963277665.1). NCBI lineage: Eukaryota > Viridiplantae > Streptophyta > Magnoliopsida > Santalales > Viscaceae > Viscum > Viscum album. The sequence continues at coordinate 1,594,862,901 of OY728155.1, read as the reverse complement.
GGGGATGTCTCTAAGTCCAAGTAGAAATTCTGCCTCAACTCAAGCTAATGAGGATGGGAAGGATGTTACATGAACCATATGCCTTCTTGGAAAAGTGAAATGGGGATACCCAAGGAGAAACACTAGGGAGAACAAAACCCTTTTCAACAGGTCATCCAACTAAATTTTGATCTCTTTAAACTCTGCTAATTCCATACAATAAAAAGTTATTGATATCTATTGTTTACATAGAACTGGGTAAATTATAAAATCTACCTCCCTCTATGGGGGAAGCATGTAGAAATATTCTGGGAAAATTTCAGGAAAACCCAGGACAATAATGGGAAGATCAACACCAAATGAAACGTCTTTAGGATTAAATACAACAACATACATCAAACTCTTGAGATCTGGGTGAGAAGGTCCTGTATTAATAGACCTCAAATCCCACTCCCTCTAACACATACATGATCTAAAATTGGATGAAATAAACAAGACACTTTGATGATAATAATCAACATCATCTCTGTAACCCCCCAAACATTTTATGGTATGTTTTTCTTCAATACATTATAGTAATAACCTATATTTCATAAACCACTGATTTTCTTTAAAACAACACTTGGTTATTTAGGATATAGTCATAGCATGTCTATTGAACTTAAATTTTCCACTTGTGTGTTTTGAATTTTGAAAATCCGACATACACGGTTGTGTTTAGGATGATATTTAGAGTCTGATAGAATTAACTTAATTTTCAGTGAATATTAACCTACCCTAATGAATAGTAACTTACCCTTATAAATAGTGATCTGACTCTTATTAATGGTATCCAGACCCACGAATGTATAAATAAATTTATGCACCTTTAAAATGAAGATGAATATTTTAAGTGTTTATATTTTTTGATTAAATAATGATTTTAATTAATTTTTTAATTAATCATATTTAGAAAAACATTTTTGAAAAATGGACTTCATTTTTGGATTCTACACATTGAAAAATGGTTAGGGTGAATTTTTGGTATTTTTCTGAAATACTTGAATTTTTGATAAATAGTGAAATACCATAATTTAAAAAATAAGCTAAATATACTAATTATAGAGTCATGTATGATTTTCTGATGATTTAGGCCCAATTTATTCGGATTAACATGATAAAATTACTATTCTTGGTCATGGAATACTCAATATTCCTTGTCTTGTGGAGAAATAATAAATTAATGAATATAATATGGAGAAATCCCCTCTCCCCTCCACTATATAAACCACCCCTCACCCCCTCTTCCTCCCCCACCACTCATGCTTAAATATTTGACTAAATTATTCTCAAATAGCTCCCTAACCTCCTCCCCCACGTCCAATACCTTCTTGTCTCAACAAAAGGCCAAAAAACAAAGGCCTTAAGGAGTTTCTCAAAGAGGAGTACTCAATAGGTGAACCTCTCTTTCTTTCTCTTTCAATTCCTTTTACAAGTTCCATTATTTTGTTATCTATTCTAACCACACCTCATCCAAATGACATGATAATTCCATTACTATACATGTACTATATTTTCATTATGATAATGGAATATTTCTTCATAACCTCTCTTTTTTTTCCTTTCCTTTTATACTATAAATGCAAACACCGTCTGAGATGTGTTAATTTATCACACTCAAGGAAGACGCGTATTCAATTTTTATTACAATATTCAAGATTGGTCATGAAACCTTTTAAATGGTTGAACCAGATCATAATATATGTATTTTATCTTGTTTAATGTTCTGGAATCCTTACACACTCATAATATGGAATAATAATACAAAACAAGTTCATTGTGCACAAAACCGCCAAGCCAAATCCAATCGTTTATCATTAAATCATCGAATGAGTCATCCTCATGGTATATAACCAGAATAATTATAAGATAATTTATATCTATTTAATGTCACTAATAATATATATTAACAATTCTGTATGTTTAACCACATTTCAAATGAACTTCCCTTCGTGAATACAAGTAAACAGATCATGAAAACCAAGGAAGAAAATGCTTCCAAAACAATAAAATTGAATCTATTAAACCCATAAAAGGCCATTAATGAACCTAATAATTTTATACCATATCAATTAAATTTTTAAAGGTTCTAGAAATATTAATTAATGAAGCTAAATTTGATTATTCACGTCGTTAAGAACAATCAAGAACACCTTCGAGCACAAGGTAAGGGATCCTCTCTCTCACTTTTATTCAAGAATTTCCCCTATGTTGTGTTCTTCTATTTTTAATTCCTAATGATGGCGTATGTTTTATAACCTCCCCTATAATTCCCATATGATATATAAATGATTGTATACCCCTTTACCTATTATTAATCCCTCATAAGAACACTCGTTACCATGCCAAAATGTTTGTAAGGGGTTTTCCAATCTCACTTTCATTTCTATGAGATTTCCATTGTTTGGCACTTATTTATTGTATGTGGTGTATGTTTACTTCCAATTTTTATATAATACAATGATTCTATTTATATTAATGATATTAAATGATTCATTTTATGGTTATTATGTTTTTATATGATTCAACTGATTACATTGTGGTAAGGAACTGTGTCTCAATTTCCATTTCATTGCGACTTACTTTGTATTGTGCACCTAATAATCCTTATGTGGTGTACCTAATCCCCATTTGATATCACCTTTTATTTGAAATAATATTTATATTTAATATCCATATTCTTGTATCATAGACATGTTTATTGTCTAAACTGTATACCATTTTACTTACAGTGTTTATTTGGAATGTTGTTTTAACTGTGGAAGTGTTGATGAATCTGTATCCTCTATTCTATATGGATAATGTAAAGGCATATTTATCTTGTATTGAATCTACGTATAAATAATTATTTGTACATTAAGTGATTGGTGGGTCTTGCTATATCCCCTCGATGCATCAATAGGTCTCGTGAGACAATCAGTTTGGCGACAAACCATTTGAGTTTGTTTCAAAAAATCAGACGGGTTTTTACCCACAGAACTAAACTGTTTTAACAGTATTTTGGTTTCATGTGCAAGATAAATTATGTAAAATTAATAATCATTATATTTATTCCTTATCAGTTCTTAATATCCATGAAGTTTTTACTATGAAAAAATCTATGGAAGCATTTTCATTCTCACTTTATAATGACGTGAGTTTTTTATTTATTCACCAAGCCATATTGACTATGCCATGTTGTTTATGATTCAATTATTATTGATTCATGATTATTATATTTCTAAACCTTATTGAATGTTTGAGCTCACCCCTTTTATTATTTTTTACCTCTAAAAGGTTATGAAGAGGAGATCACTTATTGAGTTTTTATGGAAGCAGTTTTTAGTTTTTGTTATGTGCTGTATTTTGTACCTTTATAATGTAATTTTAGTTCCATATATGTATCTAGTTTCTTCAAGACTACTAAAATGATCATTCCTTCATGATTTCATTCCTTCTAGGCATGAAAATGTGACAAGTAATGCACCGACTACAGTCTAGAGGGGCCAGGGCGTTATAGTTGGTATTAAAGGAAGTTTAGTAGAAAACTTGGAAACTAGATTAGAAATAGATTAGGGAACAATTCCTTAAGGTATTATTTGAGGAAAAAATACAATAAAGTCCTGGTATTTTGGTAAGGGATAGATTATGTGGAGATTTCAAGTAAATACATCCCTGTCTGGATACAAACAGGTAGAGGTGGATTTGGCACATATGTACCTAAGAGTGAAAACTCGGACAAAGAGTTTCGAGCTTAACCTGAGTTATCCTGGTACATGAAAATGGGCCTTGCTGTACTCTTGGTATTGACACTCCAAGGGGATAGTCTTATAATGATTCAAATTTTCTTTACAAGCCATTATGAAAGAGTTTAATGTAAATTTCTCCTCAGAGAAACATTGTTTATGAGATTACCTATGCATAGAATTTCAATCTATGTTAAGTGATTTTCTATTTTAGATTCATAAACTAATATAGTGCATGCCATTAATTAGAAATAGAGCCTAATGGAAGAAGGAGAATCAATACTATTTGAAAATATAGGGATTTACCCATTGGGAAAGTCAACACTATCAATGTCAGAGCAAATCAGATTATGACCATATTAGGACAACTTACTCAGGTCATGACAAATAACCATGCTACACCTATGTTGGCTCGTTTTATGTGGCAGAAGCCCCCATATTTTAGTAGGAGTACTAATCCGATGGTAGCTGAGTAGTAGATCACGTCCCTTGAAAATATATTCACGTCATTAAGATGCAATGAAAATGAGAAGGTAGTGCTGGCAGTATATTGTTTCAAGGGTGACACAGATCAATTGTGGTTTTTGATACAGAATACCAAGAAGGAAGAATAAATTAAAGATATGAAATTGAGGAATTTTAAGGAAATATCATTTGAAAAATATTTCCCTTGTGAGAAATGAATTGAAATGAAGAGGAAATTCCTTGGCTTAAGACAAAGGGAAGAAGACAGTGTTGCAGAGTATGAAACTACCTCCACAAGGCTAGCCAGGTATGCCATAGATTATGTACATGACTCGTAAGACAAGATCAATCATTTCTTTGAAGGTCTTAAGCCAAGTATTTGAAGGGAACTGAATTCTCAAACATTTTCATTATATGATGAAATTGTATCATGTTTAATAAAAACAGAGAAGGAATTTTCTAGATCAAATTTTTTCATGGGAAACAAATATTAGAAGTGGTACTCTGATAACCAAGGAAAAGGTGAAGCACCAAAGAATAACAAGGGAATGAAGCAATTATCATAATGAGAGATCTGTGGAATGAATCATCTTGATAAATGATTGAAATGCATGGGAGTCTTCTATAAGTGTGGAGAAAAGGGGCATCGATCTAATGAATACAATGGGAAGAAACAAGTCAATGATATTCAATGCTACAATTGTAGAGAGTTGGGACACTATGAAAATGAGTGTCCTAAGCACTAGGGAAAATTTCCTCCGAAAAGGCCACGAGATAATGGGAAAGCTTATGAAATTACAACCACGGAGGTTGAAGTTCCTAAGGATGTGGTGGAAGGTAATTTAATTGTTTCCTCAAACTTAACCAACACTTTATTTGATTCTGGATCATCACATTCGTTTATATCTTCCCAGTTTTCAATAAAATTAGACATGTCCAATTTGATTTAATAAAGGAGTTGTTAGTCAAAACTCCCAGGGGATGTATCATTGCAACAAAGTCATGTCGATTAGTCCCCCTCAAGACACACAAACATGCTTTAGTTTCTATCCTTATCGTCATACAAATGAATGGATTTGATATAATTCTCAGTATGAATTGGATGTAAAATTATGATGCGAAGATTTATTGCAAGAATAAGGTAGTTACAATATTTGAAAATGGTGTAGAATCTCTTATTTTTAGTGCAAAAACCTCACCATCTGATTCTTATCTAGATCCACCCAGAGTAGCTCTATTGAATTCAATTATTGGAGAGGAATAGAACCCAATGTCTATGGGGGAGGAAATAAAATTTCAAATTGAAGATGCACATATAGTGCAAGAGTACGTTGATGTATTTCTATATGATTTACTTAGAAATCCTCCAGAGTGGGAAGTTGAGTTCTCTATATATTTAATTCTTGGAGAAAGACCTATATCAAAGACTCCATATATAATGGACACTGTGGAATTAGTGGAGCTAAATAAACATCTAGAGGAATTGAGTGACAAAGGATTTATTCGATCAAGCGTTTCTCCATGGGGAGACCATATCCTCTTTTTCAAGAAGAAAGATGGATCCATGATTCTATTCATTGATTACAAGAAAATTAATGCTATTAAAATAAATAATAAGTATCATATTCCATGAATTGATGATTTATTTGACCAAATTCATTGATCATAATACTTTTCAAAGATTGAGCTTCGATCTGGATATCATCAGCTATGTGTGAGGAAGGAAGATATTCCAAAGACAACATTTTGAACTAGGTATGGTCATTACGAGTTTATAGTGATGCCTTTTGGACTGACTATTGCACCATCTGTTTTCATGGATTTAATGGATAGAGTTTTCAAGGAATATCTTGATAACTTTTTTGTTGTGTTTATCAATGATATCTTGGTATAATCCAAAAGTTATGAAGACAATGAGAATCACTTGAGGATGATTATGAAAAATACTAGAAGAAATGAATTATATGGGAAGTTTAGAAAGTGTGAATTCTGGATTCAATCAATTTTTTTTCTTGGCCATATTTTCTCTAAGGATGGAATATTATTTGATCCTGTGAAGACAAGGGCAATCCAAGAATGGCCCACACCAACAAACATAATCGTGGTACACAATTTTATTGGCTTAGTGGGATACTATTGACATTTCATTCATAATTTAGCCCGACTGGCTAACCCGTTAACCTACATCACATGTAAAGGGGTTAAGCTTGTATGGACGAAAGAATGTAAAAAATTGTTTGAAGAATTGAAAATAAGATTGGTCAATGCTCCAATTTTGACTCTTCTATATGGAAATGATGAATTAGTGATATACATTGATGCATCAAATAATGGACTGGGTTCCGTCCTTATGAAAAATGATAAAGTTATTGCTTATGCATCAAGGTAGTTGAATAATCATGAGAAAAATTACCCAACTCATGATCTTGAGTTAGTAGTAGTAATATTTTCTATGAAAATATGGAGACATTATCTCTACGGAGAAAGATGTGAGATATACATGGATCAAAAGAGTTTGAAATAAATTTTTACACAAAAAGAACTCAACATGAGGCAAAGGAGATTTCTTGATTTACTCAAAGATTATGATTGTTCAATACACTACCACCCTGGAAAGGCAAATAAGGTGGCAGATGTATTAAGCAGGAAAGATCATGGACTTATGACTCAAATGAGGATTGAGAGAGATCCTATATTCATGGATCTACTAAAGATGGATATGGGAATTGTTAAAGAAGGGGAAACATCTTTTCTATTTCAAATTATTGCTAAACCATCTTTACTAGAGAAGGTAAAAAGCTCTCAATATGATGATGAAAATCTGAACAAGAAAATTAATGCTGTGAAGGATGGGAGATTGGAAGGCTTAGTGTATGAAGAAGAAGTTCTGAAATTTGGTAAGAGGCTATGTGTTACATCAGTACTTTAGCTAAAAAGAGAACTATTAGATGATTATCATAGCTCAAATTTATCTATACACCTGGGTAGCACAAAGACGTATAGATATCTAAAGGAATATTTTTGGTGGGATAATATGAAGCGAGAGATTGCTGACTACTTGTCAAGATGCCTAGTTTGTCAACAAGTGAAGGAAAAGAGACAACATCCTAGAGGGGTGATGCAACCTATACCTATTCCTATGTGGAAGTGGGATGACAATACGATGGATTTTGTCACCAGATTACCGAGGACTCATAGAAGTAATGATGCAATATGGGTAATTATTGATCATCTCACAAAATGAGGATATTTCCTTGAAATAAGGGACGATTTACCACTTGAGTGTCTGTAAAGACATTATATTAATTAATTTTTAAGACTTCATGGTGTACCACTATCGATTGTGTTTGATCAAGACCCCCGATTTACATCAATATTCTAGAAATGTTCCAGAAGGCTTTGAATACTAAGCTTCATATGAGTACTGCTTATCACCCCCAAACCAAAAGGTAGTCTGAAAGGATTATTCAAGCACTGGAAGACATGTTGAGATCATTCTCTCTTGACTTTCAAGGTATCTGGGATTAATACTTTCCTTTGGAGGAATTTTCCTACAAAAATTGTTTCCATTCTAATATTCAAATGGCTCCATATGAAGCATTATATGGAAAGATATGTCAAATCCCAACTTGTTGGGACGAAGTTGGTGAGAGGAAAATTATATGCCCAAAACTTATTGAAGAGACAACAGAAAAGGTAAAGACAATTCAATCCCATATTAAAGAATCCCAAAGTAGGCATAATAGTTATGCTGATAACCGAAGAAAAGACTTGGAATTCCATGTGGGAGATCTTGTCTTTCTGAAAGTATCTCTATAGAAGGGTGTCTAAAGGTTTGGAAAGAAAGGGAAACTGAGCCCAAGGTACGTCATACCATTTGAAATTATAGAAAGAATCGGAGCCGTGGCTTACCATTTAGCAATGCCTCCAATTATCTCCAAAGTTCATGATGTGTTCCATGTGTCATTGTTAAAGAAATACATGCCAGACCCAATGCATGTACTCACCTAAAAAGAAATAGAACTGGAACCTGATATGTCATACTGTGAAGAGCCTATTAGGATCCTTGACACAAGGGAGAATGTATTGAGAAAGAAACATGGGAACTTGAGGATGTTATCAAGAAGAACCACCCACATATTTTTGGTGGGATTTATACATAAAAATTTTAGGATGAAATTTCCGAAGGAGGGAATAATGTAACACCCCAAAAATTTTATGGTATGTTTCTCTTAAATAAATTCTAGTCATAGCCTATATTTTATAAAGAACCGAGTTTCTTTGAAATAACACTTTTTTATTTAGGATATAGTCATAGCCTAGACATTGAACTTAAATTTTCCACTTGTGTGTTTTGAATTTTGAAAATCTGACATTCACAGTTGTGTTCATGATGATATTTAGAGTCTGGTAGAATTAACTTAATTTTCAATGAATTGTAACCTACCCTTTTGAATTATAACCTACCCTTATGAATAGTAACTTACCCTTATGAATATAAATATGAATCTTATGAATGTTATTCATACCAATGAATGTATAAATAAATTTAGGCACCTTAAAAATGAAGATGAATATTTTAAGTGTTTATATTTTTAGATTAAATAATGATTTTAATAAAATATTTAATTAATCATATTTAAAAAATTATTTTTGAAAAATGGACTTCATTTTTTGATTTTACACGTCAAAAAATGGTTAGGGATAATTTTTGGTATTTTTTTGAAATACTTGATTTTTTATGAATAGTGAAATATCATAATTTACAAAATAAGCTAAATACACTAATTATAGAGTCATGTATGATTTTATACTGACGTAAGCCCAATTTATTCTAATTCACATGATAAAATTACTATTATTGGTCATGGAATACTCTCTATTCCTTGTCTTGTGGAGAAATAATAAATTAATGAATGTAATATAAAGAAATCCCCTCTCCCCTCCACTATATAAACCACCCTCACCCCCTCTTCCCCCAAACCACTAAGCTTAAAAACATGCCTAAATTCTGATCAAATATCTCCCTAACCTCCTCCCCCACTTCCAAGACCTTCCGGTCTCACAAAAAGACTAAAATAAAAGGCCTTAAGAAGTTTCTCAAAGAGGAGTACTCAAGAGGTGAACCTCTCTTCCTTTCTCTTTAAATTCCTTCTACAGGTTCCATTATTTCGTTCTCCCTTCTCACCTCACCTCATAAAAATTCAATGATAATTCTAGTACCATAAATGTACCATATTTTCATTATGTTAATGTAATATTTCATCATAATCTCTCTTTTTTCCTTTCCTTTTATACTATAAATGCAAACACCGTCCGAGATGTGTTAATTTTTCACACTCAAGGAAGAAGAGTTTTCAATTTGAATTACAATATTCAAGGATCATCATGAAAACTTTTAAGTGGTTGAACCAGATCATAATATATGTATTTTATCTTGTTTAATGTTCTGGAATACTTACACACTCATAATATGAAATAATAATACAAAACAAGTTCAATGTGCACAAAACCACAAAGCCAAATCCAAGAGTTTATCATTAACTTGTCGAATGAGTCATCCTCATGGTATATAACCATAATCATTATAAGATAATTTGTATCTCTTTAATTTAACTAATGATATATATTAAAAAATTTGGATGTTTAACCACATTTCAAACAAACTTCCCTTCATGAATACAAGTAAACGGATCATGAAAACCAAGGAAGAAAATGCTTCCAAAACAATAAAATTGAATCTCTTAAACCCATAAAAAAGGCCATTAATGAACCTAATAAGGTTATACCATATCGATTAAATGTTTATGAGTTTCTGGAAATATTAATTAATGAAGATAAATTTTATTATTTAGGTCGTTAAGAATAATCAAGAACACCTTCGAGCACAAGGTAAGGGATCCTCTCTCACTTTTATTCAAGAATTTCCCCTATGTTGTGTTCTTCTATTTTTAATTCCTAATGATTGGATATGTTTTTTCACCTCCACCAAAATTCCCTTATGATATATAAATGATTTTATACCAATTTACCTCTCATTAATCCCTCATAAGAACACCCGTTACCATGCCGAAATGTTTGTAAGGGGTTTTCCCATATCACTTTCATTTCTGTAAGATTTCCATTGTTTGCCACTTATTTCTTGTATGTGGTGTATGTGTACTTAAATTTTTCATATAATATCATGATTATATTTATATTAATGTTATTAAATTATTCATTTGATGGTTATTATGTTTTTTTCATATGATTCAACCAATTACATTGTGGTAAGGAACTTTGTCTCAATTTTCATTTTCTTGTGACTTACTTTGTATTGTGCCCCTAATGATCCTTATGTGGTTTAACTAATTACCATTTGATATCACATTTTATTTGAAATTATATTTCTATTAAATATCCATATTCTTGTATCATGGATATGTTTATTGTCTAAACTGTATACCATTTTACATATGGTGTTTATTTGGAATGTTGTTTTAACTGTGGAAGTGTTGATGAATATGTATCCTATATTCTATAAGGATAATGTAAAGGAATATTTATCTTGTTTTGAATATATGTATAAGGAATTATTTGGACATTCAGTGAAGGGCGGGGCCTGTTATAGCCCCTCGACGCATCGATAGGTCTCAGGAGACAATTAGTTTGGCGACAAACTTTTCGAGTTTGTTTCCAAAAATCAGGCGGGTTTCTACCCACATAACTAAACAGTTTTAATGGTATTATGGTATCATGTGACAGATAAATGACATCCAATTAACAATCATTATCTTTATTCATTATTAGTTATCACTATCTATGATGTTTTCACTATGAAAAAATCTATGGATGCAGTTTCATTCTCTGTTTATTAATGGTGCGAGTTTTTCATTTATTCACCATGCCATATTGACTATGCTAATGTGTTTATGATTTAGTTATTATTGATTCATGATTATTCTATTTTTAACCCTTACCGAGCATTTGAGCTCACCCCTTTCATTTTTTTACCTATAATAGGTCATGAATAGGAGATCACTTATTGAGTTTCTATGGGAGCAGTTTTTAGTTTTTGTTATGTGCATTATTTTTTACCTTTCCACTGTAATTTGAGTTACATATATGTATCTAGTTTCTTCAAGACTAATAAAATAATCATTCCTTCAGGATTTCATTCTTTCTAGGCATTCTAATGTGACAAGTAATGCACTAGCTCCAGTCTAGAGAGGTCGAGGCGTTACAATATCAATGAGAAACAACCCAATCCATCCCGATGAAAATTTCAAACAAATCCCAACCAAGAATAAGAAAATCCTAGAATAGATCCATATTAGTGATAAATAATGCATAATAAGGAGAAAAAACCCATAATTTTTCCTATTTCCAAACGTTTTTGTGAACTCCATAACAAATGAAATGAGTTCCATTGGAATGTTAATCATATCTACAAAACGACCAGATATAAATGAGTGGAAATCACCAGTATCAAATATATAAATTACTACCGAGGATGTAATAAAGATGGTACCCCTAACTACTATTGAACCCACATCTATATCCATTAGAAACTCATCTACTTTGTGAAGGTGATTTACTTTTTAGGCATGTTTCTAGATCCCCATAGTCTTTGAATCATCGGATTTCACCACAGTAGCCTTTAGAGCCGATGATACTTGACCATAACAAGGAGTATAAATAGCCTAACAAAAACACTATAGATTTCCATAACACCGACAAATTTTACACATATTTTTTGGTGAAGTTCAATAACTTCATGTGTGTCTGACCTTGCCACACTGATAGAAATTCAGAGGCACACTACTTGCTATAACCAGAGGTGATGTGGAAGCCTACTATTGAGAACCACCTCCACCACTCCTACGGTGATCCTTCCACTTCATATTTTTCTCTGGAACACCACTGAAGCTATCAATAGGTATAATATAAGTGGAATAATATCTGACCTTTCATTCCATACCCATCTATACCATTATTTCCCTATCCACTATCTCCACATAGGTCAAAAGCTTCAGTATAAATACCCGCGATCTGATATTTGGTCACAATCCCTACAAGTAATTCTCAGCTTTTAATTGGTCACTATTCAGTACCTATGGTGAAAAAAACCATATCAACAATATTATTAGTGTATGTTGACACCACATGCTCTCCCTATTATAAATAGTGGGACTCTAGAGACTTCTCTATCATCATCAAATCTGGAAAAAATGGATGGAATAATAGAGTCTTGAAAAACTTCTAGTCCAAACTCTCATTTTTATCATTCGGTAGCATCAAATCCCACCAATGATTTCCAAGAACCTCAGGTATGAAGGCTATACACTTTAAATTTATATTCTCAAGTTTCTCTATAAATTTGATGATCTAATCAATATTGTCAATCCATTCCCTGACCTCTTGAGGTTCATTCATACCTTTAATTGATGGTGGCTTCTCATGAAAGAAATATTGTGATTGATCCCTTTCTCCTATAAATCCTAGATATACCTAAACAACTACATTTTGAAATTTTGGTACATTATGGTTAATAACAAAAACTACTAGCATGATTTCCTCGATCAAATTCTGATCCATCAGAGGATTCCCATGAGGAGCATCGACTTCACTCTCCAGAAGAACACACAGAACACGTCTTGAAGGAAAACTGATGTACACCAAAATTGAAGAAACAATTATAAAATAGAATAATATTAGTTCAAATATATTACCCATAATAAAAAATGGATATCAAATACAAGAACTCAAAATAGAAGAGAAACATCCTAACATCCCATGGTAACTTGAATCTTATAACGACAATAGCTGGACATGCACTCACTACAACAGACCTTTCAAGTACCAACAATCCTATCTCCAGTCTAATAGAAATACCTTAACAAGTACTATTGAGTAAATACCACCACTAATACCAAACTATAACGAACTGACCCAAATACCCTATCTAACTGGTACCCGACCTGACTCATCACATTCCTGAAGGAAATTATCAATCCCCAGGGGCTGACAACTAGCACCTGGGCATCAAACAAAACCTGAAGCAACAACATGAAAAATATATAGACAAAAAACTAAGGAATATATATTCCATAATTGAAAACAGACCTCAAAAACCAAAAAAATAATAGTAGACCAATATCTAAATATAATTTCAACCAAAAAGAACTAACAAAATAAGAAAAACCAAATACTCTATTTGATAGCATGGGCTAACATGCACTATCTCACAGTCCAACTATCTAGACTTAGTTGACCAAAACCTCACCACCTCATTATGGTGCCTTGCCTTTCCCTGCCTCAAAAGACATGAAATGGTCTATGCACCACTTAAGAAATGCATAGGGTGTGAGATAACAAGATCAGTCGGATCCCACCCATATTTTCCATAATAAGTCTCTATATGAACAATTAAAGTATTCTCATTTCAAGTAAAACATGTCATGATAAGTAGTAAATTGGTTTTTATTAAAATCATGGTAACCATTTTCCTTTTTCCAACAATTCCAAAACAAAGGTAGGTATATCAATTTTGAAGAAAAATCACGAATATCAAAAACCAAAGAAGTTTAAATCCAAATCATAGGTGAATCACACAAAGGAACTCAACATGTTAGGATACAAGACTAATCATACCACAAAAAATGAATTGTGAAAAACAAGTTCTTAGAAAACAAGCATTAGTAGTAGAGAAACACCCCTTGAGTGAACCTCCCAATGATGTCAAACATATGCCTAAAAAATGGGCCTAGGGAGCTTAGAAAATCTCTATGAGAAAATCCCCCAAAGGTAACATGGATGATATCCTTAAGCTAATCCTTCTACCTACGTACCCTAGGATTCCCATGCACTACATTTCATAAATCATTTCAATGCTTTAAAAATACCCCATTTTCTATTTTACCAACAAATAGAGGAAACCATTTATAAAAAATCCATTTATACATAGAAAAAACTCATGAAAATTTATTTATAAATAAATCTATAAAAATATTAGTAATATAATTCATATAAAAAAGGCTACATATGAAACCACGTTCCTCGAAACTCAGGGTCACACATTCCCATGAAGGATCCACCAACAATAATAATTAAAAAATGAAAACGAAGTCCCTATAACCAATCTACACATCTTATAATCGATTAAATTAAAAAAAAGGGTTATTGGAGAAGAGGAAACCACATACTACAAGATTACACACTTTACATCCCACAAAAAACAAATGAAATGGACCCCAGAAAAATATTGCACCACAGATCTAGAATAGAAATGAAAGGAATCACCATTATGGATCAAAAAATCTTATAATTCAACAACAAAACACTACAACAATCAAATAAATGAAGAAGAATAAAGGCCTACTCACCCAGTGAGATAAAACCCAAATACTTTGGTGATCTGAAATCAAACAAATCAACCCTGATCGAATGGAGACTTCCAAAATCACCAAGGATGTATTCATGGTCAAGAGAAAAAAGATCTTTGGGAGAATGAAATGAAATATCTTTCATATGACACACTAAAAATACCTTCTCAGGAACTTACACAGTGTTTAATCTATTTAAACATTGCGTAATCCATGATGATCACATAAAATGGGAAATCCATCGGATTTTTAATTAAAACTAACCTTTAATTATTATATGTTGTGTAACCATTTTCACACTATGTACACATTTCATGACCTGTGTCTGGTGAAAAATTACACATTGTGTAACCTCTTTACACATCATGTAACCACCCAGCACATAACAAAAAACTCCAGAACCAACACAGGTGTCCTCTAAACTCGGGGAGAACCCCACAAAATCCATTAAAACATTTATACCCATATTTAATTTATTCAATCAAACATCCATCCCCAAACCTTAATTAAATTTTCCTAAAAAATTATCTCTATACTTCGGAGTCCCAATATGCACCCAATTAAATAGGAACAAGAAAAGAGAAATAATTTTTCTAAAAGCAGGTAATTGGATGTTACACTAACTTTCCAAGAGGTATATTAAATAAGTGGTAAGTTAGTATGAAGTAAATTTTTTAATTATATCTGATCAGGGTCCAAGGTTTAACTCAAAGTTCTAGAGAGGTATTTAGAAATCATTAAATAAAGAGTTGATATGTAACACAACCTATCATCCTTAGAAAGATGGTAATTCTGAGGGGACATTTAAAATTATAGAAGATATTCTAAAATCTTGTTCAATGGATTGCAATGGCGGTTAGGATTAATACCTTTCCATGGTAGTATTATCATATATTTTTTTTTCAATTCTATCATTCATATGGAACCATATGAGGATATGTTTGGGAATAGGTGCAGAACTCCTAAAAGTTGGTATGATGCTAGAGATTGTAAGCTGCTGAAACCAAATCATACTCAAGAGATTTTAAATAATATTTAAACCATTCTGTAGAACATTGAAACTATAAAAATCCAATAGAAAATCTATGATGATAATTTCTAATGAAATTTGGGGTTCGGATTTATAGGAAAGGTATTCTATTGAATATATCCTTAGAATAAGGTTATGATATTTGGAAAGAAGGGAAATTTGAGCCACAGGTACATTAGACATTTACAATCCCAGATCATGTGGGAGTGGTTTCTTATCATCTTGTACTTCCACCTAACTTCTCTCAAGTGCATCATGTGTTCCATGTATCAATTTTAAGAAAGTACATAACTATCTATTTACATGTATTAAAATAATATGTTATATATATATATATTGATCATTACCTTCCTTATAAGGATAAAATGGTAGAAATCATGGATCATTGAGGTAAAGCATTATGAAACATGACCACTCACCTAGTTAAGGTTCTCTGGAGGAATCCTATGTTTGAAGAAGCAAAGTGGGAACTCGATGATGTACTGAGATATAGGTATCCTAATTTTTTAATCAAATTAATGTAATTTATAGGGTATAATTCTCTTAAGGGGGTAAAATGTAACACCCCATGATTTTAGTATATATTTCCATTTATAATAAATTCAACATGTTGGATAGCTTGTAATTCTAACAACATTGAACTAAAGTGAATAATAATTTATATAATACAAAATGGAACAAAACATAATATATTTAAACAAAGAATAATTTTATAAATAAATTAATCTTTTTGAATGAAAATATTTTAATTCACAAATGAAATATAATTTATTTTAATGAAATTTTTTTTATGATTTTGAGTTTTTATTAAATTTACTAATTTATATAAATTATATGAATAAAATTTATTAATTAAATTAATGGAATTATTATTAAAATAAATTTGTAAATTAGAATAAATAATTAAGTAATTATAAGAACTAATACTTTAATTATTCATGTCTAGACAAAAAGTTTTTTCTTAAAAACATTATTTTTATAATTTATTATATATGTTTTATTTAAAAGCTAAATTTATAAATTTTAGAATTTTAATTTTATAAAATTAACCTCGTTTATATTTATCATATAAAAAGAATCTTAGGGTGTTTTTAGTATTTTTCTTAAATGATTTATTTTTAGGTGAATAATAAAAAATACAATTTTTATAAATACCATAAATTTTATGGAACCATCATGATATAAAAAAGACTTAAAAATTTATAAAACATTTTTATTGACCAAATATGTATTTATGGATTAAAATAAATATTTTAAAAAATTATTTTGAATTTTGAAACCCATGCATGAATTTTTAGAATGTAAGTTATATTTTAATCTATTAAAAAACTATTTGGGTCCTTTTTTAATAAATAATTAACAATGGTCCATTTTTTTCATTATTTTAAATTCATAAAAAAATTATTTTCTTAATTAGAAACCT
Organism: Viscum album; assembly: GCA_963277665.1. Classification (NCBI taxonomy): domain Eukaryota; kingdom Viridiplantae; phylum Streptophyta; class Magnoliopsida; order Santalales; family Viscaceae; genus Viscum; species Viscum album. The sequence continues at coordinate 1,594,845,876 of OY728155.1, read as the reverse complement.
ATAAATTTTATGGTAATCAATAATATACATGATTTTGTTGTAAATTCATTTTATGCTTTAAAAGGCATTTCTCTAAAAATTCTATTTTTTTTATGTTATGTGTACTTATTTTAAAATTCATTTTTACCACATCTATAAATTGAATATTATAAATTAGTTTTCATATTTGGAATCATAATATTCCAATTAGTTATAAAAATAAGTTACCATAGTAAAATTTAGTCATTACTATAATAGTTAAAATGGTTCACAAAGTGTTAAACTAGGGGATAAGGCCACATATGTCCCAAAAAATTTATATAATTGATTTTATGAGTTTATTATTTACTATAATATCTTATATTTCAAATTTTTCTATTTTGGTTCCACTTTACTTTGATAACGGCATTTATTTTATTTATATTTAATAATATTTACAAAAGTATCACTCCTCTCACTTATAAAAGGAACCCTACCCTACCCACCTTAAACAAAATAAATAATTTTAATTTATCTTCAATTACTACCCATTTTATTTCTATCATAATACTCTATAAATTTTGGCAACCTCTAGTCCCAAGAAGAAGTCCTAAACAACTCATTTACAAGAAGTCCTTTATAAGGATATTCGAGCTCTCAACGTAAGTGATATCTTCTTCTTGATTTTTCTTCTACATCTTCATCATAAAAATCCTCTTAACTCTGATCTATAAATTTTATAACTTGTTTTTCTAACCATTAATATTATATAAAAGTGATATTATTATTCTAAAATGACATGTTCTTACATATTTAGTCGTTATAACACGCTCGTGTTTGGGTTAGTTTTACCACCTACATGAATTATGTTATAATTTTCATGACATGAATGATTAAGGAATATTATATACTAGTAATATTATGTAAAATTAATTAATTTAAATTGTTTTAATGATTCTGATACATTTATAATCATATTTTTATTCACTAATAAAATATTTTTTATGGAATTAAAATTTCTAAAAATGAAAATTTTAAGCTTTCTAGGAAAATCATCACCATAAGTTCCATTAAATGACCATGGAAATATATAAATATATGTCATGACCCATCCACCATGGACCATTCTATGACTACCCCCAGCCTTCCTTCCAAAGGCCTGGGGCTGACGACTAGCACCGTGTTGGAATATCCCAAAAAAAAATGGAAGGCATTGCCTTTAAACCTGTACACACACACAAAGATCAAACTAGAGAAAGTAAATGAAAAGTAATCCACAACTGTCACTAACACAACTACTAAGAGTATAGTGCAAACTAAAAGTACAAAGGGTCAAGAATACAATCCCAAAACCACTAAGGAAAGTTAAACTACCATAGTCCATCCACTCGAGACCCTACCTAAAGGGAAGGTGAAGGGTAGATGCATGTATCCATAGAAGTATGCCCGTCCGTCCCATCTCACTGAGCACCACCTGGTCCCATACCACCAAGGTCTTAGTCGAAGCATCAATCACCTGCACGAGACATGACACATACGGGTGAAGCCCATGCAGATTTGAGTAACACAATACTCAGTAGGGACCCTAAAAAAAATGGAATACCACAAATAAAGTCCACAAATCAAGACCACAAAAAAAGATAGCCAACAAATAAAGACCATAAATAAAATACATCTCACATTAGGTATAACTCAAAGTATAGAAAGTAAGATTATCAGTCATAAAATTGAATTATATTGTATTGCTGAGGGACTCATCCCTGATGAGTCATTGAAGTTCAATCGGCTACTGGGCCACTGATTTCTGCTCAACTACTGGACCACTGATGTCTGCTCGGCTACTAGACCACTAAAGTCTGCTCAACTACTGGACCACTAAGGCCCGCTCAGCTATTGAACTACTAAGGTCCACTTGGATACTGGACCACCGAGGTCTGCTCAGCTACTAGACAACCAAGGCCTGCTCTGCTACTGGGCCACTGAGGTCCCTCTCATAATATCCTTCATGTCATAGTCTATCATAGGATTTACACTCTCTAGTGAACTTGATTCTGGGAGAATCTACTACTCCAGCCATCGGTCGTATATTGACTTCCATGAAAACTCACTTAGAGTATACCCAAAGAACTCTATTGTCATAAGGGTCCCAATTACAAAGATGGCGTGTCAATAAGAATCTTGGTCTAAAAGATATTGACATTTTAGTAAACCGGGTCCGGTTGCATTTGGCTATGGTCCGACTTAGTTGGACTGAACTAAACCAACATGGTCTGGGGTCCCGCATGACCTGCCCCGATTCGACCGACCCGACCCGAGTTGATCTGGGCTGACCCGGTCCGGCCTAGCTCAGTGGTCAGGCCCATTGGGCCTTACTGGACCCGACCAAGTTCAGCCGCGGGTCCATCCTATTGGGTCACCCAGTGACCCGGTATGCATTCTCCGGCCCAGTTCGACTTAGTCGAACCGATTTCATTATAGTTAGGCCACACAACGACACAGTTTCCTATCCAACCCTATCTGGATGGGGGACCAGTTCTCCTCCAGCCTGGGAAGCCCAACGACCCGGTTCACTTCATCGGCTCAGCCCGCATTGGTGAGCTAGCTTGGGTCCAGCCCGGACGCCACGCTAGCGTCCGGTTCGCGTAGCCATGAGGTCGGTTGAGGTTGGCTGCCACCCCTCCGTGTGCGGTCCAACGTGGACCGCGTGTCAGCACACAACGCGGCCCATCCCGAGGGTCACTTGAACCGACGTAGTGCCTAACCTACACCGCCCGCTTGCACCACCATGATCCTTATTGGCTGCGGCCTCCACTTCCTCCCACCCACAGTTTCTGCCATGGGCCACTAGAATCACTCCAGTGATATGTTTTCTGATCCGTATACACTTTTAGGTTTCTTGGGGCGCCACTCTCACTGTCGCTTACTTCTCACCATTTATCCATTTCTTCAGGGGTCTGTCCTTATTTGAAATCCCCCTGGAAAAGATCCGATGCAACCTCATGGATTTGTTAGAAAAGAACAAGTAGAGAGAGGGGATCACAGAGAACACCCAATGAACAAACCATCCTTTGTTCGTGTCGGCCCAGAATTATTCTTGTCAGCAGGATCATGAAGATTAATTCAAATCACCAAGATTTAATTCCCGATATCAAACCCGCAATAATATTTCTCAATCCATCTAGAATAATTCATTTGTGGATCAACTAGTTAGTGAGTTGATCTTTGTTCTTCAATTAGAAGGGAAGAACAGGGGAAAAAAATTACTCAGATTTAATCCTCTTCCTAGGAAAAAAATAGATTGGTCGAGGATGATCATCCATCATCATCTGTCGATCTTTGGTCCCGAATATTCTCTCCAAGGGTGTTGTCCCCGCTTTTGGATTCACCAACGTTCATTGTTGGAGAGTTTTCCTTCATCATTCATTAGGGGAATTCTAGGGTTGTTTGTCAAACCTGAATCCATGTTTAATTAAAAAAGTAAGATGTGTTTCACATTGCAGTGTCACCACACTGATTCATTAAGGAGGTTCATTAATGGATTCAGTGTCACCTCATCACTTTACCACAACATTTACGAGTCACTCTGTAAAGATGAAAAGAAAATAATAAAATAACTTTTTTAAAGTTATTTTATTATTATTCTCAAAGTCCTAAAAACTATCTTTTTTGGTCAACCCATGTTAGTCAATTTTCAGACCTTCCTAGGAAAGTCTCGATGCTCTAAGTTCAACAATTCTATCATATTTTTGATCTGGACACTACTTTAAAAGTTAGAAAACCCACTCGCATGATTATTTAATGAACTTTAATAATAGTTTGAAAATACATTATGGCCACTACAGGCCTCAGAATCACATTCTGACTTAGAGATTGGTCTCTAAATAATCTCATTCAATTTTAAAAAAAATTACATGGAATTTTGGGGTATTAAATTATCCCCACCTTTAGGGTTTTACGTCCTCGTAATCCAAAAAAAGGGCTAAACAAACAAATGGGGGTACTAAGCTTGGATATGAGCCTCCCGCTCCCAAGTTATCTCTTGGAGGTTCCCGTGCTGCCACCAAACGTGCACTAGATGAATCAACCATCCAAAAAGGACCCACTCTTATCAATCCTCAATATCTACTTGGAACTCCACAAACACCACCCCATTGTCAATCTCCAGATCAAATTGGTTGATGACATGAGATGGGTCATGCACATATCTCCTCAGCTGGGATATGTGGAAGAAATCGTGCACCCTCTCTAACTGTGATGGTAGAACCAAGCAGTACGCCACCTCGACCACTCTACACAGTATCAAGAAAGTTCTGATGAACCTCATAGATAACATTCCACCCTGAACAAATATCTATATCCCTCATTGAGGAGATAACCATAATAATATGTGGCACCCCTCCTTGAACTCCAATGGTATCTATTGGTTATCAACATAGGACTTATGTAGAATCTATGCAGTCTTCATCCACTCTTGGATGATCTACACCTTCCTAGTGGTAGCCTGTACCATCACTAGACCCATGAGTGTTGACTCCCCCGGGTCGGTCTAGAATAAAAGTGACCTTCATGGTCATTCATATAGTGAATTGAACAGTGACATACCAATGGTGGAGTGGTAGATGTTGTTGTACGCAAACTGCACCAGTTGTAGGTGGTCCCCCCAACTACGACCAAAATCAAGAACGCAAGAAAAAAGCATGTCCTCCATGTTCTGTATGGTCCGCTCCATTTGACCATATGTCTATGGGTGAAAGGCTGTGCTCAAGCATAGTTGAGTCCCAAATTCCTCTTTCAATCCCTTATATAACCAGGATGTAAAGCATGCATCACGATCTAAGAATATCGTAGATGATACTCCCAGGAGTCGAACTATCTCCTGCACGTAAAGGCGTCCTAATCTCTCTACTGAACCCTGCTCTAGAATGGGTAGGAAGTGGGCCGAATTGGTGAGTTGGTCTACGATCACCCAGATGGAAATGTTCCCCCCGAACGTACGTGGTAATACAATCACGAAGTACATTTATATCCTATACAACTTCCACTCTGGTACCTAAGGGGGTTGGGTCAAACTTTTTGGAACCTGGTGCTCAACCTTCACTTTCTAACAAGTGAGGCATCTTGAGACAAACTCTTCTGCTGCATTCTTTATCCTCGACCACCAATACTTACATTGGAGGTCCTGGTACATCTTCGACACTCCTGGATTTACCGCAAAATGGGATGTATTTAATTGCATCAACACCTCCACTCACAACTCCATTGGTATTACGGTGCATCCTCTGAAAAGGATGACATGCTCCCCACCTTTAGAATATCCATCAGGGGCATACCTTTAGGACATCTAGGCACGTTTAGTCTCACAGCTAGCATTTTTGAGTTATGACTCCCCAAATCACTATAAAATTAGGGGGGAAACTATCATCGACTAAATAAATTATGTCTTCCCTCTATCCATGATGTATATATGAAGCGAGTCCAACTAATCTGAGGCCTTGTTCAATAGTTGTTAACTTGATCTTTTATTGAGAGCATCTACCACCATGTTCCCCTTCCCGAAATTATAGAATATCTCGAAGTTATTGTCCTAGAGGAACTCTGATTATCCCCTAAAAGAGGATAATATTAATTTATTATAATATAATATTCATTTTCATTATTAATCATAGACACCATTATTAGTGCATTTTACACTTTGAACATTATTTCACATTATGATTGTAATTCTTTCTTATAATGAACTATTACATGGTACCTTCTTAAGCTTCTCATAAAACACATAATGGTATTGATTTTATGTTTATATTTTATTTTCATGTCTCCCATGATATAAGGAACAATTCATTCTTTTGGAGTACTTGGAGATTCAATTTGGAGGACCACCAAAGTGGGCTTTGAACCAACCACATTCTAGGCGAAGTGATTTGGACAGAAGCTAAATAAAAGTACTGTATAGGACAGAATTGAACCCCACTAATTCTGAAAATTTAAATGAAGATAGAGGATATTATTGGGAACATTTAATTTAACAGTGTCCCAAGATAATTCGGAATTTTTAATGGTGTTTCAGGTGGCACAAGCTGATGATGAAATTCTGGGACAGATTCTGAGGCCCAGAAAAACATCCCACCATTTAAATCATATCTCCTGAACCGAATATTATTTTGGGATGAAATTTTACATACGTTTTCAGGACATCCGGGGACACATTTTATCCTTCTGTTTCCCACTCAGATTCGTTCATCTAGAAGGTCCTTTTGGCGCATCTTTTCAGTGGATGCAAGCTGGATTCCATTTTAGGGGAAGAGTGGAAAAGTCTCATCCCTATTAATTTTCCACCCACATTTCCCCACCACAATTAATTAAAGGCACATGCGATGATGGGGGATCGTCCAGAGGCTTGACAAATTTCTATTTAAGGCAGTAGTGGTGGAGGATTTGGAGTATCTTGGAGCTTTGTTTTCATTGTAATGTTATTATGCCAATTTGTCTTTGTAATGTTCTTCCTTCTCATGTAAGTTGTTCAAATCACCTTAGTTTTCAATAAAAGTTTTTATTCTTCTCTTATTATGTTCTTATTAATATTTCCTTGATACCGTTGCCTCAAGTTGTGAACTTATTCACACCAACCCTTGTGATATTGTTCACACAATGGTGGAGTGATTGTGATTTTGTTGTTTTTTTACTTCTTCAATTCCACCCTCGTAAGTCTACTTCCCACTTCCATTGAAAACTTTTCATCAATGGAGGGATAGATATTTTATGGGTTGATCTAAGGGAGTAGCAAGGGGATGGATTGAATGTTATCTCTCACTCTCTAAATGTTATTAATTTATTTTATTTGAGTTTCTTTCATTCAATGATTTTTATTCTTCCTCTTCCTTATTGAATTTATGCGCCCAAATTTTATGTGATAATTAGATATTTTACCTTGGAGTGCTCATGAAAATGATCCTACAAGTGTACAAGTGATTAGAATGTGTTGTGAATGTGTTTAATTAGTAAGTGATGCAGTTATTTTGAATTCATTGCATGAATCCTTCTCGAGTTAATTAAATTAAAATCGTAAAAAAAGGAATTCATCCAATCCACCCAAGAAATAACCTACAATCAACTCATTTTCTCATAATTTGAATTCACATAGAAATATTAGTGCTATTTTAAAACTATATAAAATCAACCCAAGCTGGCCACTTCATAGCCAAAAATACATCTCTTTTTATTATGTGTCTAAGGATTTTCTTAGGTCTCTGAGGATTCAATAACCCAAGCTACACTACAAGCGACCGCTTAACCCTTAGAACTTGTTTAAATTTGGGAGAAACCAAACTCTATCCAATGTTTCTATCTCAAATTCATATCCTTCTGAGAAAAGATATACTTGAGAATCTTATGGTCAGTGTAGATGATAAATCATTTTCCCATAAGGGAGTGTCTCTACATATTCAGTGCGAAGACTACCACTTCCAACTCAAGGTCATCAGTCGAATAGTTCTGCTCATGCAATCTCAATTTTCCTGAGCCATATTCAATCATTTATTTACCCTGCATTAGGACACAACTGAGCCTAGTTCCTGATGTATCATCAAACACCACGTAGTCGGTGCCCTCATTTAGAATCACCAAGATAAGATCACTCGTCAATCTTAGCCTCAGCTGTTGAAAGCTCTGATGGTATATTTTTGTCCACACAAAGGGGTTTACCTTCTTCGTCATTTACATCATGGGTGCTGACACTCTGGAGATGTTAGGTAAAAACCTCTGATAGTACCCAACCAACTCAAGGAAACTTTGCACCTCAGTAATCCTCTTGTGTGGCTCCCAAGAAAGAACAACCTTGATCTTCATTGGATCCACTACAACTCCATCCTATGAGAAAAAATGTCCTAGGAAGTGGATGTTTCATATACGTAACTCACACTTTGATAGATTTCCATAAATCTGGTGATCTTAGAGTTTGTCCAGAACCATCCTCAAGTGTATCGCGTGCTCCTCCTCAGATGCTGAATACACTAAGATGTCATCAATGAAGACCACTACAAACCGGTATAAGCACGACTAGAAGATCATGTTCATGAGTCCTATGAACACTTCTGGGGTGTTTTTCATGCCAAACGACATCACTAAGTACTTGTAGTGGCTGTAGCGACATCTGCAAGCCATATTTGAGATGTACTAATCTCATACTCGAAGATGGTGATAACATGATCAGAGCTCTTTCTTTGAGAACCATATCGCTCTCTTCAACTGATCGAAGAGGTCATCAATACTTAGCGGAGGATAGTTATTCTTCACGATCACCTGGTTCAGGCATCATAAGTCAATTCATAACCTCAATATTTTATCTCCCTTCTTGGAAGACATCATTGGGGATGCCCATGGTGAAACTCTGGTCCTTACAACCCCTTCCTCTACAAGTCCCCCAACTATACCCTTAACTTCCAAAGCTCTGTGGGATCCTTATAATATGATTGTGTAGATATCAGTGTGCTACCAAGGTATATATCAACACAGAAGTCTACCTCTCTGCGAGAATGTAGTCCTAGAACATCCTCTAGAAAGACATCCTCTTACTCATCCACCACTACATGAAACTATGGACTCGTCGCATCCACTGCACTCAGGGTCATGTTATCTAACCGATGAGTGATCAGATGAACCCTCCTATGTGCGAGTCCATCTCGCACAACTCCCTTTTCCTTCTCACCAACAAAGTAAAACTTGTTTCTATCTCCACAGACACACCACACTATGCGTCTAAAATAGTCAATATGACCATGAATTGCTGATAGCCCGTCCATACACTAGTGCAGAAAACATTTTTTACGTCGGTTATTTTTCATTATTTACGTCGGTTTTTAGGCGACGTTAATACGGACGACGTTATAAATAACGTTTTTTACGTCGGTTATTTAAAACCCGACATAACATCCCTAACATCACGGTGTTTATCACGTCGGTTCATTAATAACCGACGTGCTAAATATGCGCGGGGGGGGGGGGGGGGGGGTTTATCACGTCGGTTATTTTCTAAACCGACGTGATAAAACGCCTGGGATATCGTTTATCACGTCGGTTATGACATAACCGACGTGATTAACCCTTCCCCGAGCCTATTATCACGTCGGTTTCTTAAATAACCGACGTGATAAAAAGGCCTGGGAAACGTTTTAGCACGTCGGTTATCCAATAACCGACGTGGTAAATCTATTCCCAGGCCTTTTAGCACGTCGGTTATATTAAGAGCCGACGTGCTAAAAGGCCCGGGAACGGTTTATCACGTCGGTTCTCGAAAAAACCGACGTGATAAACCCCTACCGATTTATTTACCACGTCGGTTATAAAATAACCGATGTGAAAGCGATATATATTTTTTAAAATAATTGCACTGCTCTCACCAAAAAGCAACCAGAAACCAAACAAAAATAACCATGCCAGCCCTCCCCCAAGCCCCAACTGAACCCCACCCTCATCTATACCCACCTAACAACCTGGCCAGCCCTCCCCCACCACATTGGAGCCCCACCACAACCCTTGGACCCCCCCACCCCTTGGACAGCTCCCCCACCCTCATTTACACCCCCACGACCCCTAGTACAGCCTCAAACACCCATTGGACACCCCTCCCATATCCCTTGGACACCCCCACCCCTTGGACACCCCCACCCCTTGGACATCCCCCCACCCTCATTTACACCCCCAAGACCCCTAGTACAACCTCAAACACCCATTGGACACCCCCCACACCTTGACAGCCCTCCCAGACCCCTTGGACACCCCCCCAACCCCTGGACACCCCCCCGAGCCCTTGGACAGCCCCAAACACCCCTTGGACACCCCTCCCATATCCCTTGGACACCCCCACCCCTTGGACACCCCCCCACCCCTTGGACAGCCCCCCACCCTCATTTACACCCAACCGGCCCCTTGGACAGAACTCCCAGACACCTTGGACACCACTCCCATATCCCTTGGACACCCCCCACCCCTTGGACACCCCCACCCCTTCGACAGCCCCCACCCTCATTTACACCCCCCGAACACTAGGACAGCCCCAAACACCCCTTGGACACCCCCACCCTCATTTACACCCCCCCCGACCCCTAGGACAGCCCCAAACACACCATGGACACCCCTCCCATATCCCTTGGACACCCCCCACCCCTTGGACACCCCCCACCCCTTGGACAGCCCCCCCACCCCCATTTACACCCAACCGACCCCTTGGATAGAACTCCCAGACACCTTGGACACCACTCCCATATCCCTTGGACACCCCCACCCCTTGGACACCCCCCACCCCTTCGACAGCCCCCCACCCTCATTTACACCCCCGAACACTAGAACAACCCCAAACACCCCTTGGACACCCCTCACATATCCCTTGGACACCCCCACCCCTTGGACACCCCCCACCCCTTGGACAGCCCCCCCCACCCCCTGGACACCCCCCCGACCCCTTGGAAACCCCCCCTACCCCTTGGAAACCCCCCATCCCCTTGGACAGCCCCAAACACCCCTTGGACACCCCTCCCATATCCCTTGGACACCCCCACCCCTTGGACACCCCCCACCCTCATTTACACCCCCCGACCCCTAGGACAGCCCCAAACACACCTTGGACACCCCTCCCATATCCCTTGGACACCCCCCAAACACCCACCCACCCCCTTGGAACCTCTCCCCCCATACAAAAATCCAGACCAGAAAAACCATCAACAGTAGACCAAAACAAGAAGTAGAGAAAAATTAAACATTAACTTATATAACATTCAAAACTTACACTATCAACTTCAAAAAAAACTAAATCCAACCTAAACGACTACGAAATACACAATTACATTGACAATATTCAAAATTACATTTTACATTACAAACAACTAAAAGTCAATCAAACCTGTAAAATAATTTGACCACTCCACTTGTAAGTGTTTGATATCTTCAGCAGTAAAGGGTTGAGGGTCATCAAAAAGCTACAAAGGAAAAGGATAGTAGTCAACGTGTATAATGAATAAATCAAATTGAAATATTATGAGAAAGAGGAAATCTTACCAGGTCAAAACTCAGAACTGTCCCAGTTGTTATTATTTCATACATAAATCTTAACATGTAATATCCGCATTCGATGATGCCTTGTTGCTCATGACATTTTTGTTTGAATGAGTGTAAATTCAATATATTATTTTTATGTAATAAATCAAAATGTACAAATTATAAATGGATATTTACCTTCGCATGTACATATTTGATCTTGAAATTCCTTTTCTTTGCGCTTTTTCGAAAGTGGACCCATGCCCTGTTAGAAAATAATACGAATGGGGTAAATTTAAAATTCATTATAATATATAAAACTATTGTAAAATTGAAACTTACGTTTCTAATATATTCTTAAAACTTTCTCGCACATCATCATGGAGAGAGCATATCCAATAAAGTGTTTTCTCCCTAGGGAAAAAAACCCCTAACATCCAATGATCCCTGATAAAAGGAAATTTAACGTTAGTGGTTTTTTATGTTAAAAGATAATTAACTCTTTGAGAGGGATGTGTTTCATACCTATCACAAAAAGGCATCATCCAACACTGTGTGATTAAATTCTTTTCAAATCTATCAGCAATATAAAGCATTCTTTGTTCCTCATCCAATGCACATGCTTCAGGGGAAATCAATTGTGGGTCCACGAATCCATATACATCTGTCAGCTCATTCCTCTCACAAATTTTATACAGATACCTAATACAAAGCAGACATAAGTATACATTTTTAATAAATATAACGCAAGGAAAAGGTGTTAAGACTTACATGATAAAAATTTTCACCACGTTGATGCCCAACTTATCTCCAGTGACAAACTCCATGATATCAGTTTTCATAATCCCCACACTTAGTTCACGTCCACAGACATGAGCTTCCATTGTAAAGTCATAATGATCCGCCAACAAATTTGAATATCTTGACAATTTGTCAAGACTGCTAGTATCTGCATCTGATGTCATAGCTATCTGTCTTTGTTGTTGTCTATACAGTATTTCTTTACCTTTGAAGTATTCCTGTAAAAATAAATTGAAAAATATATTAGTTTTCAAATGATAAAACATTAATAAAAATATAAAATAAAAGATATAACATCCATACCTCTATGGTAATGAGTCGAAGAAGTCTGGATGGCCAAAGTAAAAAATGGCCGATACTATGTCCAACTGTCGTCACCTCATCTGTAGGTAATGGTATCCGAGCTGATATATCTATAATATCCTGTACAGTGACCCTCTGATTCTCTACCTCTAACTGTTGATGATGAACTGTATCTCCTATACAATATACCATCCCATATGAAACTATATGATGTTTAGGATCATCAACATACAACTCACAATAAGTAGGTAGCTGCGGCGGAGGAGGAGGATCAAAAATGGGGTCTGCAGGCTGAGATGGGGGAGTGGGAGCTACTGGGAGAGGTGGAGTGGGAGCTGCACCCTGAAATTGTCTTTCCAAGTCTGCAAACATAAACTGCACCGATGCTCTAATCTTGTCCTCCATTGTCGCATTAATATTATGGACTTCAGCCTCCAAGGATTCTATTTTTTTTATAAACTCCCTCAACGTTAGAAGTTGAGGAACGTGGCAACACTTTTCTTACCGATACACCTGCCGGATATCCTCTTACACGGCCAGGATGTTCGGGCTTTCCCAATGCCACAGATAAAATATCTTCCCTCCCAGATGGTGTAAATGTCCCCTTTGAACTCTGCTCCTCAAGAGAGTCCTGTAATAATTAATTGAACATTTCTATAATGATTGGAAATATATGACGAAAATAGTAAACTTAAATAAATAAAATAGATATCTTACAATCCTCTCAACTACGAGTCTCGATTCTTCCGAAAGATATTGTCCTTTTTTGCCCTTCCGAGCTCTTTTCCATTTCTCATGTCTAGATGGAGGGGATGGAGGGGCCACCTCTCCAGATCTTGAAGACTCAGCTCTTAGTTGTTGAAATTTTTCTGCCATCATTTGTTCTTCCAATAATGCATACCCTCCCCGAGATAAACTATGAGGGTATACATTTTTAGATTGGATCTCTTGATGAGATTTCCTTGTTTGCTGTAAATTAAGAATAAGTAATCATTAACAAAACAATAATAAGATAATTTATATAATAAAGCTTATAAAAGTTTACATTGCCCTTACCAAAAATGATTCTTTTCTTCTACTTTCAAAAAATTGTCTCCATGTGTCTTCATCTATAAAAGGATATATACGACATGGATTCTCACGATTCCTATGACCATAAATGAAATCAGATGAGAGGGTTGATTTGAAATCCCTCCATCTCCTAGCAGCCAACGATAAGCATTTCTTCATGACTCCCCCAGTGTCAGGAATATCAAATGTCATCTGATAAAAAAGAGGTTAAAAATATTATATATACTAGAAACATTTAAAGAACAATCAAACAATAGCAAAAGATCTTACCAAAATGGTCTCCCACAGCTGAGAAATTATCGCCTTATCCACACTTCTCCAATCATCATAGAGAATGCTTACTTTGCTCTTAGCCTGAGTTGCTACAAAACCCTTAAAATCTTTAGCATTTGGACCTCTAGGAAGATCATCATCATCAAACTCCACGACTATCCTTTCCTCCTTCGTACGGGCAAGTGATAATTTTGGTAAACGTGTGCACCCACGCTTACCAACCTTTGAACTCTTTTTCCTAATAGGAGCATGTGAATGTTCCTCCCCAGATGTATGACCAATATGCTCATCTCCAGAATCATGTGGCTGATCAACTGATTGATCTGTCATTTTCCTTCAAATCAAAAAAACAGACATTAGTTCACAAATATACAAATTCAAATATTGTAGTACTACTTAATCAGAAAATAGAAAAGTGTACTAAATTACATAATAGTAAACATTGGTAATATGGTAAGCATGTTAAACAATGATAAACATGGTAAACACAGGCAAAAGGTTTCCAAGGAGTTGGCCCAAGAAAGCTGAAAAGTGGACTCACTGAGTCCACCGGTCAGCCGGTGTGCGCTCACCGGCCAGCCGGAGGACCCAGGCAGTCGACTTGCCCACTGCCTGGTGCCACCGGCCGGCCGCTGGCTCACCACCGGCCGGCCGGTGGACCAGACAGAGAGCCTTCCTCTCTCTCTGGACCACCGGCCGGCCGCTGGATCACCACCGGCCGGCCAGTGGACCAGACAGAGCCTTCCTCTGTCTGGACCACCGGCCGGCCACTGGATCACCACCGGCCGGCCGGTGGACCAGACAGAGAGCCTTCCTCTCTGTCTGGACCACCGGCCGGCCGCTGGCTCATCACCGGCCGGCCGGTGGACCAGACAGAGAGCCTTCCTCTCTGTCTGGACCACCGGCCGGCCGCTGGCTCATCACCGGCCGGCCGGTGGACCAGACAGAGAGCCTTCCTCTCTGTCTGGCCCACCGGCCAACCGGTGATCCACCACCGGCCAGCCGGTGCGCCCAGGACTTCTCCTCTTTACGGTTTTTATTGTTTTATCGTTTTGGTTTGATACATGTTTTAATAAGTAAAAAATTTACAATATCTAACATTATATGAAAAAACTAAATGTAAACAAGAAATAAACATGTGTTACCTGTAATTTTAGGAATGTACAGTTGGATTGTTTTCCCAAATTCCTTCGTCGTGATCGTTCCTTATGGCACAAACCATGTCTTCAACATACTCATCATTATGTTCTGTTAATCTTTCCATGGAAGTAGGTATCTCACATAAATCAGCATCTTCATCAAATTCATCCTCACCAACATATTGTTTTTTCCCTTGTAAAACAACAGCCCACTGCATATCTGATTGATCTACTACATAGAAAATTTGTTTGGCATGTGTTGCCATTATAAAAGAATCAGCTGTGTCTTCCAATCTATTCAGATTAACAAGTGTCATTCCAAATTCATCGTGTCTGACACTGTTGTTACCGATAAACCATTTACAGTTAAAAACAGGAACTTTAATTTTAAAGTAATCAGCCTCCCATATGTCTTCAATCTCTCCATAATATGCACTTGATGCCTAAATTGGGTTTCTGTCCTTAGCACTCGAAAAATGCATTGCTTCTGCAAACACCAATACACCACTATTCTGAACTGCACTTCTGTTGTCCTGAGCTTTCGTATGAAATGTATAGCAATTAATGTCATAAGCGGACCATGTTATCACATTTAAAGATGGACCACCCACTATCCATTTTAATGTCTCTGATACATCTGATCTACCAAGCAAGGTCTTTTTAAACCATGGCAAAAAATTTTTGTTGTGCTCATTCAAAATCCACATTTCTTTCTTCTTTGGATGACATTGTTTCAACTCATTAATATACAATGTGATATACGGTTGAACATCAGCTATGTTATTCAAGATGTATGATTCTAACTTCTTCATATGTTCAGCTGACAGTGATTTGACTTTCAATCCATGAATCCCCTTTCCCTCATTATTAACCCGTTCATGGAGAGATGGAGGTAAACCTATGTGTTGCGCCATAGCCAAGTAGCTCGTACAAAACTCTGCTACCTCCTCAGAAATATACTTTTCAATAATGGAGGCTTCAGGTCGATATGGATTTTTAACATATCCCTTTAATATTTTCATATACCTTTCAAAAGGATACATCCAACGAAGATATACAGGTCCACAAAGCTTTATTTCTCGAACCAGATGAATCATTAAATGCACCATCATATCAAAAAAAGTTGGAGGAAAATACATTTCCAAATGACAAAGTATAAAAATTGCATCCTTTTCCAAAATGTTCAAAGCATTCACATCAATTGCCTTGTTACAAATTGAATTGAAAAAATAACACAACCTCATTATAGTCTTTCTGACACGGATGGGCAGTATTCCACGCAGTGCAACTGGTAGAATTTGTTGCATCATGACGTGACAATCATGTGATTTCATACCTATCAACTTCAAGTCTTTCAATGAGACAAAATTTTTTACATTTGAAGAATAACCTTGAGGCACTTTGATATCATGAAGACACTGACAGAAACTACTTTTCTCCCTCTTCGATAATGTATGACAAGCCGGGGGAAGAAATGTTCGTCTTCCTTTAGGAGTGGGAGCTAACTCCAAACGTATTCCCATTGATAGTAGGTCTAACCTTGCATTCAACCCATCTTTTGTCTTTCCTTTAATATCTAGCAATGTTCCGATCAAAGAATCACAAATATTCTTCTCCACGTGCATGACATCAATATTATGTTTGACTTCATGATACCTCCAATATGGTAGCTCAAAAAATATTGACCTTTTCTTCCAAATATGTCTATCATTACCAGATTTATGTGTCTTTCCCAATGTCACATCAAGGTTTTTCACTCTCTCAAAATACAAATCTGGGGATAAAGGTTTTGGAGCAGTATCAAATTCTTGTGAGCCATTGAATTCCTTTTTTAGTCTTCTATAAGGGTGATCCATAGGCAAAAACTTTCGATGACCCATGTACACTGTTTTCCTCCCATGATGAAATTAACAATATGACGTATGTTGTTCGCAAATTGGACATGATTTATGCCC
Organism: Viscum album; assembly: GCA_963277665.1. Taxonomy (NCBI): domain Eukaryota; kingdom Viridiplantae; phylum Streptophyta; class Magnoliopsida; order Santalales; family Viscaceae; genus Viscum; species Viscum album. The sequence continues at coordinate 1,594,829,348 of OY728155.1, read as the reverse complement.
TTTAACACTGTATCCAGACAAATTTCCATATGCTGGGAAGTCATTTATAGTGAATAGAAGCACTGCATGCAGTTGAAAATATTCCATTTTATAAGAATCATACACCCTAATACCATCAGCCCATAACAGTTTCAAATCATCAATCAACGGTGACAAGTATACATCAATATCATTGCCGGGTTGCTTTGGACCAGAGATCATGATACTCAACATGACATATTTGCGCTTCATACAAACTTCAGGAGATAGGTTGTAAATTACCAATAAAACAGGCCATGAACTATGTGTGCTACTGAGGGTTCGGTATGGATTCATTCCATCTGTGCACAAGCCTAGTCTCAGATTTCTAATTTCATTTCCAAATGTAGGGTACTGGACATAAATTTTCTTCCATTGTGGACAATCAGCTGGATGACGTATTTTTCCATCACATACCCGCTCATCAGCATGCCATCTTAACCTTTTTGCATCATGTGAATTAGAAAATAAACGTTTGAAACGAGGAATTATAGAAAGATACCAAAATACCTTTGAAGGGAGCTTTGTAATCTCTACATCAGCTTGTGATTTTTCTTTCACCTTATACCGTGATGTCCCACATTTAGGACACTCTTTCAGAAATTCATATTCCTTCCTATATATAATGCAGTCATTCAGACAGGCATGTATTTTCCTGTATCCCAATCCCATCGGGCATAATATTTTTTTGGCCTTATAATGTGAATCTGGAAGATCGTTATCTTTTGGAAGAATGTCTTTCATCAATTGTAGCAGCTCTGTAAAACTTCTGTCACTCCATCCATGTTTCGCCTTCAGGTTAATCAATCTTAACACCGCCGACAAAACCGTAAAATCTGTACAACCAGGATATAATGGTTTTTCGGCATCACCATATAGACGTGCAACTGTCGGTTCTATCTCAATTTGTTCTGCTACAATATCGCGAATCATTTCTTCAATTCCATCGGAGTTACCATCTTACGGTTCATTATCATCAGTGACATTCTGTCCAGTTTCACCATGCCAAATCCAAGGGTTGTAACTCGGATTGAAACCATGACAAATCAGATGATCTTTTATCTCTCTACTTTTCAACTTCTTCATATTCAGACATTTCAGGCATGGACAAAAAAAATGTCACTACTTGGAACATTTCGTTTAGCAAATTCCAAAAAGGCATCAACACCTTCCTCATATTCATTGCTCATTCGATGTGCCGTAATCCAACTTCGACTCATTATTACCTATAACAAATAGCAAAAATATATATATTTTTTAGATAAGACAAATATATGTTTATATGAAAAAAATCATAATTTGAATGTAAACAATTTTGAAATATAAAACAAATCGATGTGTAAACCCCCCTGGACACCCCCCAACCCTCTGGACAGCCCCCCCACCCCTCCTAAACACCACCCCCACCCCCTACCCCCCCTGGACACCCCCCAACACCCACCCACACCCTTGGACAGCCCCCCACACCCACCCACCCCCTTGTAAACCCCCTGGACACCCCCCGACCCCTCTGGACAGCCCCCCACCCCTCCTGGACACCACCCCCACCCCCTACCCCCTTGGACACCCCCCTGGACATCCCCCAACCCTCTGGGCAGCCCCCCCACCCACCCGGACAACCCCAAATACCCTCTGGAGAGGCCGCCACCCACTTGGACAGCCCCCCGCACCCATCCACCCCCTTGGACACCCCCCTGGACACCCCACCGACCCCTCTGGACAGGCCGCCACCCCCTTGGACAGCCCCCCACACCCACCCATCCCCTTGGACACCACCCTGGACATCCCCCGACCCCTCTGGACAGCCCCCGACCCCTCTAGAAAGCACCCCCACCCCTCCTGGACACAACCCCCCACCCCCGACCTGCTTGGACACCCCCCTTGACACCCCCCAACCCTCTGGACAGCCCCCACCCCTCCTAAACACCACCCCAACCCCCTACCCCCTTGGAAACCCCCCTGGACACCCCCCAACACCCACCCACACCCTTGGACAGCCCCCCACACCCACCCACCCCCTTGTAAACCCCCCTGGACACCCCCCGACCCCTCTGGACAGCCCCCCGCCCCTCCTGGACACCACCCCCCACCCCCTACCCCCTTGGACACCCCCTGGACATCCCCCAACCCTCTGGACAGCCCCCCACCCACCCAGACAACCCCAAATACCCTCTGGAGAGGCCGCCACCCACTTGGACAGCCCCCCGCACCCATCCACCCCCTTGGACACCCCCCTGGACACCCCACCGACCCCTCTGGACAGGCCGCCACCCCCTTGGACAGCCCCCCACACCCACCCATCCCCCTGGACACCACACTGGACACCCCCCGACCCCTCTGGACAGCCCCCGACCCCTCTAGAAAGCACCCCCACCCCTCCTGGACACAACCCCCACCCCCGACCTGCTTGGACACCCCCCTGGACACCCCCAACCCTCTGGACAGCCCCCCACCCCTCCTAAACAACACCCCCCACCCCCTACCCCCTTGGACACCCCCCCTGGACACCCCCAACACCCACCCACACCCTTGGACAGCCCCCCACACCCACCCACCCCCTTGTAAACCCCCCTGGACACCCCCCGACCCCTCTGGACAGCCCCCCGCACCTCCCAGACACCACCCCCCACCCCCTACCCCCTTGGACACCCCCCTGGACATCCCCCAACCCTCTGGACAGCCCCCCCACCCACCCGGACAACCCCAAATACCCTCTGGAGAGGCCGCCACCCACTTGGACAGCCCCCCCGCACCCATCCAACCCCTTGGACACCCCCCTAGACACCCCACCGACCCCTCTGGACAGGCCGCCACCCCCTTGGACAGCCCCCCACACCCACCCATCCCCTTGGACACCACCCTGGACACCCCCCGACCCCTCTGGACAGCCCCCGACCCCTCTAGAAAGCACCCCCACCCCTCCTGGACACAACCCCCCACCCCCCGACCTGCTTGGACACACCCCTGGACACCCCCCAACCCTCTGGACAGCCCCCCACCCACCCGGACAACCCCAAATACCCTCTGGAGAGGCCGCCACCCACTTGGACAGCCCCCCGCACCCATCCACCCCCTTGGACACCCCCCTGGACACCCCACCGACCCCTCTGGATAGGCCGCCACCCCCTTGGACAGCCCCCCACACCCACCCATCCACTTGGACACCACCCTGGACACCCCCGACCCCTCTGGACAGCCCCCGACCCCTCTAGAAAGCACCCCCACCCCTCCTGGACACAACCCCCCACCCCCGACCTGCTTGGACACCCCCCTGGACACCCCCAACCCTCTGGACAGCCCCCCACCCCTCCTAAACACCACCCCCACCCCCTACCCCCTTGGACACCCCCCTGGACACCCCCAACACCCACCCACACCATTGGACAGCCCCCCACACCCACCCACCCCCTTGTAAACCCCCCTAGATAGCCCCCGACCCCTCTGGACAGCCCCCGCCCCTCCCGGACACCACCCCCCACCCCCTACCCCCTTGGACACCCCCCTGGACATCCCCCAACCCTCTGGACAGCCCCCCCACCCACCCGGACAACCCCAAATACCCTCTGGAGAGGCCGCCACCCACTTGGACAGCCCCCCGCACCCATCCAACCCCTTGGACACCCCCCTGGACACCCCACCGACCCCTCTGGACAGGCCTCCACCCCCTTGGACAGCGCCCCACACCCACCCATCCCCTTGGACACCACCCTGGACACCCCCCGACCCCTCTGGACAGCCCCCAACCCCTCTAGAAAGCACCCCCACCCCTCCTGGACACAACCCCCCACCCCCGACCTGCTTGGACACCCCCTGGACACCCCCCAACCCTCTGGACAGCCCCCACCCCTCCTAAACACCACCCCCACCCCCTACCCCCTTGGACAACCCCCTGGACACCCCCCAACACCCACCCACACCCTTGGACAGCCCCCCACACCCACCCACCCCCTTGTAAACCCCCCTGGACACCCCCCGACCCCTCTGGACAGCCCCCCACCCCTCCTGGACACCACCCCCCACACCCTACCCCCTTGGACACCCCCCTGGACACCCCCCAAATGGCATACCCCAACCCTCTCGGGGATTTATAGAAAACGAAGAAAAATTAGTGAAATCATAAAATTAGTCAATATTGCAATCCGAACTAATAGATCTAGGGATGATAAATAAGATTATGGTGCCAAAACGAGTTAAAATGGTTCGCAATCGAAGAATCTTAGCTAGTTTCAACAAAAAAATCACAACATATATATATATACTATCCGCGAAAAAAAAAACGAATGAGTGGGAGGATTACCTGAGTGCTGCGAGTTTAGATGATTGATCCGAGGAGATTAAATATGAGAAACGATGATCGCAAAACGAATCTAAACCAACGAAATGGACGAGCCGATTCAGGTTTACGCGCGAGAGAGACGAGTCGCGACTGTCGAAGGTAAACTCGCGAATGACAATCCACGGGTCTGGGTAAATTTTTAAATGAGTTATCACGTCGGTTATTCAATAACCAACGTAAAAACCTTCCTCCGATTCTTTTTTTACGTCGGTTATTTTATAACCGATGTTATACAGGGCTCAAAATCCGCGTTTTTTTACGTCGGTTATTCCATAACCGACGTCAAAAACATCTGGGGATTCTTTTATTACGTCGGTTATATAATAACCGACATAAAAAGGCCTTCAAAAACCGCGTTTTTTACATCGGTTATTAAATAACCGACGTAACAAACACCCCCCGTTTCTGTTTTTTACGGCGGTTAATGTATAACCGACGTAAAAAACGAAGCCGCGTGATTAATAACGTCGGTTATAAAAATAACCGACGTTAAAGGTGTACTGAACACAGGTTTTGACGTCGGTTATTAAATAACCGACGTAAACAACCTCGTTTTACATATTATGACGTCGGATTTATATAAACGACGTAAAAAATGGTGACGTAAAAAACGTTTTCTGCACTAGTGATACCCAGAATGACTTCATAAGTCATCAACGCCGATATTAAGAGATCCCAAATGAAGCTCTAACCATAAAGAGTAGGCTCACACTATCATCACCAATGTGTGATCGTCGAATCCCCTCCCATAGAAGTCTTTAATTGTAAGGATTGATACAACGACTCGATTTAAATCTTATGGATCTGACCAAGGTCCACAAAAAGGAAAGAGTGACTGTAACCTGTGTCTATAAGAACTAAAACTAAAGTGGAGAAGACAAAGATCATACCTCGTATCATCTATAGGATGTCGGGACTATAGGCCTTGATTTCCTAAAGCTGAGCCTATCCCTTTCCACCTTCTCTTGAAGCCCGTGGTGGACCACCTGGGGGTGGTGGTGGTATTACCTCATACATATTACCACCTCCTACCCCTCTTTCTACTCCTCTTCCATGTCCACCGCCCAACGGACTGCCCTGTTCCTATCTCTATCGCTGCCTAGGCGCTCCTTTGACTGTCTATTGGTCCTCTGTGTGGTGATTCGGGCAATCTGGATCCATGTTCCCCTTCCCACCACATGCAGAGCATTCTATGTTTCTCTGATGACTCCATCTGCTCCAGGAGCCTCGTACCACCAACTCTGAGTCTTGGGGTCATCCTCTAAATTTTATGGCCTATTTGGGCCTTTTCATCATCTGTCAGCTACCCACCATGGATGAATAAACTACTTGTCGCCCAATGGTAGTTCCCACCACTAGTTCCTGCTCTGTGAGGATGCTCTCAACTAGTAGAGGTTACTCCAGCACCCCATCCCACATAGGGATGCTGGGGAAATCATTGATTCCATGATCTCCCGTCGAAGGCCCTTCTCAAAGGTCTGGGCCCTATGAAAGGGTCCCGTACCATATCTGTAGAGTAACAGGAGAAGTTTTTGAACCTTGCAGAGTACTTAGCCACTATCAGGCTGCCCTATTGTAGGTGAAACAGTTCTTGTATTCACATAGAGCACAAAGTCATGGGGAAGAACTCCTCCTTTAAAATTTTCTCAAACTCAGACTAGGTGAGGGTCACCTCCTCATGCGTCTGGATCGTGAAACTAAACCATCTCCCCACCGAGCCCTACAGAAGGTTTGTGACTAGAATATACATCTAGTCAAGTGGAATCCTCACTAAGGAGAAGACTCACATCACCGCCTCCATCCAATACTCAACGAAATGAGGATTTTTCTCTCCCCTGAACCTGGGAGGTCTCTCTATCTAGAACTCATGTAAGGTACTGAGCCTACGTGCATCCTATACCTATAGCGCCAGAAGTAAATACTGACCAAAGAGTGGTGGTAAATCTAGGACACTGCTTGAAGGTTCCATCTTAGGAAAAAGTCAATGTATTAAATCCTCATTACCATATGGACTATCCTATTGGTCATACACTGAAATCCTAGCTTGCTGTCTATGTAGAGGCATTCTGAAAGAGGTCCAGATGAATCACGATTAATATATTATACCTGGTGAGATAACTCTGACTCAGAAAGATCATGATAAAACATTCAAAGAAGCATGTAACTAGTGTTTTCATGTACCAAGTCGAAAATAAGAATTTAGGGTCCTAGTGTATGAATATATCAGCCACCACACCAACACCGCACTCCCTAGCCTAAAAGCCAAACTCAAAACACATAAAACTATTTATCCATAAAAATTTATAGGATCTTAGTTCTTTTGGTGGATCCGACCTCCCTTTTATACCCCTTTTTCATGGCCCATCCTCTAGGGACCATGTCATGACTACCCCAAGCCCTCTTTCCAAAGGCCAGGGTCTAGAGACTAGCATCAAGTAGAAATATCCCAAAAAAATATAAGGCATTGCCTTTAAACCTGTACACATGGAAAAAGCTCAAACTATGGAAAGTAAACACAAACTAAACCAAAAATATCACTAAGACACATATTGAGAGTACAATACAAACTGAAAGTACAAAGGGGCCAGAATAAAAGACCAAAACCACAAAGGAATGTACAAATGCCCCAGTCTATCCGCTCGAGAACCTACCTAAATAGTCGGTGAAGGGTAGCTACCTGTAGTCATAGTAGTATGCCCATCCATCCCGTCTCATTGAGCACCACCCAGTCCTAGACCACAAAGGTCTCTGTTGAAGCGTCAATCACCTGCACGAGACATGACATATATGGGTGAAGCCCGTGCAGGGGTGAGTAACACAATACTCAGTAGGGACCCCAAAACATAAAGTAAAGTCCACAAAGTAAGGCCATAAAGAAAGAAAACAAAGAAAAGATAGCTCAAAAAGGAAGACCAGAAAGCAAAGACATCTAACACTAGGTATAAATCAATGTATAGAAAGTGATATTATTATTTGTAAAGCTGAATCATCTTGTATTGCTGAGGGACTCATCCCTGATGAGTCACCGAGGTTTGCTCGACTACTGGACCACTAAGGTCTACTCAGCTACTGTACCATAGATTTCTGCTCTGCTACTAGACCACTGAGGTCTACTCACATGCTGGACCACTGAATTCCTCTAGGGTACTGGACCACTGAGGTCCACTCGACTACTAGACCACTAAGGTCCACTCGTCTACTGGACCGCTGAGGTCCGCTCAGCTACTGGACCACTGAGGTCTGCTCGAATACTGGACTGCTAAGTTCCACTAGGCTACTATACCATTGAGTTCCGCTTGACTATAGGATCACCGAGGCATGCTCTGCTACTAGTCCAGTAAGGTCTCTCTCGTTATATCCTTCGTGTCACAGCCAGCTGTTGGATTCCCACTCTATAGTGCATTTTATTTCAGAAGAATCTACTCTTCAAGCCATCCATCGTATGTCTACTGCCATGAAAAATAAATTAGAGTACTCCTAAAGGACCGCCTTGTCGCAAGGGTCCCAATTCCATAGATGACACATCAATCAGAATCCTGGTCTGAAAGATATTACTGTTTTACTAAATAGGGTCCGGTTGCATCCAAGTCCAGTCTGACTTGGTTCGACTAACCCGAACCAAACCTACCCGGTGACCCACATGACCCACCTCGATTCGACTGACCCGACCAGAACCGATTGGGTCTGGACCTTCCCGGTACAGCCTGACCCAATGGCGAGGCCCATTGGGTCTTGTGGGACCCGTCCTGTTTCGTCCACGTGTCCAGCCTGTAGGGTCGCACAGTGACCCGATCCGCATTCTTCGGCCCGGTACGACTTAGTTGGACCAGTTTCTTTCTACCTGGGCCACACAACAGCCTGATTTCCTATCTGTTCTGGCCCGCATGGCGGGCCCGTTATCCTCCAGCCCAGGCCACCCAGCAGCCCGATTCACTTCATCGGATCGACCCACATCGATGAGCCAACTTGGGTCCATCTCATATGCTGTGTTGGCCTCCGGTTCCCACTACCACGTGGCTAGCTGAGGTCGGACGCCTCCCCTCCACACGCAGTCCTGTGTGGACCATGTGCCAGCACACGCTGCTGGATGATCAAACCGACAAGGCTCCCGACCGACATCACACCCTACACCGTCGTGGCTTCCGCTGCCTCAGAGCACCGCCTCCCACCCACAGCTGCTACTGTAGTCCATCGCCGACATCGACTCTCTGATCTTCTCTTTCATGGGCTACTAGACTTGCTCCGCTGGTCTGTTTTCTAATCCTTCTGTGCTTTCGATTTTCTTGGGGCTTCACTTTCATTACCGCGTACTCCTCAACATTTTTCCAGTACTCTGGGGGTCCAAACTCATTTGGAATCCCCCCATAAAATAATCAACACAACCTCACGGGCTAGTCAGTGAGGAATAAGAAGAGAGATAGGGGATCACAGGTAACACCCAATGAACAAACTAGCCCTTGTTCGTATCATCCCGGAATTGTTCTTGTCAGAAGGATCATGAAGCATAATTCAAATCACCAAAATTTAATTACTGATATCAAACCCATAATAATATTTCCCAATCCTACAATAATAATTCATCGTTGGATTAACTAGTTAGTGATTTAATCCGAGTTCTTCAATTAGAAGGGAAGAACAAGGGAAAACAATCACTCAGATTTAAACACCTACCTGAGAAAAAAAAATATTGGTCAAAGATAATAATCTGTAATCATCTGTTGATATCTAGTCCCAAATCCACTCTCCAAAGGTGTTTTTTCCTCTTTCTGATTCTCCAATGTTCATCATTGGAGAAGTTTCCTTCATCGCTCGTTTGAGGGATTCTAGGGTTGTTTTCCAACCATGAATCCATTTTTAATTAATAAAGGAAGACACACTGCACAATGCAACATCATAACACTGATTCATTAATGAGGTTCATTAATGGATTCAGTGTCTCCTCATCACTGATGAGTCACTTCATAATGATAACGAGAAAATAATAAAATAACTTTTTTTAAGTTATTTTATTTTTCTTCTCAAAGTCCCAAAAACTATATTTTCGATCGACCCACGCCAGTCGATGTTAGGAACTTCCTACGAAAATACTGACACTATGAGTTCAACAGTGCCCTCATATTTTTGATTCAGGCACCGGTTTAAAATTTATAAAAACCCGCTCGCATGATTATTTAATTAAATTTAAAAATAGTTCGAAAATACATTCTGACCACTCTAGGCCTCAGAATCACGTGCTGTCTCAGAGCTTGGTCTCAGAATATAATCACATTTAATTTTAAAAAAATTTAAGTTGAATTCTAGGGTATTAAAATATTTCTAAAAATACTATAAAACTTCATGAAAATCATTAAATTATGAAGTAATTACCAAGGTATATTGATAGAAACTACCAAATCATAACATATGTGGGAAATTGAATAGTTAACACAAACATATTGATTTTTAAAAATGAATTATTATAAAGTGGGTAATAAGAAATTATAAGTGAATGTAATTTAGTAAGATAAATATAAATATATTCCAAATATATATTTATTACAAATATAAAATTTTAATACAAGAGTTTAGATTATATCTAACCAAGATAAATTCTGAGGTAAGGGTTTTCTCATCTCCATTTTCCTTTATTGAGATATGTTCTATATTACCCACCTTATCTATTTTGTGTGGTGTATATAATGACCATGAATGTATTTTATTTTAAATTTAATTAAAAATAATGGGTTTTAAAAATATATATATAGTTTATCTTTCATAAATTTTTGATTCAAATGTTACCAAAAACATAAGGGGTTCTCATCTAAAATCTCCTTCTTTGTGACATGTTTCAATTTTTTTAATTTTTCCCATTAATATAGTATATATAACTCTTATTTGGAATATTATATCATGAATATATTTATACTCATGTTATTTTAAGTTCCTTCTTAGGTTCATTCTTTCAAGTTGTTTTTAATTTAAAAGTTGGAAGAGGTTTTATTTTAAATCATTTATTTAAAAGTTTTGAAGAATTTTACTTAACTATTTTTCTTCAATATCCATATTATTTATATTATTTTAATAATTTTATTCTGTGAACTTGATATTTAAGGTAATTTATAACTATATTTTACTTACTTTATAATGGTTTTAAAATAAATGTTCTTAAATTTTTTCACATGGGTCACATGTTTCTTTCTTTATAAAAGGGTGAAATGTTTTTTTTGAACGTTTACTACTAGGAAATTTTTTCCTATAATCATGAAAAATCTTTATGACTAAATTTCCTTTCCATGTTTCTAAGGTTTTTAAAATAAAATAATATTCAAATTTTCTATGAATTTTTTATTTTTAATAGTTATTAAAATAAAAAGGATATTTATTATTATTTTAAAGCACATTTCTAATGATTTTATAAAATTATTTTTCTTAAATGTGAACATAATTTAATGATTTTTATATTCAATTAGGGATATAAACTAATGATAGCATCAAAATTATTTATTTGGATGGATTATAATGATGTTTAAAGGAAATTTTCATGAAACCCATTTCTTTCCCATGTGTTTATTATGCTATGAAGGAATGATGAATGTTATTATGTTCTTATGGTGTACATATGCATGGTTTATCATAATGTTATGGGTGGGTCTGTTATAAACCTTTAATTAATTGGGTTATGTTTTATATCTCTTGATCTCATAGGGTATGGGGAAACTAGCCCAATACCAAGGGTACATGGGTGGTTAGCCCAAGCCCAAAAGCTACATGGGTGGTTAACCCAAGCTTGCTATACTTTGGGAAGGAGGTTATCCAAATCCATTATGTGCTTCATGTTCTGGTAGTTTTCCTTAACATGTGTTATGATTCTTATTCTTATTTTTATGCCACACACTTATTCCACATCCGGGTGCCTATGTTATCATGGATCACGATTATTGACTTATGACTCATGTATATGAAAAATGATTTATTATTTGATTTGTTGATTTATGATTCATGTATTGTTTGGTATTATTATTCTATGGTATTTAATTTCACTAAAAAAATTTCATACCCACACACTCATATTATGATCACTTATGATCTTTGATTGATATCTCTCATGTTTACCCTTAATGGGCTTCTGAGGTCACTCTTTTATTATGTTTCCATCTCCCAGGTTATAAACAAATATATTAACTATTATATGTCTAGAAAGGGTGTCTTGTGTGATTATTAATTATAGGAAAAGGAGATGGTGTCAAAAAATAAGTTTTTTATGTACCTAATCACTAAGTATACTATTTTTTTTTGTTTTGGGGTGTGAATTATTATGAGATGCATAGAATATTAATTAAAAATGATGTAATATGAACGTATACTAAAATTGGTTCACCTCACAGAAAGTTGGTCACATAAAAACTAAGAGTGAATCCCGAATGTTCTTCAGAATATTCATTAAAATAAATGGAATTTAACTTTATAGTGAGGCATGAGGTACATGAGACTGAAAATAAGAGGAAGTTGTAAGAGATGATCACTTATCTCTGATAAAAAGTAATATTAAGAGTGTTTAACAAATATTAGAATATAAGATACTATTTATGAATCTATTTTAGTCAGGGTGTGCATTGGAATAGCGACACATATTTCTTGCACTGTATTCCTTCTTTCCAAATATGGGTGGTTTCCATCACTTCAATCCAAGATATTGGATCCTTGATCAAAACAAGATGATGGGATGTCAGTTACTCATTTCAAAGATTCCCCCTAAGATATTATTGCCTAGTTTGAGTTCTAATAGTATATTTGAGTCATTTTTGTGATACTCATTCCCGATACCATCTTGAGGTTGATATCAGTTTCTTACACTAGTTCTGTCTCGACAAGGTAGAAACCTTCATTCAAAGTAGATAGTAACTTTTTGAATGTTTAGGAATTTATGGATGTTGGGTAGGTTGGGAACCTATAAATTCATCTACTTTTGAATTTGGAGGCATCTCATGTGTGACGTGTCTTCGTCGCGGAACCTAAGGAATCCTGTGTCGGCCGTGTGGCTATTGAATCTAGGGGAATTAGAATTCCAATTATTTTTACCATATACATACCATGTTTATTGTATGAGGTGGGGAATTTGTATCAGGTTACAAGTTTAACATCTTGTGGAGATGGATGTGTTTTAGGTTCAATATCTTGATGGGACATATGGGTCATATTTTTAACATATTATGGGGAAAGATGGGTCATTGGTTTAACATCTTTAAGGGACATATGGTGAAAAAATTAACATCTTTTGGGGATATATTGGTTGCAGGTTTAACATCTTATGGGAATAGATGGGAAACAAGTTTAATATCTTGTAGGAAAATATGGGTTATAGGTTTAATGTATTACTGCAAAAGATGGGTTGTATGTTTAATGTATTATAGGGAATGAACAGTCGTAGGTTTAATGTTTTACAGAGACAAATGGGTTGTAGGTTTAACATCTTATAGGGACATATGGGATGTAGGTTTGACATATTGCTGTGGTAGATGGGTCACAGGTTTAACATCTTGTGGGGATTGATGGGTTTTAGGTTTAACATCTTAAATGGACAGATGGATGGTTAAGTGTGTCCCTAGAGGGGAGAATGATCACACTTGAGGGTTCGATGGTGATGTTGGGATATCAAAATTAAACCTCAGGGAGGTGTCCTATGTACCTTGTTTAAGAGACAAGGATAAAAATCCATATAGTTCAATGTTATTGTTTAAGGTCATGTGATATGACCAATCCATACAATTTAACATTATGTGTTAAGGATTCTCATGTCATTATTTGATCATCATTGAGGGATGGTGTGGGTATTATGCATAAAATCTTCTCAAGTTCCCCTAGGATAAAAGATGGTATGAATGGGGATTATACGTGGGATCTTCCCTAGTTCCACTATGGAGTAGAAATTATGTGAATGAGTCTTATGTGTGGGAGATTCATAGGGTTCTAATAGGAGTCGAGTTGGTATGATTAGGTCTTATACATGGAATATTCCCGTGGTGCTGCTAGGAGGAGGAATGATGTGGTTGGGGCTTATGCGTGGGCGCTACCCAGGTGATGTGGTATCATTCCATACATATCACGTGTGGGATTTCATGATTCTCACTTGATGAATCCTAAATATATCACATGGGGAATCACATGTTTTTTTCATAGGGTAAGGTTACAACTTAACATCATGTGAAAAGACATGGTGTGTGGGGATTATCCATTTAGATTCTCATCTTTTCTTCATCTTGTTGGGTTAAGAGGGAATCTTAAACTACTAGTGGGTTGAGGAATATGATTTGGGATTAACCTAATGAGGAGAACCATTAGGTCTTCTTGTGTTCAGTAGGGATACATGTGGGGATTGCACTATAGTGTTTCCTATTATTCTTCATCATGTCGTGTAATAAGGGAATCTCAACCCATTGGTGGGTTTGAGAATATGATTGGGGATTAAACTAGAGGAGGAGACCCATGGTGGATATTTCGTACCCATCTCATGATCATTACATGAGATATATTATAGATGACACATAATCCATCTCATTATTTTCACAGGAGGAATCCTATTCCCATCATATAGGGTATACTATAGTTTAAAGTCATATACTGAGGACTAAGGGGTTCATCTCATGATCTTGGCATGAGGGGTCTTATGATTAACACATAAGGAATCTTTTTTTTATCATAGGAGGCATCCTATTCTTTTCATATAGGGTATAATACATTTTAATGTCATGTAGTGTATATTACTAGGTGAAAGATTCCTAGAAAATGGATAGCACGAGACTTATTCAAGAGTGCCCCTTTCTGGTTTGACCAAGTATAGGATTTATAAATCTAAGAGGATAGTATAAATTCATAGAACGATAAAGAGACCAAGGGGAGTATGTCGAATTTGAATTGTCATTTGAGTGAATTGAATTTGTTTTCAATAAGTGTTTGGGAGATGATATCAATATGTGTTAAGGTTTTTAATTGTGAAGATAGTTTGAACATTTCTTAATGTCAAAATACATGTGTCATTGGCTAATTGACATAATTTTTTACATTAATTTTATGAAGATATTGAATCCATGAAAATAGTGATTATTTTGTATGAGGAATATTTGAGTGTATTATTTGGTATATTTTAATAATAATTGTGTTATTCTTTGATAAAAAAACTAGTCCAATACATACCAGCTATCATAGGAGGACCGAAACCTTTAATTATATGGGTAGTTGACTCCCTATCCATCCATCATGGGCGGTGTGAGTGTGCATGAGTGAATGTGATTCCCACAGAGGCATACAAGAATTGACAGATCCACTACTATGTGGGGGTAGCATGGTGGTGAAGGAGTAGGGTGATAGTACAAAGTGGTGGCAATGATCAATGGGAGTGGACCAATAACCAATTCTAGATGGTATCAAAAGAGATTTGTATTATAAAGGAGCTATCAACCTTTCATTGAATCGATGAAGGATTCAAGTAGCATGATACTCTTCAAGTAGCAATGGGAGTGTACTAGTAACTAAAAAACTCCCACTTGCACTAGAGCCAACTGCTAATAACCTTAAGTCTGATATCTCTCACATTATACTCATGTTTCTGCTAAGATAAGCCTTTAGTCAAGGGGTCCACCACGTTCTCTTCCATGGGTACTATAATCACTATAACTTCACCCCTTTGATAAAAATAAATCAAGTGGTGATACTTTCAAAGTATGATCTTTTTCTATTGGTGTGACATTGGATCTCTTGCAAGAGAAACCACTATAGTATTATCATAATACACTGTGATGGGGTATTTACTTCTAGGTACCACATCAAGATCTTGGAAAAAGTTCTAAAACCAAATGGATTCCTTAGATGCATCAGAAGCTACTATATATTAAGAATCCACTATAGAATCAGAAACAACATGCTTCTTTGAACTCTTCCAACTCATAACTCCTCCATTGAGACAAAAACATATCCTGATTGTAACTTATGATAATTATGACCTATATGAAAACTAGCATCAGTATAACCCCTGATGACTAGCTCCTCATCTCCTCCATACACCATGAACATATCCTTAGTTCTTATCATATACTTAAGGACAACCTTAACAACAGTCCAATGTTGTTCTCCTAAATCTACTTGATATCTACCTACCTTTATCAACACATAAGAAACATCAAGTCTAATACATAACACAACATACATGATTGATCTTATAATTTAATAATATGATATATTACTCGTTCTCTCTGTCACTTGTTGTATATGAGGATACATTTTCTTAGAAATATGTAAACCATGTGACACTAGAACCAATTCCCTCTTGGATTATTCTATAATAAATATATTTAGTATCTAGTGAATATTTTTACTTTCATTTAGTCCAATTTTCCTCTTAGATCTATCATGAATGATCGTAATCCCTATAATATAGGCTACTTCACCTAAGTCCTTTATAGAGAAACAATTGTTTAACTAGTCCTTAACAGACTGTAAGACTGGTATATTATTTTCAATAAGTAATATGTCATCAACATATACTACAAGGATGCCAACTGCATTACCACTAAAAGACATGTAAACACATGACTCACATAGATTCTTAATGAAACAAAATATTTTTATGGATTCATCAAATCGAATGTTACATGACCTGAAATCTTACATTAATCCATAAATGGATCTCTGAAACTTTCAAATCCTTTTGGAATAACCTAGACTGAAAAACCCTTCTGTTTGTTTCATATATACATCTTCTTGAAGGTTCCCATTATGGAATTTAGTTTTGACATCTATATGAAAAATCTAATCACTACTCAAAATATCACCTATATGCACGATTTGGAACCTTGGGTATATAACCTAGAACCGTGGGCTACCATGGAATTGGGATAGATATATACCTATGGTTCTATAGAAACCATGGGTATAGCACTCTAAAATTCCATAACACCCACAATTTTAGTTAAAACATGGCTATAGATTATCACACTATAAATAATATACCCATGGTTCATTGAACCATGGGTATAGATCCTTGACCTATAAAAAATACAAAAATGGATTTGAACGTAGATAGAGATGAATGATAAGATACTTTAGGTGACAAAACAAAATTGATGGTACAAATAAAGACTAAACATATTCAAAAATTTCATATGATACTTTAGGTGACAAAACATATTTGAGATACATGCCTTCACCAGTGTATTTTGAACATTCCAACAAGACTTGTGGTGAGTTTGGTGTTTTAGGGGAACTCATGGTAGGAACATTGCTACTTGTTTCTTCTAGTTTCATCGAGTTGTCATGGGACATCATTAAATATTTAAAATCCATACCAAATTCATGTATATCTTTGTACTTCCTAGATTTCACTACTATCCCACCCCGTATAAACTATTTTCCATGTCAAGTTAACAAATACCCACTTTACAAACAATAAAATGGACTAAAGGAAACTCACATATATGCTGTCAAAATTATCCAAGAAGTAAACTTGATAGGTAACCAGTAAAATGGTATTTCCTTTGATAAATCCCCTCACACATTCTTGCAAAAAGAATGGAATGTATCAGAAATGATATATAATATTATTAAATTTGAAGTGTGTTATGGGTTGTCACCTTGAATATATCTGAACCAATGTGCGCATCTACTATACTAAAAACATCATCAAGAAGGTAAATATCAATATCCTGATAAACATCCCTGGCAAGCTGTATGGGTTATTTTAGGCCACCACTGAGGTTGATGCCCCACTCCCCTATTTCATTCTATCCCCCAGATTCCATAATTTCCAAGTCTTTCTCCAAACACAGACCCAGATGACTTCCCTATATCTTTCCAGGTTCATCGTCAAGCCAAACAAGATGTTTTCTTGAATGGTACCTCTTTGAATCCATGATGTTTGGGAAACATATGTATTTGTGCCAAAAATACTGACCTAATGAAAGGAAAGAAAGAATACAAATCTATGGAATAATCAATACATTCAATAGATGAACTAATAAATCCAAAATTAGTCACTAGACAAGTACAAACATTCGCATTTGTTTTTTTTAATTTCACAAAGAATTGAATCAAAGAGAGAAGACTTACTTGATCCAATAGTCCCAACTATGAATGCAAGCTCCCCCATGTGAATCTCTAAGTTCAAATTCCTCAAACAATGTTCTTCTTCATCATCATCCTAGATAAAAGATATTTTTTTGACCTCAATGGTGATGGAACCATCCCAATTCTCCAATCTCTCTATTGAATCTATAGATAATTCAGCGTTGGTCATGTAATGATCCAATAAATTGAAGGATATCATGGATTGGGACATCGAGATCATGGTTTGAGGGAAGTTCCCAATGGGTTCCTATAAAATCTTGAAGAAAATTGTGGTCGTGAAAACCATACTCACATTGAGTGGAATCATTAAAATGATCTAATTTCTAAAGGTGAGGGTTTTTTAGAGCACTAGAGTGCTCCATAATACAATAATGTTTCCCACAACAAATTATAGGATCTTGGTTAGACATCTATAGAAGAAGGGAATGAAACGGGAGATGAAAATGAGTTTTAAGAGAAATCCAATAGAGGGATTAAAATACCAATGAAGGCCAATGGATACAGGTCACAATATAATTGGAATAAAAAACACCCCAGATGATAACACAACATGGAATTATAGTAATCAGTTTGAATGCAATATTTAGAAGAATAAAAATTCACATCATACCAGTACCATGAGATTTTAGACATCATCCTGTGAAAAATATAAATGAATAAGAAATTTTTTGAATGTATAAAATACATGTCATATTAGAAAAATGGGATCCTTTATCCATACAAATTAATATGTTTAGATGAGTTTATAATTAAATAAATTGTGTTTTATTTGATGATTGTTTCAAACACTAGTATCCAGATATAATCAAAACACATGTCATGGAAATTTCAATTGATGATGATTTCAAACACTCAAAAAATGCATTTCATTTCATAATATAATAAATTCACACAACAACATTAATGTTAACTATAGTGGGAGAACATAATAAATAATTCACATTTAACACCCCTGAAAAAAAACATAATCAAAATGCATGTGATTACAATAATAAATTCACAACATATCATAAAATAAATCATTTTAGAATAATTTTTTTTATAAAAAGATTAATGACTTATAAATAAGTAAAATTACCTAAATATTCTATTTTATAATGAAAAATTTATGAGGAGAGTGATCACCTTGATCTTAGGAAAATGTGAGGAGAACAATGATAAAAAATTCCATTATCTAGATCTTAGGAAAACTGTACAAGTGAAGTAATACAAAAACATAAATGAACATAGGAGAGCACTTTCAAAGAGAAATCAAAAGGGATGATAACTATAATTTTTTTTACCAAAACTATAATCTAATACTAAATAAAATAAAATGGAAAAATCATCACCCAAACAATGTAATAATGTCTCAAATGTTTAATACCTAGAACTGATTTATAAATTATTTGTTTTAAAATGTGATACGCAATCAAAAATTATTTTATATAAATTGATATTCAATAGAAGTAGTATTATTACATTCAAGAGTAATGGAATAAATGTGGTTTTGTAAAAATATAGATGAGTAAAGTGAAAATATAGAACAATTATGATATAATTCATTGGACAATACATTGGTATCGATTTCAAAATACATTGAAATAATCACGAAATACTTATATGTAGTCATGAAATTTAAAAATTCATTGAAATAAAAATTCCAAATAACACAATAAATTGGTAACAGTTATGATAGAAGTCATTAGACAATTCATATGTAATAGAATGTGTATAAAACAACTATTTTTTTCAACCAAATTTGGTAAATATTAAACTATCATCAATATATATTAATGCATGGTAATTGAAGTCATACCATATTTACTAACATAGTTGATTTGATGAATAATTTTTTTTCGCAAATCAGTTTCTATGTTATTCATACATGAAAGATTATTATGTTCACATGAGTTTGGAAGAAGACATTAGTATTGGAACATAACTAACCTGAGGCTATATGAATGCAATGGTTAGTCTAATAATGTTAATATGGAATGAAAAATATCACAGGGCTATGGTGTGGTTGTGTTATAGGGAAGTTAAATTAGTTAATGAATCTTAAAAAATAGACAAAGAAGTGTCAAATTATTAGAGTAAACAAAAGTTGCATGCTTTTAACATAGAAAATTACCTTTTGGTGGAATATTTTTTGAAATCCATTTAAAGAGTTATTACATTATATTAGGTGGTTTAATAGAATGTATTTTGGTTCTATAGCTTATATGATTACCTATGAAAATAAATAATCAGTAAGTAGTGAATTAGAGTCAAATATAAAAATTACATTGTAAAATCATCAGATGAGAAAATAATTGGTGAATACCAATTTCGTAACTTATTGAAGAAAATTTCCAATTCACACACATATTGTAAATGTTAAAAAACAAAGATTACATATTTTATATAGATTCACACAGAAATATGTAAATGAATAATAAAAAAATTGTAGAATATATAACACACATATAGATAAAAATCAAGAAACTATATACATTCATCAATAAATTAATTGACATGAGAACTTAAAATTTTTGTTGTGTAATGAAAAAATTCAATTCATCAATAATATTTTCAGAAAAATGAATCATACATATTAAGAAATGAATGGTCAAAATGTAGTAGATAATGAAAAATTGATGATATCAGACTATTGTGGAAAAAACTAATATTATATAATTGTAACGATTGAGTTTTTGATGAAAAATTACAATCAAAACAGTTATTTGTTATAGATTATACCACATTATATGATGGAATTCTACTCTCACTAGTTATTTTACTTGAAACTGAAATATAATACAATTAAATATGAAAAATAATAATTAAATGTGTACAGTTTAAAAAAAATTAAATAATAATATAATTACATCTAATCATGCCCACACAGTAAAAAAAATTAAATACATAGAGGATACTGATGTGGATTCTTGATGATACCTGTATCATAGTCCAGGTAGTGGGGTGAAGCGAGACGAAATCCATGAAATCTTGCATCATCCAATACTCATCTTCTTTCTACATGATCTGTAACATGTCCAATACTAGACATAATTAATAAAAGTTTAGAAGATGAAGTTTTCTTGCCTTGAAAACTCCTTGATCATGTAGGATCATAAAATTCCATTAAAAAATAAAAACTAAGTGAATTTACAATAATACTTTAGATAATGGATTCTCTTGTAAAAATATAATAATTTTTAAAAATAAAATCACAACCACACTAGTCACAAGATAATGTTGTCTTCAAAAAAATTTAGAAATATACTTAATTGAATTCATATTTTATAAAAACTCATAATCCTCAATGTCATTGTTTAATTTCTAAATGAATTCATAACAATATCCAAAAATTTTATTCTGATAACTTCAAGTTTAGATGATACATCATTAGAAGAAAAATCCAAACTATATATTTTACTGAGATAAATTTAGTGAAACATATATGAGACATCTCTATATGCACATTTGAAGTAGTTATTAATTTTTATGAAATAAATTTATCTCAATTTCATGATTCTATAGAAAATAGATGAATTTTATAGTTCAATAGAACATGGAATCAGAAATTATAGTCTTCACATAAGGAAATTAAAAACAAACATCAAGTTAATCTAAATAAAATTAAATTGTACTGTGATTTTCAAAATAGTGGATATAGAAGGATTATGAAATCACTATCAAACATGATTTTAATCACAAAAACACCCAATTAGAATAGAATTCTATAAGAACAGGTGATTCCACTCGACAAAAAGAAACATGTCTTGACCTAGGGGGTGCGCCTCGACGAAAAATAGATTCCTGATGGGATGCACATCAAAAACGAAGATCATGGGATACTGATAGAGGAGGATAAGACCCATCATCGATCAGGTGAGGAAATAACTCAAACTATGGGGGAGAGGTAAAAATACCTTGGGGGGGGGGGGTTGGACCAAAAAGTGAAGGAGGGGAGGTTAGGAGGTGGAGGTTGGGACGTTGAGGTGGAGGGAGGGATGAGGGCTAGGAGGTGGACGTAGAGGGAGGGAGGTGGGGGCTGGGACACAAAGGTAGAGAGATCGAGTTCAAGGCAAAGGCTGGGAGGTCAAGGTCAAGGTCGAGGTTAAGATAGATGCAGGAGGGAGAGGGGAGTGAAAGGGAGATCAGGGCTTACAAAGGGGGAGGGGGAGGAAAATCCTGAGCGGTGCATGATTCTTAAGGGAATATTAGCATGGGTTTTAAAAAACTGTGTGTATTGGTTAACATAAATGGTATATACCCATAGTTTTTTCTGAATCATGGGTATATATACATTGTCTTAGAGCCAATTTCAACAGTGAATAGTCATGGTTAACTGTTACGAAAAGTAGAATTTTGATGGATTTAAACATGGAAATTGGTGAAAAAATTTCACCATAGTCAATTATTTGATGCTGTTTAAACCCTTTATCCACTAGACTTTCTTTATAGGTATTTACTTTAACTTACATATAATGTTTTCTCTTGAATAACCATTTTCATCCAATGGTATTTACATCAATTGGTGCATTGACTATAACCAAAACTTGGTTCTAATACATGGAATCCATTTCAAAATTCATGTCTTCTTACTATCTTGTAGATTTTGAGCTCTCTACTACCTCCTTTTAGTAGATAGGTTTATCATTTTCAACCAACAATGAATTGCCTTATTCAGTTACTAGAAAATCATATCTCTCTAGTTCTCTTACCTCTCTTATGGTCCTATGCGGTAATTGTGTTTCAGGAACTACTTCTTCCATGAGGACCTATGGAATCTTTTCCTATACCAACTATTATGTATCTTGAGCATCAACTTTATCAAATTAAATCTTTCTCCCACTATCCCTTTCAAGGATGTGCTCCCATTTAATAAAGACAGATTTTTTTGGAAATAATAACTTTCTTATCTAATGGGTTTTATAGGTAGTATCCCTTCGTTTCCTTGGTATACCGTATAAAGATACAATTTGTTCCCCTAGGTGTAGTTTGTTTCCTGAGAATGCCTCACAACCCCATACATGTGTATGCGACCAAACGTGTTTCTTTCCACTCCATAACACAAAGGTAATTCCATTTTCCTCTTTATTTGGTACTTAGTTTAATGCGTATTTCATAATTTGTTATGAGTATCCCCAAAATGATAATAGAATATCAGTATGACTCATCATCAACTTTACCATGTCTAACATGGTATGGTTACTCCCTTCACTAACACCAATCCACTATGGTGTGTAAGATGGAGTGAGTTGAGAAAGAATCCCAAAATCCTGTAAAAATACGATGAAATCTTAGTTAAGATATTCACTACCTATATCTGATCAAAGATTCTTTATCTTCTTTCCATGATGATTCTATAATTCATTCTTTAATTCCTTGAATTTCTCAAAGGACTCATACTTATACCTCATCAAGTAGATATATCCATATCTACTCAAGTCATCAGTAAAAGTTATGAAGTAAGAATATCCACCTCTAGCTTCTATTAAAAATGTTCTATATACCTTACTATGTAACAATCCTAGAAGCTCTATAGAACATTCACCCTATCTACCAAATGGTGGTTTGGTTATTTTTAATTGTAAACAAGAGTGACATATTTCAAGGGTTTTATCACAAAAGAGTCTAAATAATCATATTGAAAGAGCTTTGTCAAACGCTTATCGTTTACAAGACCAAGATGGTGATTCCATATCTGGGTGTTATATGAGTTGTGTGAATATGATTCATTATCAATTTCAATTTTTTTTTTCATAATTTAATACATAAAGACTGTTATTTAAATGTTATATACCAAAACATATGTTATATTTATAAAAGAAACAATTTTTATTTCCAAAATTGAAAATAAACCCATCTACATCTAGGAACGATACAAAATTTTTGATCTTGGAAAATGTAGGTACATAATAACAATATTTTAAAACCAAAATCATTTTTATTGGTAATGAAAGGTGAGACTCACCAATGACCAGAGTATCCATCCTTACACAACTAACATCTCTTAGACCCACATATCCTCTTGAAATATTTCTAAATCTACTTGTTTCTTACATTTGAATATATATGTGAGCACCACAAGCTGTATCTAATAACAAATGGGTAGATATTGAAATATTAAACTTTATAAAAAACATGCCTTTAACATACCCTTTCTTCTGGGTGCAGTTCCTCTTCCCATGGTCTAACTTGCCACATGAAAAACACACTACCTCCTTTTCTTTACCCTGCCTCTGGATCTTCCTCTTCTTGGAAGGATGTTTCTTGGGATCTTTAGACTGTTTATAGGTCCTGAGACCCTTTCCCATGTTCTTCCTTTTATTGTTCACTATGTGGACCACAGGTTTATCATGCCTCATTTCCTTATCCACTTGGTTAATCAAAGTAATATGTTCCGAAAGACTCTTCTCATTATTTCTCATATTGTAATTAACAATAAAACTAAATAAGGTCTTAGGTAGTGATGAAAGTATGAGATCTGTACACAACTCATCTAGGAATTTAATCCCTAATATGTCTCAGTATTCAGTGTATCCAATGATCTTGACTACACGAGTCCCAACCAGCACAGACTCACAATGATTAGTTGTAATTAAATAATTGAAGATCTTATACCTCTCTTTTCTCACCATCTCTTGATAGAGATCCCAAAGGTGAGACATCATGGTATTTGAATCCATGTCCTCATGTTGCTTAAAAATATCATTGGAAATTGATGATAACATGAATCAATAAACATATGTATCATCATTCATATGTTTCTCATAGAGAGATAACTCATTATCACTTGCCTCATTACTTGGCGTAACTAGAAAAAGTTCTTCCAACACATACAATTTCCATTCATGTTGAAGTATAATGTGTAAGAACCTTTTCCACTCTTGGAAATTTGTTCTAGTGAGAAGGTTATTCTTCTCAAGTATGGATCATAGTGATATGTTTGAATTCATTTTAATGATATTTCTATAAATAATATGAGCCTAATTTTGGTACTTTATCTAATAAAATTTAGACAAATAAATAAATATTAAATTTATTAGTCTCCCACTATTTTATAAAAACCCAATATCCACCACCATTGGATTTGGAATATCCTATTGATTTGAAATTAGAGTGGAAATGATCTATATTACTCTTCTCATTACCCCAATTTTGGTTAGTAAATCAACTTTAATGGTTTTAGGTAGACATTCCAAATTCCAACTGCATTAAATCACAGTTACATGATCTATTAAGTGGAATCCCCAATATTGAAATCATTAATTTAGATTTCATCAACCCTTGCCTCTCAATTACACCAAGTCCAACTTTGGTAGCCAACATTTGATGTGAACTAAGTTAAGTCAACCCAAAAATTCAATTTAGAATTCCTTGATAATTTAAAGCTCCCCAAATTTGGATGGTAAATCACTTTGAACTATGGTTCGATTTTAACTGAAGTAGTGGAAGGCTATACCGACTTAATATATATAATTGAGGTATTTTATCCTTCATGCATAAATTACCAATTATTGTATTTATTACATGATTGCTAATGTGAAACAGATTTAATTAAGTGATTAACCATTTATTAGACTATATTTTTGCATAATACAATTTATTTTAGTTCTATCTTGCATGTTCTTTAATTTCATTAATTTATGTGATCACGATAAAACATCCATAATGAAATAACCATGAAACTGATATAAATAAATTAATAAAGTAGTATGATTATGATCTTTTACTAATTATTAGTTTATATTGAGGTTGATAATTAACCATTGACCTAGGGTAAAATCACCTTGAACCAATTAATGTTCGTGTTACAGTCTTCCATGTGTCCACCAATGTATCTCTCTTGGATTGGTTTCGGATTGACTCCAAACTTATACTGTCTCTACTAGGTGGAGAGATCCGTCTATTATATATTATTTTACTCAAACATAGGTGAGGGGAAAAGAGTTTACATAAAAGAAACCATGGTCACAAAGACCCTACATAATACGAGGAGAGAAGACACGCATGACAAAAAATTTATATAATCATAAATTAAATGAATCCAATCACATACAAAGGTCTAGTACATGCTCATTATAATCCATATACATGTAATGAATTACACATTTAATAAAAATAGAATTCAATTCTTAATCATTATTATTTAAGATAAATCACACTTGAATCAATTAATTATTATATTTAATTAATCAATTATTTTATCTTAATTATTATCTGAATTTCAATAACATTCCCATCTCTTATAATTTTTAACAAATTAAATAAATTCATTCAAAATTAACTATGTACATAAATGTAACTTGGAGGTAACATGGTGAATACCCATTAGAATCTACCCAACATGTATTACACTTGTATATAGTTTTAACTTTTGTGACACATAGAATACATGACTTATCATGTACTCTCATGACGCGTATTATAAACTAAATGATTACATGAATTACATGATTTTTGGTCACATTTTATGTTTCAAAGCACGTAGATTAACAACTATAATACAAATCATACATAATATGCAGATCCGAACATTACGTAGATATTAATTAAACACATACACACCCAAATATATATATATATATATATATTAAAAAACTATCACATGGCGCGTCCTATCAACTTAATGATCACGCACAAGCACATGTTGATAAGTTTCACATAGTATAATAAATAAATTTTAAATCTGTATAATTTGGTAAAAGTATATGGGATGTACATACGAGCTACACAGAATGCACACCTCTCAACATGTCTCCAAGGTACATAACTAGGGACTCAGCATGTAAACCGTGCCTCAGAAAATTGGTGTACATGATGTGCATCATGGACTACATGGCATGTTAACTATGAGTTACATAGTCACCAGTTAGGTAGGCCATGTTTGGAATACAAAACCTGTACGTGACTCAATGGGACTACACACCATGTATGTGGGATAAACATTGTGTAATCCGGCTGATCATATGCCAGACTGGCCCGATCAATACACAATTTAAGAATTAACTACACCATGTGTCATTAATGCCCATAGATTGAGTAATTTCCGAATTAACTCTTGGTGCATTGAACACAGGTACACAATATGTAAATATAGTCACAAGGAATGTACTTTTATGTTGTCCAGCCTGAATCCTTGGCACCTCCAAATGATTTCTTTGATTTTATTTTAATCATAAAATTAATCATTTCGATTAGATCTATGAGAAATGAAGGAGGAAGAATCAAATCTTGTGATTCATATTAAAAAAATGATTAAAATTGAATTTAAAAACTAAATTAAAATGTTTACATCACCAATAGTCTTTAAATAATTATAAATAATCATGTGACCACTTTGATACTACTTGCAAGTTCTGGGCATAGTGGAAGCATGCTATGGGTTGTACCCAACTTTTCTTTTTTCCATTTTCAATGATCAATCAGAGATCTACATGATGATAAACACCATGTTCAACAGAATTGAATCAAGGAAGATATACAACATGAATCACATTGGAACTAGAGATAGAGGATCATCACATATTATTTATAATTAATTTAATCAAATAAGAATTTCTTTGATGGAATTATTTCTTCTTTGATGGATCTGGTAATAGATCTGTGATGAATCATCATTTTTTGTAGGAATCAAGTGTAGATTCCATATAGAGGTGATCCAAACGTGTTCCACGAATATCCAGATGTCACTGAAGGAATATTTGGGTACTAGCATGAAAAATAGTTACGCTTGGATCATATGACTTTGACATCTTCGAGAATTTATTCCAAAGATTTCTCCTTGATTTGGGGAAGGAATATTGCTCTCCGTTCTTGGGAGTGATCTTAGATAATAGAGATCGAAACGGCTTGAGAGAATTCTCTAATTTATTTTTGTACAACCAAAACAAATGAAACATCCTTAGGAGAAAATAACATAACTGATTTTATATATCTTTAGGGTTAAAATAAAATAATTGCACAAGTGTCCATAGTTATTTATTTAATCCTAGAAAAAACACCATGTCAAATAATAATAAAAATATTAATATTTCTTAACATGTTCTTAACTCACGAATTAAAATTAAATATTATTTAATAAAATAATATTCAATATTTATTATTTTTCTCACTGGACCTAAAATACCATTATGTTATTCTTCCATAATTTTTATTAGGCCTTGAATAATTTCTATTTGTTTATTAAATAAATATCACTTCATTATTCTCCAATAAATAAATAAGTATTATATTCACTAAATAGAAAATAATATTTATTAAATATTTTGCTCACATTATATTCTCTAGAATAACTTATGGAAAAATAAATGTGATCAATAAGACATGAATAATTATCAAACCACATGTGAGAATAATATTTATTCAAATTTTTAAATAATAAAAGATAATATATGATTTAACTAAGATTCTGGATACACTTAGTGTCTAACCCTCTAGGCCTATTTCTCAATGGCATTAGGAAAAGCATCCTAAAGTCCGAAGTTAACATCTAGAAGTGT
Source organism: Viscum album (assembly GCA_963277665.1). NCBI lineage: Eukaryota > Viridiplantae > Streptophyta > Magnoliopsida > Santalales > Viscaceae > Viscum > Viscum album. The sequence goes on along the minus strand of OY728155.1, from coordinate 1,594,801,424 downwards.
GACAAGGAGCCCATAGAGAAATAAGTTAATGTCGTAATGACATAACACCTCATAGGATGCTTACCGTGTAATGTAATCCCTTTGTCACAATATCTAAAATCAAGAAGGTTGAATGTTGGTGCCCTCAACCTATGTGCTCGATGTCTCTTTATTTGACGTTATAGAAATAAGACTTTCCTATAGAGAACCATGTCTATGGATTTATTTAGGCTAAATAATTTCCATCAAAGGTACTAAGATATTAACTTCCATTAAAGAACAGAAGGGATAAATCCTTTCTCATGATATTCATTAATACAATATTACTCATGACTCACCCAATATATCCTACCTCATCATGAACATCTGTTGTCACAGTTTTCGTCAATACATCAAACTATGTGTCTCATAATACTCATTAATAATAATATTAAAGTCTAAGGACTAATAAAAGCGTCTACAGATAGGAACATCCAATGAAACATATAAATATGGATTTTTTACTAGCAGGTCTCGTTCTCATAATATCCTAATTGATATTTCCAAGGGAGTACACAATGAAAAGGCAACTCAAATTCCGATGATTCTCTACCCTTAATAACTTATATAATTTTTGTGCCTCAAATAATATCATCCGACTATAGAACATATATTTAAGAATTGTGTTGTAGCACTTCTAGATTCTTATCATAGTAGGGAACTGCTGTGACCTTTCAGTGAAACAACTACTCTTGGGACATTATCACATACTATGTTATATATGAGAAAAATCATGATTTTATAATAAATTTTTTGATATTAAAAACTATGAATACAAGTTAACATAAAGTGCACATAAGTTGGTTCTAGGGAACCAACTCCAACATGAGGAACACTATCATATTTAAATGTATAGAAAGGTATGAACTTATATGATATATTATATTTATAGAATTAAAAATATATCATGAATATAATATATATAAATAAATATTAAATCCATTATTACATACATTTGTAAGTGGTTTTGATAGAAAATGAATCACATTGATTCACAAGGCGATAGTCTACCGTACACACGAATGATGGATTCATTTACCATTTGATGGAAGAAGAAGATGGAAATAGGTTATTTAACTAACATAACAACATATAAGTATATTTAATATACTAGTGTTATTATTTTGTAATGTCTTAATATGAATTTAATGTGGTAGTAGGAGAAATAAAACTAAAAAAATCAGTTAAAATCTATACCTCTTCTTTAAACAATATCCCTTTCTTTATGAATTAATATCTATAAGGTTGGTATTATTCCAAAACAAAGACCTCTAGAACGTGAGTATGAATTTTAATAAGGTATTTGGGTAGTCATTGGATGAGATATAGTTCTCAAATGATGTAATAAATAGAGTATAAGAGGTTCCCTTTCATAAGTGAGGGAAGGAATTTCTTAAAGTGTTAAATTAATATAAATTAATTTCTATGTTCAGGTATATCCAAATTGATATAATTATAATAAAAGATGATTATGTTTCAAAATCCTATCATATAATAAAATTTATGCATGTTTATGTTGATCAAGTGTTGTTTTCAACAATACATATTGTTTGTTTTTAAAGGGAGAGTTTGTTGAGAACAATACTCTATCTCTTTATGACAATTTTGATGCTCACAAATACCCTAAATAATTTCATAATGATTTTATTTGTTAAGTATTTTGCAGGAATTTATTATTCATTATATTTTTATTTCTGGACAGAATATTTAGATTCTTGAACAACGATAATTAATTTCTTATGTATTCACATTTAGCATGTTATGGAAACACTGTTCATGCTCTACATATTCGAGATATATTTTAGAGCATTCTGGAAACACTATTCATACCCTATGTGGAGAAACATAACGTAAGGATGAAATGCGGTGTATAATTTACGGGATAAGAGAAAAATAATGGAAGAGGAACCATACGTTATCAGCATAGTATGAAAAAGAACCCTACGTTAAGAAGGAACCCTATGTTTGGGATATTAGAAAAGTATGGAAGGAGAACCGTACGTAAGTGTTAAAAGTTACATTTTTTCTCAAAAGTATGGTTCATCAAACTTACTTTTGTAAAAAACCATACGTTTTTGGAAAAGTATGGATCAAGTAAAAGTATGGATCTTTTAACATATGTTTGAAAGTTTAGGAGAAAAGTATAGATGACTAAACCTACGTTTTTTATCAACCTTACATTTGATGAAAGTGACATGAACCTTACGTTTGTGATCAACCATATGTTGCCAACCCTACAACATCAACCTTATGTTTATAATCTAAATTACGTTAAGAGGATGCATACTGTACAACTCAACCTTACGTTTGGCATCAGAGAATTCAAAATCGACATTTTTATGCAACGGTCAGCAAGCTGATTATTATGCTGATTTCAAGCCGGATTTAATGCTGATTTTAAAGCACAAATTTGACTGATTCAAAGCTATTTTATCAATAGTTTAAGGATTGAATTAAAAGGAGATTTTTATATTGAGTCTTCAGTGAAGTTACGTCTACTCTGTAAATTCAAATATTTGAATATCGCGAGTCAAAAGGCGAATTTTGTGGATCTAAAATTTACAGAAGAAGTGCTTATCATTGTTATTATATATGAGTTTTTCCAAATAGAAACACAAGATCTTATGTGATATCTATATCATTCTAAATAGAGAAAGAAAAATAGAATTTATCAAATCATACAGATCTGCTGATTCAAGAGAACGACAAAGTTCTATTTGCTAAAGAAGAAACATCACGATAGAAGATTCATTCATTCTACATCGAAGATCATTTGTGAATCTTATACTGATGAAGTAGTGAATTATATTTCTATATCTACTAAAAAAGGATTGAATTAGAATGACTCTTTTTTGAAGATAATTATTTCTGAAGGTGACGATCTATCTACTATCAATTGCATGCTGTTGCAATTGTGAAGAACATCTGGAAAGTATTTTCAGAATACAAAAATCTTTATTTTATATTCTTGAGTGACCAGCTTCTCGTACTAAGCTGTGTAGGTTCTGTAAGTGAACCAGAAGACTTTTTTTTTCCTAAGATTGTAAAGGTGTCAACTGCCTATACTCAGTTTTGAAACGGTCTGTGGAAACAAGGACCAGATAGTGAAAATCACCAAGCTCATGGAGTAGAGCGTTGGTGGAGTGGACTAGGGGCCTTCTATTCCCCGAACCACTATACATATTGTGTCTCTAATATTTAAATTTCCACTGCATTAATTCATCTAATTAAAGTAAAAGGGAAGAACACAATCTCACAAAGATTTCTGAAAAGACACAATTCACCCCCCTCTTGTGTATATTTGGTATAATCTGATACGACGATTGGTATCAGAGGTTGAGCTTTCTGATAAAGCCTTAACAAGATGAAAGTGATTATACACAGAGCAAGATGAATGATACAAGAGAGGGAATTTCTATGCATAGAGAACCGTACTTCAATGGAAAAACTATAGATGCTGGAAGTCACGAATGATTATCTATCTGAAAATTTTTGGATACCGAGTATATTCTAAGATTCTGACTCCATATGAAATGCCAGAAAAACCTGAAACATGGAGTACAGCTACTGAAGGAGAATATGATATGAACACGAAGGCAATGAATGCAATTATATGTGGTCTAGGACCTGATTAATTTAACAGAGCATCTTAATGCCCAAAAACATGTGAAATGTTGAAAACTATTGTTGTTTCTTATGAAAGAACTAACAATATCAGGGAAATGAGATATGCAACTGCTAAGCTTAAATTTGATACTTTCAGAATGGTTAAAGGTGAAAGTACTACTCAAATGAATATAATATTGATAGAGATTGTCAATAACATAACCACTTTGGTAGATCCCATTAAACAAGCTGATCAAGCTTTAAAAGTACTAAGGGTACTGCCTACAAAATGGAATGGAATCTCTGCTCCAATCAGACAATCGACACATGTCAAAGACTTAACCATGAGAGAACTAATTGGAACACTAATGATGTATGAAGATGAGATGGAAGATGAAGAAAATGAATATAAAGTGCTTATCAAAAGAGATGATACTGCCTTGAAAGTGTCATCACAGAGCAAAAACAGAAAGATAAAGAAAAGTGTAAAAGAGAAATCAGAAAGTTCTGATTTATCAAATTCTGATGTTGAACTTGCTCAACTAGCCATAAGATTCGCTAAATTCTATAGAAAGATGAAGGGATTCAGAAATTCTTCAAAAAGGATAACATGGAAGTCAGATGTTATGAATTCAAGAAAATGGGGCATATTAGACCTGATTGTTCTCAACTAAAAGAAGACAAGAAAAAGAAATTCTTCAAAAGAAATGATTATGAGCATAAGGAAAAAAAATCCATGAAAGCTACATGGAGTGTATCCGAAGACTCCATTAGAACTTCTGAATCAAACTCAGAGAAGGAAGAAGTAAATATGAAAGCCAACATGTGTTTTATGGAAAAAATAGATGAGGTACAATCTTACTACACTTCTGACTCTAGTTCGAAATCTAGTTACTCTAATGAAAAACTTTCAGCCTACTGCAATATGATTTAAGAAAAATATGATTCTCTATTTAAGAATCATATGTCTTTAAAAAACATTCATAAGGATATTTCTGATGAAAGAGATACAATGCTGAAACAATACAAGGAGTTAACTGAAAAGTTTGACTCAATTAACACTAAAAATACATATTATGAATTAAGGATAAAATCACTTCAAACTGAAGAGGAAACTTATAAAAATGCAGCCCTTGTTTTTACTATACGATAAAATATTTTAAATGAAATTCTTGGAAAAAATGTCATTAAAAAGGAATGATTTGGAATTGGCAGTAAAGGTGAAAACCCAAGTTGTACAAGAATTATTTTATTCCAAGTGCAAAAATACTAGATTGTAATTACTATGGAATAAGGGGAAATTTCTAAAAACTGTTTCTTAAGACAACCCCAAATAAGTGGTATTAAGAAGGATTTTGTATCAAATGATTTATTTGACTCTTGTGAAATTATAAAAACAAAGCAAGTTTGGATTCCCATATCTCTGCTGGCTAACACCCCTAGACCCAACAGAATATGGGTACCAAATTAAATTTTGTAAATTCCTTTGCAGGGAGTGGGTCACAAAAGCAAAAGGGACATATGATATATGGACAGTGGCTGCTCAAGGAATATGAGTGGAAACACCTCGAATTTCTCTACACTCACTCAAAAAGATTGTGGACTTGTCACTTTTGGTGACAATTCCAAAGGGAAAATCGTTGGTATTGGAATAGTTGGAGACCCAGAAGCTGTCTCAATCAACAAAGTACTTTATGTACAAGGATTGAAATACAATATGATAAGTATCTCTCAACTATGTGATGATCTTTATACTGTTTATTTTTCTAACAATTTCTGTTCTGTTTTCAAAAATAAACTGCTTAAATTTAGAGCACCTAGAACTGACAATGTGTATACCCTTGATTTAAATTCCTTGTGTAAACATCAATTAAATTTCTTAAATGATAAATTAAATGAATCTTGGATCTGGAATAGGAGAATTGGACATTGTAATGTATATGTTTTACATAAATTATCTAAGAAATAATTAGTTTCTGATTTTCCTAGTCTTAGATTTGAAAGTGACAGATTCTGTGATGCATGTCAACTTGGAAAGCAACACAAATAATCCTTCAAATCTATTCAAAAAATTTCTACATCTAAACCTATAGAACTTATCCATATGAATTTTTTTGGACCTTCAAGAGTAGCAGCCTTGGCTGGTAAATTATATGTATATGTTTTAGTTGATGACTTTTCTAGATTTACATGGATTTTCTTTTTAAAATTTAAAAATGAAGCTTTTACCTTATTTGAAAGTTTTTGTAAATCTGTTCAAAATGAAAAAGGTTTTAAAATAATTTCATTAAGTAGTAATCTTGGTGGAGAATTTGAGAATCAAGAATTTAATTCCTTATGCTCAAATATGGGTATTAAAAACACCTTCTCTGCACCAAGAACACCACAACAAAATGGAATTGTTGAAAGAAGAAATAGGACTATTCAGAAAATGTCTAGGACTATGCTAAATGAATACAGTCTTCCTACCTATTTTGGGAAGAAGCAGTAAGAAAAACCTTCTATATAATGAATAGAGTTTTAATTAGACCTCTTTTGAAAAAGACACCCAATGAACTTTGGAATAATAGAAAACCTAAAGTAAATTAGTTTAATGTTTTTGGATGCAAAGTTTACATCTTGAACACCAATGAAAATCTTGGTAAGTTTGATCCAAAATATGATAATGGAATTTTCTTAGGATATTCAGCTACCTCCAAAGCTTATAGAGTCTATAATAAGAAGTCTAGGATTGTTGATGAATCGGTTCATGGGAAATTTGATGAATCCGATTCCATTGAGAAAAGGACAGATCACATGGATGAATCTGACTCTAATGATAACATGAGACTTGAAAAATTGAAAAATGATTTTGAAAAAGATATAAAAGAAATTCAGTCCAGTTCAGAAGAATATGATACTGAAGAACCTATGAGTGTGTTTCCTAGACAAACTAGAACTCTAAAGAATAAACATTTATAAACTATCATAGGTGACTTAGACACAAGAATAAAAACTAGAAAAAATATAGGGAATCTTGTAGAATTATCTGCCTTTCTATCCCAATTAGAACCTAAGTCTATAGAAGAAGCTTTAGATGATGAAAGCTGGATGATAGCAATGCAATAAGAATAAAACCAGTTCAAAATAAATAAAGTTTGGGAATTAATTGAAAGACCACATAATTATCTAGTGATAGGAACCAAATGGGTCTTTAGAAATAAGCAGGATGATCAAGGAATAATAACTAGAAATAAATCTATACTTATAGCTAAAGGATATAATCAGAAAGAAGGTATAGATTATGATAATACTTTTGCACCTGTAGATAGATTAGAATCCATTAGAATCCTCTTAGCCTATGCATCTCATATGAACTTCAAATTATTTCAGATGGATTTTAAGTATGCCTTTTTAAATGGTTATTTAATGGAGGAAGTTTATGTTTAGAAACCTCCTAGTTTTGAAAATTCTCAAAAACCAGATTCTGTTTTTAAACTTACTAAAGCTCTTTATTGCCTTAAACAAGCACTTAGAGATTGGTATGAAAGATTAAGCTCTTTTATATTGAAAAATGATTTTACTGTTGGAATGACAGATCCAACACTTTTTAAGAAAACTGTAAATTCTAATATTTTATTGGTTCAAATTTATTTTTATGATGTAATTTTTGGATCAACTAATAAATCACTTTGTCATGAGTTTTCAAAGTTAATGCAAAAAGAATTTGAAAAGAGAATGATGAGATAATTAAAATTTATTTTTAGGTCTTCAAATTTATCAAAAATATTTTGGAAATGTTTTGAATCAAAGAAAATACATTATTGATTTATTAAAGAAATTTGGACTTGAAAACAACAAGACATATACAAATCCTATGTGTACTAATATAAAACTTGATTTGGATGAAACTGGAAAATCAGTTGACAACAAGTTATATTGAGGTCTGATTGGTAGTTTATTATATCTTACTACTAGTAGGCCAGATATAATTTATTCAGCATGTATTTGTTCGAGATTTCAATCAAATCCTAAAGAATCTCATTTAACTGCTGTTAAATTAATTTTTAGATACTTAAAAGGAACTTTTTTTCAATCTCTTATTTATCCCAAAACTTCTGATTTTAATTTAATTCCATATTCAGATGCAGACTTTGGGAGTTATAGATTAGATAGGAAAAGTACTTCAGAAACTTTTCATTTTTTATAGAAATCCTTAGTGTCATGGTCAAGTAAGAAACAGCACTCAGTTGCCCTATCAACAATAAAGGCAAAATATGTTTCTGCTGGCAGTTTCTGTGCACAAGTGTTGTGGATGAAAAACACTCTTATGAACTTTGGACTAAATTTTAATAATAAGCCTATTTTATGTGATAATACTAGTGCTATAAATATTTCAAAAAATTCTATTAATCATTCTAGGACTAAGCATATTGATATCATACATCATTTTTCTAAGAGATCATGTTCTTAAAAAGGATATATATTTGGAATTTTTAAGTACTGAAATTAAATTAGCTGATATTTTTACTAAACCACTCCCCACTGGAAGGTTTGATTTTATTAAGGGGGATATAGGTTTATTTAATTTTAAATAAAGTTTTGTTGTACTACAATGTTTCTCTATTTTAATAGTGTTTAGAATAATTTAGTTATTTGTTTTTCAAATCGAATAAGTTTTTTTCCTTCTCTTATCTTATTTTCCCAATGTAATAAATTTTATTTATATTTAAAATATATGTAATGATTAATGAAAACATGGGAATCCAGGCTGTCAGAGACCCTTTCAACTTCTAAACCATTTCATTTCTACCAAATCCTTTTGAACCCGCGAAACCGCAACACTGCTCGTCACACCGTAATTTTCAAACCTCTGAAACCCTAACCTTCAAACCTTCGTAGATTATTACAGAAATGGAAAAGACTAAGAGAGATGATGAGGCTGAGACTAGCAATGTTAAGAAACAATGCTCAGAAGGAAGGAAAATCTTACAGGGAAACGTAATTGATCTCAAATGGATATTTTAGACGAACTTGTTGTTAAAACAAGAATTTTCATTTCAGAATCTTGAACAGACTTTCAATAGTGAGAATACATTGTTTTTTTATGAATCAGAACTGCGATATTTCATTAAGTCTATATAATTCAGTCTGGGAGACAATGAGGACACTATGTTGGTTAAAATAGAGGATAGGTATTTTTCGATCTCTTCAGTCAAAATTGGTCAGATTTTGAACATCCTTCATGAGGGAGTCTTTCATTTTGATTTGAAAAATATAAGAGATTATGTGCATAAATCTGAGGACATTATGTCTTTCCTTTTTTTGTTCTACTTCTATATAGAATATTTTTATTAAGGACCTGGAGCCAGATCAGAAAATCCATATGAAATTTGTACAAACAGGGATATCACCAAGAATGTCAGAGATGGAAAAGATATTGTATCCTGACATGTACATAATGTATATTCTTCTCAGTGATATAAAATTAAATTTTCCTAGGTACATGGTGAGGTACCTGAGTTACTGCTGTCATAGTGAAGCCTGAATGAACTTCTACCCTTTTGGTAGATTCTTTTCCAAACTATTGTTCAAAAAGGATACGGTGAGACTGGTGGATTCTAGAGTAAGATTTCATCACAATAATGTTTTAAATGCAGGGAATTTAAGAAAAATTGGCTATTTCTGGAGCACTATAAAATAGAAAATTTTTCTAATAGAAGCTGAGGAAGAAATAGAGAGTGCTCAAGTTCAATATGCTCAGTCCAAAGAGGGAAAGGATGAATTGAGAGTCAGCACTACTGTAAGAAGAATCAGATTTGAAATGGAATATACTAAGGAAGAAAGAAGTCAGGAGGGACTTCAGACTTAGAGAAAAATAACTGTTAATGAGGAATTTGCTTCCCCTATACTAAAAACAAGATATTTACTCTCTTACAGTTTTTTAAGAGAATATGCTACTGAAAAAGCGATGGAAAATATTTTTGAGAGGTCAGAACTCATGTAAGAACCTCAGATTCAATCTAAAATTCAAGAAGAAGCTAAAGGAGAGACACAAAAACAAGTTGTAGCTGATGTTTAAGTTACACTTCAATAGTAAAATGTGGCAGAACCTGGTGAGGAAGTGGCCAGACCTCAGGAAACTCTAGAAGATATTATTTTAGAAACTCCAATGGAATAACAAATTGCTGATTTCGCAATGAGCATGTTTCTGAATCTCAAATAGAAGTGATTCATGAGGATTTTTCTATGGAAGAGTCTGAAAAAGACTCTGAGGAAAAATCTATGGATCAACCAGCTCAGGAAAAGGAAAAAGAAAAATCTGATGCAGATTAACTGCCTTAGTACTTCTACATCACACTGGAACTGAGAATGAAAATCAAGTACAGGGGGCCTCTGATTCAGGGGATAAGGAAGTTGAAGAGATGTACAGAAAGGTGTCTCAATTAGAATCTACAAATGATACTCTGAGAAGAGACTTAGAATCAGAAAAATTGAAATTTCAGAGACTTAAGGATAGTAAAGTTTCAAGGTAAGAATATGAAATTTTTAAGAAGGATTTGTTGAAGGCTGTTACAAAATTAAAGGCTGAAATTGTTTTGATGTCAGATATATCAGATCTCAAATTATTTATGGAGAAAAAATTTGCATCTATTGGAACTAGTGCTACTAGTGGGTTCAGTACTTCACCTGATTTACTCAGAAAGTTTCAAGCTATTACAGCTTCCATGATCAATATGAGTGAAAGATTGCGTGATCTTCAATGAAACAGTGCTATTTTATCAGTCTTGTTAGACAATTAGAAATTTTTGGTTGATCAGTTGACATCAAGTGAACCATCTCAGAGACTTGTGCTAACTCAATTCACAGAGAAGTTTTCTTTGTTTATGGAAAAGGAAGAAATACTTCATGAGTTTTTTAGAGTCAACCTCATAGAAGATATTCATATGACTCAAGAGACCAGTGATCTTATTATTAAGCTTGGTGATGGAATGATGCGAAGAGTCAGGGAGTAGTTGATAGAAATAAAGTCTTAAGTTTAGAGGAGATAGACCCTACCTAAACCCTGACCAAACCTTGATTCCTGTATTTTTCATATTTGTACTTTTTATGAAAATATGTTTCATTATATTTATTTGTTTCACTGTCCTTGTTTTGATATGCCAGTAATCCAGATTTAATTATTGAAAAACAGTTAATTAGAGCATTTACTTACATTCAGTGCAAAATTAATATGTGTTATATTCCATATTTTTTCATTCTTTTTGATATCAGAAAAGGGGGAGAAATTTGGATAAATACAATATTTTTGTTTGTTTCATTTTATATTGGAAAAAATTTAAAATGGATAAATTAAGGGTGAAATTAAGTTAAATCTAATAACGTATTTGTCTTTTCAAAATTCAAAACTATATGTAATTAATTAATTTTTGTGTAAGTTAATTTCATTAATTATTTTATGGGTTTTGTGATCATAAAAAAGGGGGAGATTGTTGATCAACTGTTGTTTTCAACAATATATATTGTTTGTTTTTAAAGGGGGAGTTTGTTGAGAACAATAATCTATCTCTTTATGACAATTTTGATGCTCACAAATACCCTTAATTATTTTCTAATGATTTTATTTGTTAAGTATTTTTCAGGAATTTATTATTCATTATATTTTTATTTCTGGACAAAATATTTAGATTCTTGAACAATGATAATTAATTTCTAAGGTATTAGAATTTAGCATGTTTTGGAAACATTCTTCATTCTCTACATATTCAGGATCTTTTTTAGCATGTTTTGGAAACACTGTTCATACCATATGTGGAGAAACATAGCATAAAGATGAAATGCAGTGTATAATTTATGGGATAAGAAAAAAAGTATGAAAGAGGAACCATACTTTATTGGCAAAGTATGAAAAGGAACCCTACGTTAAGAAGGAACCCTACGTTTGTGATATTGGAAAAGTATGGAAGGAGAACCATACATAAGTTTTAAACGTTATGTTTGTTTCTCAAAATTATGGTTTATCAACCTTACTTTTGTAAACAACTATACATTCTTGGAAAAGTATGGATCAAGTAAAAGTATGGATCTTTTATCATATGTTCGAAAGTTGAAGAGAAAAGTATGGATGACTAACCCTACGTTTATGATCAACCATATATTTGATGAAAGTGACATGAACCTTACGTTTGTGATCAACCATACATTGCCAACCCTAAAACATCAACCTTACATTTATAATATACGTTACGTTCATAAGATGCATACTGTACAACTCAACCTTACGTTTGGCATCAGAGAATTTTAAATCGATATTTTTATGCAATGGTCAACAGCCTGATTATTAGGATGATTTCAAGCCGGATTTAAAGCTGATTTTAAAGAGTGACATTGACTGATTCAAAGCTGTTATATCAATAGTTTAAGGATCTAATTAAAAGGATCTTTTTTTTTCGAGTCTTCAAGGAAGTTATGACTACTCTGTAAATTCAAATATTTGAATATCTCCAGTCAAAAGGAGACTTTTGTGGATCTAAAATTTGTAGAAGAAGTGCTTATCATTATTATTATATATGAGTTTTTCTGAACAACAAACCTAGATCTTATGTGATCTCTCGATCATTCTAAATAGAGAAAGAAAAATAGAGACTATCCAATCATACAGATATACTGATTCAAGAGAATGACAAAGTTCTATTTGCTGAAGAAGAAAAATCACGATAAAAGATTCATTCGTTCTACATCGAAGATCATTTGTGAATCTTCTACTGATGATGTTTTTAATTATATTTCTATATCTACTACAATGGGATATAATCAAAATGACTCTTTTGTGGAGATCATTATTTATGAAGGTGACGATATATCTACTGTCAATTTCATGCTATTGCAATTGTGAAGAACATCTGGAAAGTATTTTCAGAATACAAAAATCTTTATTTTCTATTCTTGGGTGGCCTACTTCTCGTACTAAGCTGTGTAGGTTCTATAAGTGAACTAGAAGGCTTTGTTTTGCCTTAGATTGTAAAGGTGTCAAATTCCTATACTCATTTGTGAAACGGTCTATGGAAATGAGGACCAGATAGTGAAAATCACCAAGCTCGTGGAGTAGAGGATTGGTGGAGTGGACTAGGTGCCTTCTCTTCCCTGAACCACTATACATCTTGTGTCTCTACTATTTAAATTCCAGATGCATTAATTCATCCGATTAAAGTAAAAGGGAAGAACACAATCTTGCAAAGATTTCTGAAATGACACAATTCACCCCCCTCTTGTGTATATTTGGTATAATATGATCCAACAGTTTATATTATTTTTTATCCTTATCTCTTTTTAACCCCCATTAACCCTTTTGACACTTATAGTCATGGTGATAGTAGGTTCAACGTACAGATGAGTAACATTTCCATTTTTCAATAAATATGATGAAAATAAGGTAAGTATTATTTTAAATTTACATAATTGTTATTATATCCTAAATATAATATTGTATCTTTAAATATACTTATATATAACATCCATGTGATTTGGTCGTGAAAAACGAATCACATCACTTTGTAGAGGTGGTAATGCACATGTACGCACGAACAATGTTACAAAAATTAAATGAATGTAAAGGTAACAATGTAGAAGATGTATTATCTTTATATAGTTATAAATATGTCATGAATATTATAAATACACATTTAACCCATCATTATATATAACTATAAGAGGTTGTGATGGAAAATGAATTATATCAGTTCACGAGGCGGTAGTCCACCATACACACGAATGATGGATTCATTTCTCATTTTATAGAAGAAGGATATCGATATAGGTTATTAAATTAACATAAAAATATCATTATATATAATATATTGGTTTTATTATTTAATCATGTCTGAAGAATAATTGAAAGAGGTAGAAGAAGAAATAAAAATAAAACATCTGGTTAAAATCTATACCTCTTCTTCGAACAACCTGATTTTATTTACACATTAATACCTATAAGGTCAGTATTATACCAAAATTAATACCTCTATAACATGGTTATGGATGGTAAAAATGTATTTAAGTAGGTATTTTCTAAGATAGTGTGATCAAATGGTGTGAGTAAAAGAAAAGATGATGTGCCCTTTTATATGTGAGAGGAATGTCATTCTGGCAATTTCTTAATGTATTAAATTTATATAAATTAGTTTTCATGTTAGTGTGGATATTAATTATTATAATTAAATTATATGATTATTAAGGGTTAAAATAATATCTTACAATAATATTCGTACAATTTTATATTATGTTTTTACCCTTATCTATTTTTTAACCTCCATTATCCCTTTTTCCAATTAAAGTGATATCATTGTTTTTTTTACTTTTTAAGGGTCTTAACAATTACTTTAAAAGTTAAAATGACACATAAATGGAACATTAATTATATTATTAACCATATAAAATTAACTTAGATAAAGATATTATTTTTATGAATTTTATATCAATAAATAAAATATTTTTTATTATAAAATACCATTAATGTCATTTTGAGAACCATTCATTTATTTTAATTTTAAAGTAATAAATATAAACATTCAATGATAATATAAAAGTTTAAAAAATATATAATATTTTATATTTATCTAATTTTTTTGATACACTTAAAATAACCCATACAATATTAATTTTAGTGTTTTTAAAATCATTTACTAGATTTTTTTATTACTTGCAGAACCACTGTGTTGACTTTGTACAAGAATTTAAGGTCATTATATAATCACTAAAAACAAGAAATAAATTTCCACAATAAAATTAATTTAATTATTACCAAAATAACCTTTAATATTCATTTATAACTTATTTTTATCCTTATATAAACATATAAGAAGAATTTTAAACTAGGAGAGTGACTTTTGGTATTCTTCTTTATTTAAAATAATATAATGGTCAAAATCAAATCTAAAAATAAGAATGACATATTATAATTTTTTAATGGTTACGGTGTAAATAAAATAAATGAATGAAATAAATTAAAGTGTGTGAATTAATTCAAATACCTATCACATTAGTTTTAACCCTAATTAACACACTTTACCTTTATTGAGGTAACAAAAACTTACTATGGTCACTATTCATATTGGCCAAAAGTAAAATGGTTCTATTTAAAAAATTTATACCTACTTACTCCAAATATGGAATCCATTTTTAATTATTAAATTTAAATTTTTTTCATAATTTAATTTAAAATTAAACATGCAATAAATGATGAAAAACAATTTTTTCAGGAAAATCCCTTTTTTAGAATAAAAATGATTTTCTTCCAAATTCAAGTATAATTCATTATAAAGAAAATAATTAAATTTTTTGATAAAAATGAACTAATGAAATTATAAAAAGAATCAACAACATAATTTTAATTTTTAAATACTTTAAAATATGATATATTGTCTAATAAAAATCAACATTTTTTAATATTCATTAAAAAATAAAACTTTTTAGAAAATTGAAAAACATTAATCATAAGATAATTTTGACAAGATTAATTAAAATATTAAGTTAGTTTTTTCAAATAAAAATTATATAATTTTAACATATAACTTCTAAATAAAACCATATAATGCATGAGAACCCAATTTGGTTTGAAATAAAGCCTTTTTTCCTTTTGATTGAAAAATTACCTAATATTCTTATAATGAATATAATTCTGTAAAATACAATTAATGAATTTTAACAAGGAATGAAAATTATTTATCTTAACATTACTTAATATGTTACATAGACTCTCAAGGATAAGGAATAATACTATATTGGAAGTAAAATATGTTGAGTTTCAAGAGGAAACCTGGTTTTTTGGGTGGTAATGAGGGGGTCGTGAGAGGACCCTTTTATAAGTGGTGAGAATGATTTTTTTAAATATTTCAAAATAATATAAAGAGATAAAAAGTTTTATATTTCAATAATACTCCAAAACGGACAATAATAGAGTGTGGGATGATATAAGTTTGATAATATATCAAACATTTATTTTCAAACATGATTTAAACATGTTTTTATGTTCTTTATTTTTAGAATTTTCACTTTTACAATTTTTGTTATTATGGTGGTTAATAATTTTTACCTAAGTAATTTAATTTTAATTAATAAAAATAAAATGGATCTTATTAAATAATTTATACTTACTAATTCTAAATATAAAATCCATTTTATTAGATTAAATTTCTATGTGTAGGAAAAATTAATTTTTACAGTAGAACATGTAACCTGTAAAACCCCATCTTTAGAAAAATTGTATTTTTCATATTAATATTTATGTGTTGGATAAAAGTTTCATGACCCATCCTAGTGGGGATCGTGCTACTACCCCAATATCACCTTCAATTGGCTAGGGTAAAGTGACTAGCACTGAGTAGGTATATCCCACAAATGAGAAGCATTTGCCTAAATTACTTGTACACATACACACACACATCCCCAAGACACAAATGATGAAATATAAAATAGCTAAAAGAATGCATGCATACATCTAATATATCACAAAAGAGTATGATAGTAAATGTACTGGAAGGTAAATGGAGCTAAATAAAATCCCACCACAAAGAGTCTACAACACAAGTCCAAATAAAATTAAAGGTACTACGACTGCTATCTAAAATCCACAGGTAGTCACCTCAGTTTGTTCAGTTTCACTAAGCACCACCTAGTCCTAATCTGCTTTGGACTCCATAAAAAGGCTTATCGGCTGCACAAGACATGACATGTGGTCAAAGCCCATGCATGGGTTTGTATAACAATACTCAGTAAGACACCCCAAAACCACAGTGAAATACATCAAAGAAAAGTATAGTAATCTCTAAAGAAGTATATTTATACAACACATATGACAAGAATATCCAGATATAGTCTAGAAAGACACCACCCCATCTACTGTTCTAAACCAGCTTCCAGCCACATGATTCTGCATGAAACACACTCATTATGGGAGAAATCACTCCTCAAGCCATGATATCACCAGAGACACTTCACTAAGAGGTATAGCTCATTTGGGCCCCACCCAAAGAGAACACATTGTTCAAGGAAGACTATGATATATAGAGATGGGGTTATGCCAAGAACTAACTGGGTAACATCACAGATCACACCCCAAACTGATGGGGAATAACATATACCCAATCTAGATCAACCTGCTATGCAGGGGATAATGCCCAAAATCACTGGGGGATGCCATAGACCCTATCGATGCAGACCACTAGATGAAGGATCAACACCCTACTCAAGGGGTTACACGATTCCACAAACTCCACTAGGGGTGACAGAGGATCACACTCCAGTCTCAAGGAGGGATACCATACTCTACCTTAGACTCAAATTCTAGAGGGAATTACAATCCAGTGATGTGGATGCAATTCCATACAGAACCCTTGAGGAAATGACCAAGGGAACACTCTCAACCTATACCGGTCCAAACTGAAAACCCATTACTTATCTCAAAATGACCATATCAGTGTTAGGGTCTCAACACCATATACGACTCTTTGATTGGATACCTTATTAAAAAAATATGGTTGATTGAGAGAATCAACTTGCAGGCCTTGTGGGGGCCTACGGATCTACCGCCATGATAGGTCAACCTGCCGCGTGGTCACTGCACCCGCGGTCAACCACAACCGAGATTTACCTCAGTTTCCATGGATCTGACCTAGGTCTAGACTAGCCCACTAGACTGACTTGACCTGCTGACCCAAACTGAACCATCCTCGTGACCCGACCTGCTGGCCCAACCTGCTCTAGATCCTCTACTACTCCGTGTCTGTCACCTTTTCCACTACTGCCGCATCCTTACATCATCATTGATCATCGACACTCTCATTCGGTTGGATACTGCACACCACCACTGATCACTAGCTTCCACATATGCATCAGTGGTCCCTTTCGCAGACCATCGCGTCTCCTCCGATGCTTGCAAAATCAAATGGCCGCATATCCGAGCTCCTCGGGTCCCGATCTACACAGATCCAGCCTCAGTTGTCTATTCACCTTGAATTTGGGGGTCTGATTGTGTTCATAACCACACAAAAATGTTAATCTTGGAACCATAGGGTTCCAACAATAAAGAAAAATACAAACATGGGGATAAAAGAACAAAAAGAAACCTTGAGTAATGAACCTGAACCGTTGTTTATGTCCGCCTCAATTCGTTTCCATCCGAATGATAAATGAAGATGGATAAATCCAAAAACCAATAATAAATCCCTAAATTTTAAATCTACTGATGATGTTTAAATCAATTCTTGTTTTTTGAGTTGAGCCTCATTCTTCCAAGATTAAGAATGAGATGGAAATCCCAAGACAAATCATCCTACCTTGATTTGGATCAGTCATTGGTGAAGAATGATCACTGTGTCATCATAAATTCTCAATCTATAACCATTCGCCCGAGAGGATTCTCCCAAGTTCTCTCTAGCTGTCCTCCGACATCTCTAGGGTTGTGCGACTAACCATGTAATTTTTTCATAATTTTCCTGTTAATGAAAAAACAGTCACTGCATCATTAAAACACATAAAAAATAATTTTATGAAATAATTTTATTTTTTTAATGCATGCATAAACTTTTTCACAGACTACCCGCACCGACTAAATCTAGGTCACGCCTATGGTAAAGCTACTATTCTAAACTCAATGGGTTCCCTTATATTTCTTATCTGGCCACCCATTTAGTAGTTATTACACTTTTTTCATAAAAACCGTGCACATGTGATATTGAATATTTTAATATTTTCCAAATATTTATTCAGCGCACACCGGGCCTCATAATCGCACTCCGTCATAGCACCTAGTCTCAAAATCAATCCATATAATATCCAAAAATAATACATGAAAAATCTTACATGTTAGAATCTCTCCACCTTGTGGATTTATATCCCAAAAAATCCAAAACAAGGGCTAATAAAAAAGATGAGGGTATTGAAAATGAATACGAGCCTCCCACTCCCATGTTCTCACCTAGAGATTCTTGTGCTACCACCAAGAAAGAACCAAAGGAATCGATCACCCATAAATGATCTCCTACATCCGATCCTCGATCTCCACCAGGTACTCAACAAAAGTCATTCCATCCATGATGTCTAGATCAACCTAATTGATGACATGTGATGGGTCATGCACGCATCTCCTCCTACAACACCACTAGTACTAATACACATCTTTTGAAAAGAACAATGTGCTCCCCACCTTTAGAATATCCATCAGAAGTAAGCCCTATGGACATCTGAGCATGTAAGGTCTCATAGTCAGTTTCCCCAAGTTGTTCCTCCCTAACTCACTGTAAGAGTGGAGGGGTGAAAACCATCGACTGTAGGTAAGCTACTCCAACTCCATTCACAAAGGATAACTACAACGAGGCCAAATGCCCTGAAACCCACTTCACCAACTGCAAAATAGATCTCCTATTAAGAGAATATTCCACCACGTTCCCCTTCCTAGGAGTATATACAATCTCAAAGTCTTAGTCCTAGAGGAACTCTAGACAATGCCTATGTCACAATTTTAGATCCTTATGATAGAAGATATACTTGAGACTCTTGTGATCAGAGTAGATGATAAACTGCTCTCCCATCAGCCAATGTTGCTACATCTTGAATGTGAAGACTGTCACTGTTAACTCAAGATCATGGGTTGTGTAGTTCCACTCATGTGGACTCAACTGATGTAAACCATAGGCAATCAATGATTGCCTCTAAATCAAGACACAACCAAGACCAATCCCTGATGCATCACATAACACCACATACTCAATTACTCCATTCAGTTACTTCCAGATGGGAGAACTCGTCACCCTCTACCTCAGCTCCTAAAAGAAACGCTAGCACATTTTTTCCACATTAAAGACCTCCCCTTTAATGTCAAAGTTTTCATGGTTACTTCCTCTATGTATAAGTTAGGTAAACACCTCCAATAGTACCCTAACAGTACAAAGAAAATCCTTACCTTGGTAACATTCTTGGGTGGATCCCAAGAAAGAACTGCCTCAACCAACACTGGATCCACTGCAACTCCCACATATAAGATAAGGTTACCTATAAAATGGACCTCTCGATTCAAAAATTGGAACTTTGAGAGATTCCCATAAATTTGGTGCTCTTAGAGTGTGTCCAGGACCTTTATTAAGTGTTTCACTTGCTCCTCCTTGGATATCAAATACACTAGGATGTCATTGATGAAGACCACAATGAATCGGTCTATGCAAGGCTGAAATATCTAGTTCATTAGTCCCATGAACACTTCTGTGGTGTTATTCATTCCAAACTACATCACCAAGTACTCATAGTGACCATAACAAAATATGAAGTCCGTATTTAGTATATCCTCATCCCGTACTCGTAGCTGGTGATAGCCTGATCTGTGGTCAATCTTCGAGAACCATGACACCACTTTAAACTAATCAAAGAGGTCATCGATCCTCAGTAGTGGATAATTTTTCTTCACATTCACCTAGTTTAATCATTGGTAATCCGCACATAAC